>JBAMCP010000030.1:0-148604 GCA_037075105.1 Lissocephala sabroskyi
TAGTCAGTCGTCTATAAGTTTTGAAATGCTGGACAGATTTTCCATTTTTAGAAAAGTCAGTCCCATTGTGGAGCAACGAGGGCACCCGTTTTTGGCCCAATTCAATAACGGAACACTTGATCGGGTTAATTTGTTTGAAATGGCAGACCAAAAATATTTTTTGATCTTCTACGCCTGGACAAAAATCAATGGATCCGAGGTTCCAGTGTGGACAATGTCCTTGCCTTTTGTAATCGCATCGCTTCCAGAGTATAAACATGAGTGGCCCATTTTCTGGGATAATGCCTTCACGCCCAAGAATCGCTTTCGGGAGCCCTTGCCGGACAGCGTCACGTGGACACAACTGGCCGAAGCTTTGAACATCAAGTTCACCTCCGTCTCAGGTCGCTCCCTAAGCAGAAAAAATCTCGACTTTCTGTGTAAGTATTTCGATATTAATTTCCTAATTTTAGTATTATTAATCAGAGATTCTATTTAGACGAAAAGCTCGTGGGTGAAAGCACAGTGGATCCCCTCAAGCGAATTACGTGGGTCGATATCAGCCAGCGAAGGCTGCCAAATTGCCAATTCTCGTTCTGGGCATGGATTTATTACTTAATGAGGCTTGTCAGGATCCACTTAAAAGACCCCTTGCGGAGCGACTGCATAAAGGGATCTATAATCATGGAATCGCTCCACGAAGTAAGTCTAGGAGCATTTCCCCTACGATTCTCTGAGAACATTAGAACAGGTAAGAACAACAAGGCGGCCATCAAGTTCATATTATATTTTATTATTTTAGGCTGTATATCGGTTAATTTTCTATTTAAAAATCATAAATTTTATATGCTGGAACCTTTCGATGCGCATGACTGCAATAATCAAAGCTTAGAGCAGCGTATAATGGACTGTGAAGAATTAAAGGCCCTGATTTTTAATGATAATGAAACATTGGACAGAATTATAACATCAAAATATTTAATAATACCATTACCATCTTAATAACTACGTAATCATTTATTTTTATTTTTTCACTGCGAAAGAGACATTCATTTTTATACCTACTATTACCCCAATAAAGGAAAGTAAAGTAAACCTGATGAAACTGTAGACATTTCTTAGTTATTTTTACAATTCTTACAGAATCCGCTTATTTACCCTATTTAAGAGCAAAGTTGTAAGGTTTTTAAATTCAAATTCGGGCGCTGCAACCTTCGCGCCCAATCCGATCCAGTCGATAACTTAGATCGAGGGCGACCATAATTGAGAGAAAGCTCCCCGAAAGCTTGCCCCAAGATTTTTTTTTAGGCGTTGCACTCGAATGAAGCTCGGGAAGCCGAAGCCAGGCTGAAGAGCACGATAAAGAAAAGTATAACGCTTTCTTCTATCTGGACCAGCAGCGGCCGCTTATGTGCGTCCTGGACTGGCAATGTTACGTCGCCTCATGGACTTCGTCGTAACCGTCCGCCGCTGGGAAGTTCTGTGGACGACACCATTCCCGGCACCCGGAAGAACAGCAACGGATTGGATTATCCGCATGCGTATAGATTCGGCAACATCCCCAAATTTCCCGTTCCCGATCGGATATTCCAAGTGCGAGTCTGTGCGACGCCTTTCAACGCCGAGGCTTCGCCGCGGATCGAAGAAAAGCCGTTCCGTTTGTATTCAAGGTCCAGCAGTTTTTGTTTTCTCATTATATTGTTCAGAATTCAATGATTATTATTTCTTTGTTTTCCCAACTGTAGAAGATTTCGCTTAGGACGACTTTTCGCATTCGGCCGTCAACCAGTTTGTTATCCTTTCCTTTAAATTATATGGCGGTATATTTAAAAGCTCCATGCACATCAAGATGCTGGCCGAAAAATTGTTTTAAAAAATCAGAATCAAAGATCTCGCAGACACAAAGGACTCGCATTGAAAGCCGCCCACGCGTCGGGCCGTGGGTCCGGCAGATGCTGAGCATATTCCTTGAGTGCTGGTATTTATTGATTTTCCCGGCACTTAACCGCATTATGATGATTACCACCGGACGACAGTCGGCCGGGCCTTTCAAGACGAAGGAAAAACATTTTCGCTGGGTGTCTATTAGCGGGGCTTAGCAGCCGGCAATTGTGCCTGATGGAAAGAGCATACAAAGTAGAATAAATAAACAGAGGGGACGAGGCGCAGCACAAAGGGATGCCGGCGATGGCATGCCAATAACAATAATAGACAAAAACATGGCAGGAGGGCGACAGGAGGAGAGACTGGAAGTCGGCATGGCCGGCACGTTGGCATTTCAAAAATCATAAATATTAGAAAAAATTACGAATGAAATGAGGCGCATGAGGGTCGGCCGGGTGACGGTGGCCGTCGTCCTGCCGTTTTTATTGGGCCAACTTAGAAATACACACAAAAGAGCCATTAGCAGAAAATTACCAAGCGACATATCGCCCAGGACCGGAAAGGCCACCGGCAACCAGGCCGCCATTATGACCGCCATTGCCAGGACCTGGCCAAGAACTGTCAGCATTTTTCAATGGGCTGCAAGTCGCTCGCGTTGCTCCAACTAACGACACAAAGAGCCATATAAGTAACAACAACCGAGTCCTGTCCTTGATCCTCTCATCCCGCCCCGGGGGGTGTTTATTACGACGCCGGGGCGTGGCGGTCGCGGTGGCAGCGGCGGTAGTGACTTTTGGCTCACTTTATGGCTGTGTTTTGTGTCATTTGCTTTTGAGCCATTAGCACGTACTTGCCAGAGGGATAGGCTTTGCCACGCCCCTGCCAATGCCCACCAAAAGGAATTGGCTTCATTGTTATAAAATGTTTGCTTCTTGGGGCGACTTGGTTGGTTGTTAGTCCGTCAAACGGCATCAAAACTAAGTAGTTTCACTTCTGGGCGGGTCGCGGAGGGACGGGTGCCTTTTGTTGTTGCAAATTTTTAAGTATGCCTAAGTTAAAAAGCAAGCAGCAAATTGTCGCCGCCATCGTCGTCGTCTGCTCGGTGAAAATGTTAAAAAACAAAAGAGCAGCCGAAAAATTAAAAGCAGCAACAACGGCGGCGACAGCGGCTCTGCCAACGGCGACTGCACGGAAAGCACTTTTCTGTCTTGACACAAATAGGTTTCCGCCCTAAATCCCAAATATCCCCGGAAGCCGATTAAGTGTTGCCCGTAAGCGTGGCGTGCAACAGTGTGGAAGGCTGAGACAAAAGCGAACCGAAAGAAAGACGCCACCCAACGCACAGAACCTAAAGGCAAAGACAAGCAAGGCTTGGAAAAGGAGATTCAGGTATGTAAAACAGTGAATGTTATGGAACACAAGCTTGACTTGACCAAAAGAAAGTTTAGATCAGGAGTTGGTCATCGAATTCTTTGGATTGCCAGTTTGGATCGTTTAGTGCTTTCGAGTAATTAGAACTAAGGGCCCAAACGAAAGGGAACCTTTTTCATCCCTTGGTGTGTGTAATCATTGATTCTCTTTTTTGGGTTCTCTTATGCTTTGGTAACTTATTTAATCCTCGATTGAGTGCAGTTTCGACTGAGTGAAATGATTTCCAATCAAGTTAGGCGGAGATACCTCAGCTGTTCTATTTTCTCGGTCTGCCTTTTCTGCTCGGAAGCGATGACAAGACCAGGGAGGATGAATGGCTGCCGTGTGAACACAGAAAAACACATTGGAATAAAAAATGTATCGTTATTATCCCTTTAAAGTGCTTTTCAATTGAGGCTGCGTGGAGAAGAGAGACACAAAAAAATAAAGAAAACGAAATACAAGCAGAGTCCCCAAAAGATCCAAGCAACTGGAAAAAACATTGACAGACCGCCTAGACAGCAGAGAGCTGGGGCTCAGCCGCGGGGCTGACGTGGCTTCTTGGCAGCTGAAATTGCCACGTGTGTGGGCGACGGGGGCGGCAATGGTCGAATTATGATTGATGTGGGATGCCCGGAGGGCTGACAACTTTATCCGTCAGGCCAGACGATTCCGGCAACTTCATCAAAACGAAAGTAAACCTTGAATTCCCACTGAATTTTTTTTCGCCAATTTAAATGCCGGGCAGGCCTGTGTGGCGTATACGTAATACGTAATGCGTAATCTGTAAGCAATTACGGGAGGGGGGACGGAAGACCTCGACGTTTGCAGTTATTGATATTGCCCCTTCGATGAGGACGCGTTGATTTCCCTGATCGTATTTATTTAGATTTCCCTTCCCCGCACCAACCCAACTTATTTGCGTACATTTATTTGCATATGTGCCCAGGGACGGAAGGCGGTGTCAATAAGGGCGCCTTCTTGATAGCCGTGTGTGTGGATGGCTGTGTGTGTGGCGAACCACTTAGCGCCCACGACACACACAGTCGGCGAGGGGCAACCGCAAAACGCCAAACGATAACGGCAACGGCCGCGACGACAAGCGACAAGGACACGGCGGTGCCGACGACAGCGGCGATGGCGACGAGGACGACTTACACGCTTAAGCTTCATGCGACAACTCCATTTATTTTATTTCGTTTCCCCTTTGGAAATTAATATGTCATTTTTGTCACCTACACACACACATCGCCCCCATCGGCTAGAAGGGCCAGGCGCCGTGAGCG
Organism: Lissocephala sabroskyi; assembly: GCA_037075105.1. NCBI lineage: Eukaryota > Metazoa > Arthropoda > Insecta > Diptera > Drosophilidae > Lissocephala > Lissocephala sabroskyi. The sequence goes on from JBAMCP010000030.1 coordinate 4,560, forward strand.
TGCAAGAAAAGCGAAAACCGAAGCGGGCAAACTTCAGGCAAACAAGTGTGAAAGGGGACTGAACGCCAGCAGCAGAAACCGCCAGAGACATCACCGAGCCTTGGCCGCCGGGGGGACCGGCACCAAAGATGATGCCAAACCGAAAATGACGAAAAAAAAAAACGAATATAAAATATTATTGCCCAAAATGATGACAGCAGAAAGAAACGCACTCGGAATACACTCACCTGGCTGGAAAGTCAGGGCGGTCGGGCGCTGGTCAAAGAAATTAGAAGAGAAAGAAGCGTTAAGAGGGAACTGAAACTTATTAACCACATAAATGAAACAACGATTCGAAGAGAAGGTAGTAAATTGTATGCTTAGCTTATTTAGAAACCTTTAGAACATGAAATTTACATATATCAGTTTGCATCATTTTGGGTAATTATTAGAAGAAATTTGGGTCCAATCTCATAAAAATTTCCTAATTTATTTAAGTATTTAATTATTTTATTTTTAAACATATTAAAATATTAATTGAGTGTAATTTAAAGACCTCAAAAAAAGGTCTTAACATTTATTAAAATAATTTATCTAAATTCCAACAATTGGCTTTTAAATGTTCCAATTGCTGTCTCCAATTGCCTTTTGTGTCCTTTGAGATTTCCCAATTTAAAAAACCGCAAATTTTTTTCTTTTTCATGACAATTTCCCTATTTAAATAATCTATACGGCTTTTAAAAATTTCTACATTTCCTGTATATGTGTTCGCCTTTCATAACCCATCCATGATCTGTCATGCGAAAGGCTCTTAATTCTTCTCTTTGCGAATTTTCCGAAAACCCAGCGCCCGCGCATGTGTGTGTGTGTGTGTGTGAGTGGGGTGGGGTGCAGCAAACGAGTGAAGAGTGAAATAAAAATTCAAATAAAATAAAAGTAAAAAGAAAATAAAAACGGGAAAAATGTGTGTCTGTCATGTCAATATTTGCCGCCAGCAGATGAACTCAATTTGCAATTGGCATTGAGGACGACAGCCGCGACCGCGGCTGTGGGGCGTTCGTCTTCTTTCTTTTTTGTTATCGTTGCGGTGGGTGTGTCCAGTGGGCGTGGCGTACAAGCACATGCCATACACTTTAGCAGCAAATCGTGGGAAAATTGATTGACATTTTCATTATACAATTTTGCACACAAGCCAAGCAAAATAAACAGAAGCTTCAACGCAGCCACCGCCGACGCCTCCTCCTGGCCGCAGCTGAGAAGAGGTGTGGGTAGGTGGGTGGGTGGTGGGCGTGGCAAATCAAACGAAATGCACATAATGAACAGCAAACAATAATTAATGTGAGTCATTAAAATGTGAAAGGAGCAACGCACTTGAGTCAATAATTGAGCAATTGTAATAGCCAAAGTTGACGCATTGACGGCTGCCTGCCATAAAGGACTTCATTATGATAATCAGCCAAGGACTTCATAGCACATTCCTCGTTTGATTTGCATATTTGCCGGTTTTTCCAGCTGCTGCATTCACACGTTCATTCTCCCAGTTCATCAATACAACTGAGCAAAAATTAATTAAAGCATGCGATTCCCAATTGCGCTGTCAATAAATTGGAATAGAATGGAAAGAATGGCAAGGGGAAAGCAGAGAGGCTTATGGGGAAAATTTATTTATTATATTTTATTTTTCAATGAATAAATTTTAGACTGCGCGAAATTAGCCTATCGAGTCTTGGTTCTATAATATTAAATTTTAATTACTTCTTCTTTTAATCATATAATCTTTTTTAATTTAGTTAAAAAAATCAATTGGGTTAAAGGTCATCCAAAAAATCTTTAACATAAAGACCACTAGAATTCCTTTTAATATTCCTCATTACCTTTTCCAGTGAAGTGTTTTCCTGTCTAATACTTTATTTTCCACTACTTCTCCTTTGAAGAATGCTTTCTAAACAGCTCTGTTGTTGGTGGCTTGTAATATTCGAATATATCACGGCAGTTTATTACATTTCATGTCTGATTTATACACTCAACTTGTAAAAGCCACAAATGCGGAGGAATAACCAAACTCTGGTCAACCCTAAAACTTTACAAAGGGTCAACGAAAAGCCGCCCCAACTGCCCAACGGTCAACCTGTGTCAAATGTCCAAAATGAGAATCCTTTTTTCAGTTAAAGGAGAGCCCAGCCTGGGGCAGGCTTTTCAACGATTTTTCAAAGAAATTGAGCAAATGGCAAGTCATTAATTTGGATGATTATGCATAGTCGAAATGTCTCAAGGGTTTCGTTAGTGGGCACGTTTGGGGCGGGCGGGTGAGCCGATTTATCTTGAGAAGCCAGACGACCAGACGACCGAAGCGTTGACATTTGTAAAACAAACGCCCAAGCATTGTCCTCCTCCATTACGAGCATCAAACAATTGACTTTTGAAGGACTCCGTTCAGTGGGTCTGAGACGCCATTGCGTCCGGCGAAAGATGGCCGGACAAGTGCTCGAGCAGATGCTGAACATTAAATTAATTGAGCAATTAATTAACACACCATCGAGATGGAGGGCATGAGCCGCCAGCAGCAGCTCCTCCTCCAAAGTGGCATCTGTACACACTCACACCCTCGCCAGACAGCCACCCAGCCAACCGCCCAAGTCCACCAAAGCAAACAAGGCAGCGAGCCTGCGACGGCAACGGAGATGCCAACGAAGATGGCGATGAAGACGGCAACGGATCCACACTTATTGGGAGCAAGGGCCGGGGTGGCGGCCAAGTAGATGGCAGGATCCGATAATAATGACGATGCTGGGAGTCGGGTTGCGCCGGCTCCAGAAATTAGTTCGCCATAAGCTCGAAAGGATGCTGATGGGCCGGATGTATATAAGGTCGGTGTTGTTAAAGCTTCACAAAAGGCGGAAAGAAGGGAAGAGAACATTCACGCTAGAAATTATAAAGCAACGAAAATTAATACACACAGCCGAAGAAAGTTGAAAAGTTTCCACTTTCAATTATAAACCAAGTCAGGTCGAGGGCAGCGGCGAGGCGTCAAGAGAAAATTTCCAATTTATAAGCAGGCGAAAAATCAACCAAGAAGTAATCAAAGGGAAATGATTACACTGAAATCAGTGAGCCCAAGGAATCAAAACCACGCGCCAAATACCCAACCAAGAAACACGAAAACGAATAATGAAAAACGCGTATCGATGGCTCACACACACACACACACACAAATACACACTCATGTAACAGTTAAGACTCCAGTTGCCGATGGCTTACATAACCGAAGAGACCAACTGCTGATGCTGTCCGAGGACATGTCATCCCGGGCCCATAAGTCTCCGCCCCCAATCGGTTGACCTACATCTGCATATGTAGCACCTAATTGTGAGTGTGGGGAAGGAGTGTGTGTGTGTGTTGGTTGCTGCTTTCTCAGCCATCGGTTTTTCTAATGGCTTCCCAGTTGGAGCGCCACAGGCGCGCCCTGCACTTTGTCGTTGCTTGTTAAGTTGATTTTTCGTGTTAAGCGGATGTCGACCACTGCACGTGTGGCTCTCCAGGGATCTGGCAATGCTTCAGCATCATCCACAGTGTCCTCGTCATCGGTATGTGCGGGCGTGGGCGTGGCAGTCAGTCAGTGGACTACATGCACTTCCGGTTTAATTGATTTTGCCACAAAATGTGAAATGTGTTGAAAACGAGAGCTCCAATGACAACTGCCCCCGCCGCATGCCCCTCAATAATGCGCATGTATGGATGGCAGCCTTGGGGCGTAGCTGCTGCTTCGACAACGGAAATGTCGGAAGGGTAAAGCTTAACTAGCTAAGGTCCACCGCAGGCCTTTGATTGCTGGCAGTTGGCCTCTTTCCTAATTGCAACCAAGGGTGCACGAGTACAGTCACCTCAAAGGCAATAAAACGTGTTTAAATTTTACAGTTTATATTTGATTGCCTAAGACATAAATTAAAGTTATCGATGCAATCACAACAGTGAGGCTCTGATTCCTAAATAGACAGAGATTGATGGCTTAAATATAAGGCACAAAAATTTCCGAGTGTCCTCCGCAACCTTAAACTAGAAGTGAAGATAGACAGAGACATACGTATCCTCAAGGCTTAATCTACCCTAACGACCTAGTAAAATCATAATCGATAAGCGGTTAGATTGGCCTCCGCAGTTAACCCTTTTTGAACTTCAGCATCAGAATGGTGAGGACAAGGAAGACAAGCACCCAGGACGATATCGATATGAAGCCATTGTAGACAGCAGGATTGTCTATGCCCCAGCCGCGCTGCAGAATCGAACGCAGCGACTCCGTCGGCTTTGTCAGCGGCAAGAACGCAGTGACGAACTGCAACAAAGGATACATGCCCTCGATGGGCCAGATAATGCCGCACAGCATCACAATGGGCAGGAAGGAGCCCATGGCCACATAGGTGGCCGTTCGTTCCGTGTCCACGGCACACGCAATGACAAAGCCAAAGGTCATGCCGCACAGACCGTTCAGTATGCAAAGGGCCACGACCAGCCACGGGTCGCCCACCAGCGTCAGCTCAAAGAAGTAGAAGCTCACAATCAACACAAACACCGTCTGGCTGAGCATCACCGTGAACTGTGTGACTACCTGGGAGAGCAGGATTTCGGGTCCCGTAATCCCGGCCACCAAGCAGCGCTCCAGCATTCCCTCGTTGCGTTCGATCAGCATGGCGCCCGATGTGATGGCCACGGACAGGAAGAAAATGATGGTCAATATGACGCCGGGGGCGGCAAAGTCGGTGAAATTGGGATTCCGGTAGCCGTAGATGGGCTGCTGCCAGTCCACTGGCACCCGCCCCAGCTTAGGGTTCACCTCACAGTCGGTCAGCATGGACTCCACGAAACTGAAGAACGTGTACTGCAGATCCCGGAAGAGCAGTGTGGAAATCTGCTGATCTGCAAATTCGAAGTGAGAAATGTGGGGATCACAAGGCTTTCATTGGGGACTTACTGGACCAATCCATGCGTACACCCAGATCAGAAGCCTCGACGGTTTCCGGTTCGGTGTAGCGTCCGCTTTCCGTGCGCTCAACCAAGGCATCCGTATAGTTGGGCTGGAAGACCAAAGCAGCCCAGGCCCGGCCACGGCGGACTTCGTTGTAGGCGGCCTCGTCACTGTCCACGTAGTTCTGTGGGATTTTGAAGAGATTTATTGGAGTAGTGAAAAGCTTTTCAAAAACCTTAAATTATGCCCGTCAATCAACTGCTCATTCAATTAGCTTAAAAAGTCATTGCACCTGATGAGAGTACAGTGCGTGGGAGAGGAAGTGGGCGGAGTCGTTCGCTTGTCTGTTTCGTCGCCTGCGGGCTTTTCGTTCTCCTTGTGTCGGAGCAATTAAAAGCCGTGGTGAATTATTGAGCAATGCAAGGCACCCCCTCGTCAGCCTGTGCTGCTTCTGGAGGCATTTCCTTGGCTGGGATATCTTTTCCTCTTTGTGCGTATTGTTGCCTTCCTGTTCCTCTGCCCGCCGCCCCTCGCCCGTTGCTCGTTCGCTTTGTCTGTCTTATTTCATATCCTGTGTGTGTGTCGCATTGTTGTTTGCTCTGTTGCATAATGTGCTGGGTATTACTGGCACCGCTGCCGCTGTTGTTGTTGTTGTAACAACAATAAAAGTAACTCCCAGTAATTAATGTGCGTACTTTGCGCAAAACGATAAATTCAGCGGCAAACAACAAAAGCTCAAGAAACCAAATGAGGGAGGGCCGGCCTACCATCGAGCAAAAACGGGATGCTCTTTTCGTTGGGCCGGCAAACAAAGACCAAGGGGTAAGCGTGGGCGAGGTGAGAAATCTCTGGGGCCTTTAATCCCCGAGCCTTCGAGAATTGGCGCCCTCTTGCTCTTCCGACAAAGCAGGAAACGAGGCAGTCCTGGGCTGCCAGTGCCCCAGGAGAAGAGTATCCCCTGTTCGGGGGTCGGACTAGGCTGCCGGCGCTGCTCATTAGTTGCCGTTGCTGCTGCTGCTGCTGCCGTTGTTGTGGCCGTCGGTGTTGCCTTTGTCAACAATATGTTTATTGTGTCTTTTACATTTTCATTGCTTGAATTTTTCGCAGGCCCGTTAATATTTTTTTCTGTTGCTCTGCTTTCTGGCGATGTACGTAAATAAAAGGGAAAAATAAATAATGAACTGAAAGCCGCGGAACGAGAACACCAGCAACAACCACAATCCGCTGCCAGAGCTCTTGTCCAGTTTGAGGCCACCGACGCCTCCGTCCTGGACCGGCGGAGCCCGCCCATGTCCTTGGGCTTAATAATCTAGCAGTGTTCATACATTGATTAAGTTTGTTTGACGACAACACAAACAACCCGAAGAGGGCCACAACTAAATCCATTACAACTAAAACTCTACAAGCAACTTTGTCCGAAGTTGTGTGCCAAGGACTTTGACCAACCCCACAGGGTTCTGGGCCTGCCACGCGTGTGCGTGTGCCTGTGCGTGTATTGGCATTTGTATTCCAGCTAAGCTGTTGGCAATTTTGTGGCATCGAACAATGGCCTGGCTGCCGAAAACAAAAAGAAAGGGAAAGCCAAGGACATTTGGTTACCGGCAGCCGCGCCAATTGCCGCATTAAGCCAAAGACAAATGGCGACATTTTCACACACAGTCGTGTGGATAATTTTCAGTGTGTTAAGCGACTTGTTCGGCTTCATTAGGTTTTGTGGGCCGTTCCAGTTTATAAATATATATATATCAATTAGAGGGTCGGGGCCGAGTGGGACCACAAAATCAAATCAAATATCTCAACAAGCGACGGGCAATCAAATCAAAGTCACAGAAAGTTTAGCCGCACAACTGTGGAAAGTGGAAATGGTGAAGGGAAGTTGCGGGTACTCAAAATGACGATAATGATGATGGGAATGGGAATGATGATGATCTTGGGGTAAACTTCTATGCAGATACAAATGAAGTTGAGTTAGTCGCGCACACAAATGAACTGAGAACCAGCAAAACTTTTCCCTGTTGTTACCTGCAACAATTTTGTCTTGTTTCGGAGTTTTGTCAACTTGAACCATAAAAAATTATGGTATTTTATGCGCAAAAGAACGCACAAAGGCTCAAACTTGTTGACACTACAGGACAACATCGCTAAAGTGGAACAGAGCTGGGAAAATCGAACGAAATATCCTGAGGAATTGCTTTCTCATCTTTCACGTCTTTCAAGAACTTAGATTTTCTCAACTCAAATCCCATCGTTTGTTTAAGTTGTAATATTTTGCTCTTCTGGTTGGACTGTACCTTCTTCCCTTGTGGCTTGTAGTTTTTAGTGGACGGCTAATCAAGTGCAGCTGAATTGCTTTGCGCTCTTTTAGCTTGGCAGATTGAAAAGAAGCTCCGAAAACTTTAAGCAGCATAAAAGCTGCAAGTTCTGCTTAATGAGCTCGGGGAGTTGTCACGCCTAATGAACTTTTAATTAAGAGCAAACGTCCGTCGGCCGGGTTCGTGCCACCGGCGAAATGAAGAGATGACCACAATACGTTTTCAATTTGCACATAAATTAAAAGGCAAAGCGCTAAGTCCTTTTCCAAAAAGGATACTGGCCTTTTGGGGCCAGCTGCTGCTTTCAGCCGCCGTCCCCCCGCGGGCAGTCAATGACAAAGGGATGGCGGTGGTTCCGGCAGTGCCTCAAACTTTTTAGCCCCCAAGCCACCGACTCGAAAAAAATAGGGACCCAAAAAATATGACAAAGTCAATTTTTATATCATTAAAAAGAGACGAGGGGGCGCGTTTGATCCGTCAAACGAGCCGATGTGGGGATGGGCGACCTCAAAGCTGCAAAAGGCCGAAAATTGATGCGCTTTCTTGGCCGGCGGAATATTTTCTTTTTTTGGAAGCGCCTGCGGTTTGAAAACATGCACATTTCCCGGGCCTGCCAAGGAAAGGAAGCCCCATACAAAACAACCGTCAAAGCCAAGAGCCCGTAGGACGACGGACGGAAGTTGGCAACAAAATTCAAATTTCAATGCCTTCGGTTCGCCCCCAGCGATCCGAGGGATGAGCTCGTCCAGTCCACGGCCGATTCTATCGCCACGTGGTGCTGATGGCACGATGATATGCTGTTCATTGACCAAAATTAACTTTGGCGCAAGGTATCCAATAAGACGGCCAACCCACCAACAACAACAGAAAGAAAAAAACAAACGAACCGAATTTTCGAAGAGGATGAGATTTTTTCCGCCGATACGCCGGTTTGCCGTTTTTTGCCTTCTGTTAGGCGGTTGATTTTCTTTTGGGGTTGTTTTCTGGGCTTGTTTTTGCCCTTTTCGGTTTTTGGCTGTTGTAATTTTTTATCTTAGTTGGAAATTGCGCAAATTAAGGCCCTTGTACCGGTCGGCTTTTCAATTTCTCGAGGTGAGGCCGGAAAAGTTTTTTGTTCGCAAATTGGCAGGCATGTTCCCATCTCAAATCGAAAGATGCGGTCGACTTTTGATTTTTTTCGGTGGGAGTTAAGTTTCGGGTCGCGATTTAAGCCCATTTTACGGCCAGTTGGCCAAACCAGAGGCCGGCTTTCAACGTCGATTAAGATAAGGTGCGAATCCCAATTTGGCCGGCATTTAAATAAACACACTGATGGTAAATTGAGATGTCTGGCTGATGGTTTTATAGCCCATCAAAGCGAGCACAAACCGTTGGACTCTCACAGGCTTTAACAAAGTTAAAGGGAAACTTATCAGGTATTATGGGAGAAATATTGTCATGCGATTACTTTAGGTGAATTTAATAAGCTTTTAAAAGAAAAAGAAGAAAAGATTTTTCTAAAGTTTCTTTGGATGGAGAGATCAAAGCTTTATATGCATTTGCAGGGATTTAGTTAAATTGATTATTGAATTAAGCCAAATTAGGAACTGCAAATCAATCTTCAAAATAGCTAGATAAAATAATAATGACTTTCATTTACTTGTGATTAGATTCTCTTAAAATTTTATATCATTACATTGTTTATGCTCCTTGTGTTATCAAATCAGATATCAATCGAGAAATGCATAACAATCAATCAGCGTTAAAACAATTTTCATCCTCACCACGAAAGACCCATTCAGACCCCCGAAAAGCTTATTTAATGATTCCCAAAAAATCACGCGCAGACTATAAAATTTTAGTTTGAAATCCTGCCCTTTGTGACCCGCAAAAACAAGCGAAAATTTAACTAAAACTGTTTATAAATTTAGGAGAAAGTTTATGCGGCGGACAACGAAATCTGCGCCATGAAAAGAAAAAACACATCCTGTCGCTGTCCTGACCGAGCATAATTTTTAATGTTATTACAACGGCTAATGCAAAATTTATGAAAATTCAACAACTAACAGGAAAATTGTCCTCACCTACAAACACTCACACACACCGTGTCCGACGATAATCCCCACGCAAAAATTAGCCAAGAAGAGGAGGCTTTGTTTTTGAAGCGTAATTTGCAATAAATTGCCACCGAGGCTGCCACTACCTGGTGCCTGGTATCTGGTGGCTGGCCAAGCAGCCAGCCTCGAACTACAATTTTTGCAGACCTCCCCGAATTCGCTTTCCGTCTCCTTGGATGGGCGGGCGGCCAGTAAATTTATTGATGATCTCGACCGACGCTCCTTGTTGCCAAAGATAAGCAGCTGTAATTTGTGTGCAGCAACACCAACGGCAATTCAGACCCTCCGGGGGGAGGCAGAGGCAGAGTGTGTGTGTGATTTAGATGACCTGCAGGATGGGGGGCGACAGTGTCGGCTGCCCGGGCCCGGGTGGTGGAAGGGATGGCTGGCAGACGTTGTCGATTGAAGACCGCAAGGCAGGCCGACCGACGCATCGGTTGCTGGGCTGCTGCTGTCCACACAAATTGAAATAAATTACACGAATGCCTGACCCACACACCCGGCAATTGACCACCCACACTCTCCCTCTCCGTTGTCCACTGCGCTGGCCTTGAAGAAGCCACCCAGAGAGCCCTTCTCTCTCGCCCCAAAGGATAAAGGTAGTTTACATACAGCCAACGGCCTGGCGTTGGCGTCTGCGGCTGCCGGGGGGGGACTTACCACAACCATGCTCTTGTTCTTGACCAGCATATCGAGATAACGACAGCTCAACATGGTCTGATTGCATCCTGTATGAACTGGGCAGAATTGTTGCATAATCATTTCCTCGGACATCTCGTGATTGGCCACGGCCAATTTCAGCCCGGTCGGATCGTGGCCAATGGCATAGCAGAAGAGCAGAATCTGCACCACCGGCAGTCCCACAATAAACAGCATAATTCTGTCAAAAAATCAAATCAATTGAAATTTTAAACACGACTCGAGCAATTTCAACTCACCCCACGTTGCGCATCATCCAGAGGAAGTTCTTCCAGATCAAGGCATGCAGATGGTGCGACTGCATCACGTGAAGGTTGTACCAGAAGGAGGTGGGAATTTCCTGGGCCGGCGGCAGGGGCGGAGCAGCTACCGCTGTCGTGCTGATGGGATCCCTCGCTGCCGAGGACATGGAAATGTTGTCGCCAAACTCGCCGGAGATCTCGGCGGCGTGCTGTTCATCGGACATGTCGAGAGCTGGATTGGAGATGGCTGGAACGGTGACCTGTTCAACGATTTCCTGGGCAATCGAGGAGCGGCGACGCTTGCCCATGTTCTGCATGACGGACAGCTTGAGGAAGACGTCCTCCAAGGAGTCGGCATTGTATTGTTGGCGTAGGAAGTCGGGTGATTCTTCGGCCAGCATTTTGCCGCCACGCAAGAGGCCGATCTGTGGAAAAGAGGATGAGGGTGTCGGTGAGCTTTACAAATTGATTTGAACGAACACGATTTTTTGATGGAGTGGGGGGTAAAGTGTCGCCAAGTCAATTAAACTTTTGACTTTGACGGTTGCGTCCCCTTCGACTGTCAAACTTTGGCCCAAACTTGGCCCTGCTCTGTGTGGTCAGAATTATGCGCATCTCACCCGCCCCGCCTACGATGGCTGGAACCCAAAAGGGAAACTTTTATTGACTTGTCGTTTGGTTGTCCTGCTGCTCATCCTCCAGCTGCTCTGGTGTGCTAATCCCTTGTCGTTGTCTGCCCACAGTACGTGCGGAAATTAAGTTAATTGATTTCTCTGCCGAACATGACCAGCCAGAACCTCCACCCGGCCACACGTTAAGTAAGCAACTGGCTGGTGGGTCTGCTTGCTTATCCAGCAACTTGAACGGCTCTTCATCAATTCAACGCCATTTAGGTTTGTCTTCATTAGGCATGCACATGAGTGAGTTCGCCGTCGAGGATATATGGAAATTTCCACGGCAGACACACAAACAAAAAGAAAAGAACTCCTTGCGTGCCTGATTTGCTGGCTTGGGTTTTGGCCTACAAAAAGGAAATTGTTCATTTCCGCATCTGGGAAAGCCCGTCTCGCGTGGGTTTGCTGAATGGACGGGCGGTCGGTTGGTTTGTTGGTTAATTTGCCTGCTCCGCAAAGTCAATTAACTCGACGAGTAATTGAATATCAATAAGTCAGTTTGGGTTCAATGTTCCCATTAAGCTAGCCGGCTTCGGGTGACGTAGCGTATACGCAATGCATTTGCTTGCCGCTCTCGCTTTTTCGGCTATAAATTTTAAAGTTTTTCTGCAGCTCTTTATATAAAAGGAATATTGAAACTTTACAAACACATGCACATTTGCTGTTATGTAAGTTTGTTGTGGGGTTGCCTGGATGGCGGCCAAAGTTTCTTGAATTTATTTGACTGTCTGCGGACTTTGAATGGAATTTTTTAATTCTGGTAAGCAGCGCTGAGCATTCGCATTCCATTGTTGCTTGTTATCAACAATTGTGTATTTTTAAGACCAGGCTCAAATCAACACTTTGCCCATTCCCCCGGGCGCCTGTCGGCACATCCACATCAAAGGGACACATCAACGCCTGCAATGGCATCATCATTATTGCCACACCGTTGCCTGCTCCACTGCGCCCACGCTGTGCAATTGTGGGGTCAACTTGGCCAGCCACAACAAGGGGACCAGCGAAAAGTGAGCAACAAAAAGGGGAGCCGAAAAAAGAGAATGAGAGCAAAATAAAAGGGGAGCAGAAATAAAAACTCTTTTGCCATTTTTAGCTGTCTGCCATCGCGCGTCTATGTCGGTCCTTCTGGCAGTGCAGTTCGCTTTCTGACAGCAACCGCCGATTCCCCCTTTGCCAAAGAAAATTTAATACTGGAACGTTGGTCTGTTGGTCGGTTGGCTGGTCCCCGGAGAGGGTAATGGCGGTGGCCACTGTGTCGCCCGGGCCAAAAGCGAAGCCAAACCAAAATCGCATCGCGTATACGCCGCGCGGTCCCAGCGCTTTGTCTCCGCGCGCCCGTATGTGTGTGTTGTGTGTACGAGGGTCTCTCCCAGTTGCATGCAGCAGGCACTTTCTGCTCTAATAAATGAAATCAGGGACCGTAACATTATGTGATGGATATATTGTTACATTTGCGCCCCAACAGCGTGTGACATTCCTTCTCCTATTCCATTTATCTTTTTCCCATTTCGAAAAAGATTTTTTATTTTGTTATTTCATTTTTGGTTGCTGCTCTTTTATCCCTCCTCCTTACGCTCGCCCTCGTTTGCCGTGCGGTTGCCTGAAAGGGAGGCAGGAGCGATTTTTCCTTCTAATAGTTGATTGTGCTGAGTGTGTGACTGTGACTGTCCTTTTAGTCGCGTAATTTTCCGCATGTTGCCTTTTAATGGCAACAAGACAACCACCAAAAACAACATGCAAATGGACAGTTAAATAATTGCCACAGAAAAAATTAAAGAAGGTCGGAAAAAATGCGAAACTAACTAATTTGCACTACAGAATTTAAGATACCCTGCCGTCATCCTCTAAGAATTCTTTTCGTGAATGAAGTTTAAGGAAGCAAAGAACTGCCAGAATTAAGAGCGTTCAAGGCAGCTTAGCTGGAGCTTAAAATATTTAGGGACATTTACATTTTACTACATTTGGCTTTTGACTTGGAGGAGGTTAAGTTCGATGCTAGTTAAAATAGGAAACCTGTAGATGTGAAGAATCACTCATTGCCCTGCTCATACGCCCTGTTGGTTTTACAAACAACGAAACTTTAATCGGGGCGGGAGAAAAAACCACAAACAGCTGTTGTGGCGAATCGCTGTCTGTTTGAATTAAAATGAGACAAAGTCAATCAGCCCCGGGACGCCGTAGCAAATCATATAGCCGGCGGGCAGTGACGGGCGGGTCCAGGATGCGTAGCCAGATCCTTGATTGGCATTTTAATGCCCGGCTTGTTATTATGCATTAAGCTGGTGAGCGCTGACAGCGAGCCCTGAATCAAAATATTAACAATTCATATAACGCATACGCGGCGTAAGCCGACGCCAATTTGTTCTCTCGCGATTTTTAATATTTACTTACTTACGGGGCAGTCATTTGGCCAGTCATCAAGTTTATGGGCTTAAATTCGACTCGCCAACGAATATACGAGTATATAAAAAAATCCCATTATGATTTTCGCTGCCTCGCGTACTGCGAGGGTTTAATAAAAATTGAAACAGCATTAAAACAAAATAATCAATTAAAAGCGCAGCCATTGCCGGGTCGATCCTTTTATTAGCCAAATCCGCTTGTAAATCTTTAAGCGCGAATTCCATTTTTATATTTCTTCCTGGTGGCCTATAAATCACGTTAACAGCAATCATAATTTTGGAGGCCGAGGGCAGTCAGCGTGACAGTTTCTGAGTGTCAATTCGAGGTGTTCCACTCAATCACAGCGAACTCTGTCGAGTAGTTAAATTTATGCCCTCTTATGTGTGGTCTGGGCAAATATTTAAGGCACCTGAGAGGACTACATGGTGCTATCCGGCGAGGGGAACTATGGAAGGCAATTGTGCTTTGAATTTTTCCAGTTTTTTTTCCTTTCTGTCGAGTCAACAAAATGGAACAGAAAAAAAACAACGAGCGAAAGAGACAAACATGAACAGAGGGAATTGTGAGGTGGACAGAGAAAAAAAGCGGCTCCTAGAGCGGACACCCAAAATCACCGTGACCGGGAAGAAAAACTTCTGTCTATGAAAATAAAAATGCCTAAGCTACAAATTGAAATAGTAATTTATTTCCAGTGACTTCTTTGCTAGGCAGCATTGGGACTTAAAGTCTTTTCTAGTCTTTCTATTGGCCGAATTACTCATTTCTTTGTAGAAATATAGCCGATCTAAAAGTATAACCAATGCCTTCTTTCGTGACTTTGATTGGCCGTGACTTTTGGGGCACCGCTATGAGCGACTTGGTCATTTGGACAGTCGAGTAAGACGCACGATTTGCCGGCCATTTTTTGCTTGGCCATGTAAAAGCTCACGCTACATAAACTTGGCTGTCTGGCCGAGTGACGTACAGGATTGGTGAAAAATATCTAAGTCACCACGACGCACCAAGGAAAGGCAACCGAAAAAAACAAGAACCTGCTGCCGGCTCTCCAAGCATCCCGAGTACCCGGAAAAGTGACAAAGCTGAAAAAGCAATTTGCTGCCGGCCATAATAGTCAGCTCAGCCCGAACCCGCAATCTGCGCTGGCCCGCGCCGGCGGTGCCATTGTCCAAGTGGCGACACCCGGCAAGGCGGAAGCCCACACGTGTTCAATATGAGCAATTAAACACTGTCGCTAAAGTCAGTTGGCATCAGGACGCAGCGTTCTTGGCGGGCCGAGGGTGGTTGACTTTTGCATGACAGGCGGGCGTTTATGGGCCTCTGGGGAGAGGGACTGCCGCTCATAAATTGCAGTGAAAAAGCGAAGCGAATTTCTATTAAATACACATTTCCAGCCGGCAAACCGGCAATTTGATAAACTGACCGGCCAGTTGATTGTCCAATTGTTGGCCCTTTGAATTCCCCGGCACTCGCATTGTTTTATCGGCGAGGACCGACCGAAAGTCGATGGCTGGCCGGCGTGCGGAAAACTCATTTTCGAATGCTGACAGTGATTTTGTTTATTGACCATAACTCTTTACCGCAATGACGGCGCAAAGCAGTTGCTGGCATGGCCAGCGCCTCCAGGGGATTGATTCGTGGGTGAGTGGGCTGCGCCTTAGAAACGATTGGCATATTCGACCATTTAATGCCCTTTTTTTGGGGGGCAGCCAAGGTGAAAAGAGGTTTGTCGGCAACTAAAAAGCTTGACCTTTTTTGAGGTCGAAAGAATTTCTATTTGAAGGCTCAGTTTTCTTTATGTACCGGAGACATTTGGAGTCTTTTCTCTGAATTACTTAAATGGAATATAAATTGTTTTCATTGGGGGATTGTTTCTCTTTCGGCTTCAGAATTTAAAGGTTAGACCCCAAAAATAAAATGACATTCGGGAGATTTTACTTTGCTCTGGTTGAGCGCTCCTTTAAGCACTCTGAATATTTTTTGAAACTTTCTCTAACGCTTGTCAGATGGAAGAAAATCACACACGTCCCGCAATCGAAACCTTCCCAAATTTTATTACTCTTATTTCCTTTTTCGAAGTCGAAAGAATCTGAAGATTTGTTCTTCTATATTGCCCTATGAAAATTGAAATGATGTTAGGTTTTCTCCCGCCCTAAAGAGCATCTGGAGTTCGTTGATTTTGGGTACTTAAAAGCCTTATTACTTTTGCTTTTTATGGCTTTCTGGCTTTGTTCGTGATGCCTTTTTTGTTATGCTGCTCTTGTGTTTGTTGCCGCCATTGATAAATGCCCCTTCTGTGTATTAGAATTGAGCGCCATTTTCTACCACTGCCCGTGTGAGTGTGCCTGGGTGACCGTGGTATGTGCGGATTTGTTTGTTTTATGTGTGCATATCCTGTGCGTGTCGCTTGAGTATCAGCCGTTCTGACCATCTAAGCCGCCGGACTGTCTAACCATATGTCCAGCTGACTTGGTGTCCGCATTGCCCAGCTGTCGTTGTGTTTGTCTGATTGTTTGTTTGTGCGCTTTGTCACGCTTTATTTCTATGTTTTCATATTTGGACGGGCCTCATGCCAGCGCCACCACCGGGGTTTATTGTTGGCCTATTCAAAGCCAAAGGCATTAGCCGTCCAACACACTCGCAGACGCGGCTGGGGACAGTTGAACATTCAGTGCATGTTGATTACAGGATCGGGAGTCAGCGGCGGCGGCGTCGCGTTGCCTACATAAATAAATCTGAAGTAAATTTTGCAATGTGTCTCGCTGGCCGGCTGGGTCGGAAATGCCTCGTAAATCGTGCCACGGTCATAGGTCAACAGGGCCGACAGCCCCGACAGGGCTGACAGGCCGGTCCGGTCAGTAATATTGTAGTTTTTTGGGACACCCACCCACATATAGGGCCAGATTTGTTGCCGTTCGCCTGCAGGATACAAATTTGCCGGGCCACCGCCACTCCGGCAACGACGAGGAGTCGGAGGAGGAAGCACTTAGCACCGCGTGTTGACAGCGCCCACTTGAGGCAGATAAGCGCACATGGCGCACTGGTCTGCTCCCTTGATGCTCCCTGTCAGTTGAACTTTTCACCTTGGCCACACACACACTCACCTCCGACGAGCCTTGGGCCGAGTGTGCGTGGGTGTTTCCATATTATTACTCATACGCCAGCGCATATTACAAATTGACGTGGAAACTGTGGCCATAAATCACAGGCAAACAATAATAGACAAAAGGCAAAGGTTGCCTGGCGACACACTCACCAAAAAGGATATATGAATGACAATGGCGAGAAATGGGGCCACACTTACCATGTGAGCCTGGGCACATTCGTCGATGTAATGCGTGGTTATTATCACAGTTGTGTGACCAGTTTTCGTTATCTCCACCAAATGGTCCCAAATGCTGCAAGCAGACGGTCATCAGTGTGCACAGGAAGACAATTCGAAGGCTTACTCACCTTTGTCGGAGGACGGGATCCACACCGACTGTCGGTTCGTCGAGGATAAGCAGTTCGGGCTCATGGAGCAGGGCAACCGCCAGACTCACGCGACGCTGCTGACCACCACTCAGGTTCTTGACAAACTTCGACCCGTTGGGCAGATTGAGCAGCTTTAGCAGGAACTCGGTGCGGTCCTCGATGTCGCTGCGCGGTAGGTGAGCTATCAAGCCGAAGTACATGAGGGTCTCCCTCATGGTGAACTCGCCGTAGAGGGCCACGTCCTGGACATAATTATAAATCAATTGAAAAGCCGATTCGCCGTTGCCTACATTTTGGGGCGCGCTTTAAATTTTTAGCTTCGAATTCAAATTTAAAAGTTCGCACCGCTTTAGTCTCTGCTCTTCTATAGCGCAAGAACTTTTGACCTTGTTTCATGGCCCACTCGTTTTATTACGTTTATTTAATTTAAGCCACGTGGGACCACAGCAGCCAACCAACCGCCCACGTTGCCGTCGACATCCTCGTCCACTTTGGGCCCGGGGAAGTCAAGTGGTCGTGGGCGGGGCCGGGGCAATAAAAAGCGCATCAAAAATTTAACGCATGCCCAACTCACCTGTGGCATATAGCCAATACGTGGACCGGGCACGCCGGAACCGCGCGATCCCGGCCGTCCGCCGAGCACCCAAATCTCTCCCGAATTGAGACGCCGTCGGCCGACAATGCAGGATAACAGGGTGGTCTTTCCACACCCGGAAGCGCCCAAAAGTCCATAACTGCAAAGGTACAAAGCACACAGACAATCAACAAAAAGCACAACGACCAGTCAGACGGCCCAAACTTCGTTATATAAAATAATGCATGTAGATAAAGACGGGCGAGCCAAGCTCCTGGGCTGCCCGGTGCATTTAGCCTGAGTGTTATAAAGAGCAGGAGGCTCCAAGCACCGAGGGGCAAGAGAACGGCAAGCCAAGCAGACAAATATTTTAAGCCCACCCATCTAGCGATTGAAAGGGCTGGGTGGCTTGCCTGGCATCAGGTGAAAAATCAACTGTGAATAGTTTTGCAAAAATATTCAGGCGCAGAAAACTTTTATTTCTCCGGCTGGCAATGCCAACGCAGCCTCAAAGCCACAGTGGAGCAAATCAGAGTGATCTCAAAGATGATTTATGATTCGATAACAGAAAAGAATTAATTGTAAAACTTACAATAGATAAAAAATTTTGAAAATATGATATTTAAAGCTTTGGTTTGCCGACAGATCGGCTTCATCTTTCCTCTGTCCATAAATTATATTTTCCTTAACTCTCGACCACTGTGCTTGGCGCTGTTGACTTCAGCGTGGTATGTGCATCGCTTAGCCTTATCTCATGTGAAGCTGTTGCAAAATATATTTAGGGAATGTTTAGCACAGCTTAGCCCACACACCACAGCCCCCCTCCCACCCCTTCGGCAGTCATCCTGCTGCCGCCATTTTTTTTATTCCATGCACACAGCGCGCGAGTTTAGAAAATTGTTGGCTGTGTGGAGAGTCTGTGAAGGAGGAGGACTCACCGCCAGTGAGTTTAAGGATGTGTGTGTATGTATTTGGCTATGAATAACATGCAGGTCGAAGTGACTGCGCTTTGCATGCGCCACTGAGTGGGGAATTTTTTGGATGGTTTGTTCTTTTCCCGTTCCTTCGTCTCGCTCGTCTAAGCAGAGAGGGGAATAAAAGTGCAAATTTAACACCAACAGAGCAGGTAAAACAATAAGCGTAGATATGATTAAACTGAATAACTTTGAAGAGCTGCCGAAGCCAAAGGTAAATAACGTGGAAAGTGGAAAATATTTGAACGTGAGCAAATAAAAATCGTGTAGAAGCGAGAAAAGCAAATTCCAACCGGAAAATTGAATTTTCTATTTAAACTTAAAGTCGCAGTTGTCTGAATTTAAGAACAGCTCAAACTTGTCGGAATTGACGGTGAAAGGAGTTTCTTGAAAATTTGTGGTATTTTCTGTAGATCTTGTCATCCTTTCACTTGCCTGATTGGAGAGCCTTAAGTTCCCGTACGACCTCATCAAATAAATCTTCGCCCACCGAAGTGTCTCTGGGTTTTTGCATTTAAGAAAGCCAAGATCCTTCGTGCCGTCCATTTGAATTTTTATTGCTTTCCTGCAATTCCCTCGCCATGGCTATTTTTTGCCTCTCTTAAATTTATTTCCGTCGCTGTGCTTTTGCTTTTTTAAATTTCCAGCTCAATTTGATTTTGCTGGCGGAATGAATTTTGCATAAATTGAAAACTTTCAAAGCAAAAAGTGTCGTCCAACCGTCACGACCCGCCGTGTCGTACTTCACTAACTCATCCTGCCCCCCGCACCGCTCTTCCCACTTATCCAGCGCGGGGATGGGGAAGGAGCATTCCTAGCCACAAATTACCAACATTTACCTGCGGTGTGTGCATATTTTAAGTTGGCATCGCGTTTTTTTCTGCCGCCAGAAGTTTTTTGCTTGCCCAGGCCCGCGGTTGTGGGACTGCATTTGTAAACAAACAATAAGCGCGACCCGTCCGCAAAAAAGGACTCAGACGACAAGGACTAAGTTACTTTTTTAACCCATTAACCCGTTTTTTCTGGGGACCAACTGACATTTGGCAAAGGCAAAGTCATTTCCTCTGATTGATGCGAATCGCAAATTGATCGAAGTCAGAAGAAAGAATGCGCTAATTAATTGTCATTTGCCGGGTCGCAATGCGCCAAGCAGTTAGTCAATCACTCGTCTCATTTGTCATTATAAATTCGGCTGAAGGTTGAAGGCGACGGCAGCGCTGGGGTTAATGGAATGCACCATTTCATGGCCGGGCATTTAGCAATCATAAATGAATGCAACCGAATACAGCGCGAGACGCCGCGTTGTTGCCATAACAATTCTAGAGTGCCCTGTGGAAAACTTTGCTCTTGGCTTCAATTCAATTAGCCGGTCTGGTCTGGCTGTGCGTCACTGGCAATTACAGGCGCGGTAATGCGTATTTAATTAACAAGCTTACTTAGTAGTTTTCCATGGAAAATTAAGCGTATTGTTGCCAACAGGCAACTCGGCAACCGAGCCGCGCCGGCGAATTGACTGACGGGCTAACTGACGGGGTGTCGATTGGGCTGTCTAATTAGAAGGTAAACTTTGTTTTTATCCAGAGACCGAAAAAATGCACTATAAACGCAAAGCAACTGCTCAAACTTTTGCCAAGCATCCCTTAAAGCAAAAAGCTTCCACTAGAATAGACACAACAGATGTCACAACGTTTATGGCCTCACAATAAACTCTAAAGAGGGAAAGGACGATTCACACGCTTAATTTCCTGCTTTCAATTAGTCAAATCTCCCAGGCCGTTGCGTATACGCAATGAATGCCCCCCTGTCTCTCATATAGCCAACAATAAAGCTCAGGCGGTGGCCAGCCTACACTTGGCCCGAATGCTAATAATTAAAATTTGTGCTTGACCAGAGAAGATTAAAAGCACCCGAGAGGGGAACGGCGGGGGACCGCCCACTCACACGTACACATTGCATGCAAATGAAAAGTTATGAAGTAAACAACACAAAACAGTTGAAGTTCCAGTTGCAGTTGCACTGCCAGCGACTTACGTGCCGGCCCGGCCACTGGCTGTGCAACATGTGTTGTGTCGGCAGCAGGCCACTTGAGGCTGGCCAGCTGAGGGCCTGGCAATAAGTTGAGCAAGAAGGGAAGCCTCTGCAAAACATGAAACGGACCACTTATTATTTGTATCTCTGTCTGGTGGCGGTGGCCTTTAACTTTTGAGGGGCCGGGACGGCAGGCTGTCGGCCACTGGATGCGGTCTTCGGGACAGACACAATGCACTGCCCGCTGCGGTCCATGAAGCGGACAGGGGGACCGGAAGACTAACCAAATATTTTTGCTAGTTCACAAAACGTACTGTGTGTGTTTGCTTGTGGGTGTGGGCGGTCGAGCGTCGGCCAGGGCCAGATCAGCGCTGCAACCCAACGAACAAATAGCAAAAGCCACTGGCATGGCCACACGGTATGCCAGAATATTGCAGAATAAAGATCCAATTATTGAAGGGCAAGAAATATTTTAAAATATCACATTTTTAAAAAAATGATATTTAATTCTTTTAAAATGTTTTTTAATAATTAGTTTCGTTAAATTTAATTTGGTTTTCCCGTATAAACGGCGTGCGTGGGGAATTTGGTGGGAATTCAGAAATACGTAGCATACTTTCGGGCTGTCCCAGAAAGACTTTCCCACACACACATGAGCCAAACCGCAGTCGGTTTTAGCCACAACTGGTCAACTGGCACGCCCCCTCTGGAGCCGCCCCCGCTTGATGGAACTATCCAGCCGCGTTGTTAGTTTTGACAGCGTGTCTGCTGCATATCAGTTGCCAATGCGCCCGCAGCAGTTATTCCCCCACTTGGCTCAACTTTGCCTTCTTCCCGGGCCGTGTGAATGTGCATTTGTTGCAATTCTAACAATTCCCATTCCATGCATTTATAGTTTTCATTCTTTGCTGCCAGCCAGCCGCCAGCCGGGCCATTTGCCTTTGTTCTGTGTGTCAGTCAAGCGGGCCGACTCCCGGCTGTCGGTTTAACTGTCAGTCTGACATTTTTGAGCAATAATTTTAATGGTTGACTTTGGGGCTTGGGGTTTTTTGGCATTTAATTAAGTTGCCCCAGATTCACCGATACCGCCCGAAAAAAGAGATCCTCTTCAGTGCCAACTACAAATTCAATTCACTGCCAGCCCGTCGACTGCCACTGCTGGTTGAACTTTAAAAGGGCCCCTGCCGGACGGCTCGCCCATCCACTCGACCGCGTCGACAACAATTAGGTTTATGGAAGTTTGGAAAATATTTGACTGCCTTTGGTCGGCACAAAAAAAATGCAATTTCCTGCAAAAATTTTGTTCTATTTGCTTCGTTAACCGCAAATTTTACATGTCTCTGACTGTTTGCAAGAAACTTTTTGCCTTTTCTTCCGTTCGGGGCTGGGGATACGGGCAAGCCCGCTGAGCCACTGTCGTCGGCCATTATGGAAAAGTTTCCCTCGCCCAATGTCAAATGCAGAAAGAAATATTCCCTCATTCCCGTCTTCCCCGATTCAAATCCAAAATGCATTTTGAAAGCAATTACAATTGCAACCGCCTTCCCCTACAAAATGAACCCAAAACGAACGGCGCAGGCGGAACTAACAAAACATTTTTGGGAATCTTTCTTAGCCAAGAATTTCAAGTTCATTAGGGAGGGCGACTCGAAAGTGACTTGAAAGTGACGAATTCTAAATCCAACTCAAATCTTAATTAACCAAAAATTAGAGGATACTGGCGGCCAGGTAAACTTATTATTTTTACGCCTTTTTTTTGGGTAGAGAGATCGCAATTTAAACTTCCCTAAAAATTATCATTCTATAATCCGCTGATGTGCTAAGAGAAACATCTTTTTTTTCTTAAGAAACTTTGTCATGGTTAGATTTTGTCCAGTCTCTGGGTGAGGTCAGGTCTTCATAAATCGATAAATGTTTAGGTGTTTGCTGTTTGGCTTATTATGCATTGGAGCAACTTTGGCTGCCCGCTTTCAACTTGTAATTATGTTGCAGTGAGTTGTCGTTGTTGATCTGTCGAGCCAGCATTTCAAGGGGCGTTAATGTCCATCCGACGAATGGGTGAGTGCCTCAATCAGCTGGGGGCGGGGAGAAGGAAGTGGAGTGGCTGCGGTCAGACAATGCGCCACTGATTAGTTGTGAATTTACTGCTGATTAAGACGCCTTTTTTCACTGCCCCAACCGACCGACAGCAGAAGCAGCAGCGGAAGCGGCTGAGAATTAGAAATGAACTTTTCCGGAACTTCTCCTACCAGGACGAGGACTTGTTTGTCCATTTCTACACGATGTTTTTCGTTTCCGGGAAATTTCCTTGAATTGGCAGCTTATGAAAAATTTAAGGATAACATAAATAGCCTGCCCATCCGATGAGAGTTCCCGGAATTGCCCTCGACCTCGTCAGAGGTCAACGATATGACATTTGGCTCATTAACTAATAATAATTTAATAAAAACCTAAATCGTTTAATTTCCATTGCACCAGATTGAGTGTGTGCGATGTAAGCGGCTTTGGGTAATTAAGCGAACTTGAATTGCAATTGTCGGAATGGAAGTTTCTATGTCAAGTTCGTTGGCAAAGTGTAAAAAAATGCAATCAACGATTTGCAAGTGATTTCAAATCAGCGATTAAGCGGTTTATAAAACCGATTACAGCCGCAAAATGACTGATGGCAAATGCTGGTAATTAAGAATTATTTACGATGTGGAAAGTATTTTAGCGCAAAGGGGAGAGTTGAAAAATTGTCCGTTTTGTAACTTTTAGCTAAAAAACTTCACCAAAATCCTGAAAAGAAAGTGGAATTTGTTGAATGCAGTTAAGTGGATTCTAGACTTTCCAACTGAGTGCCGTTTAGTATACCATTGAAATTTCCTGTTAATTTACTTTAAGCTCAGCTTATTAGCCTGTTTTAATTTTAAAAACCCCTCACAATGCATATAAATTTTGTGCTCTCTCGATTTTGGGTATTCGGAAAAATTTGTGATTATTTTTTGAGTGACCGCGAAATCATGCAAATTTCCTAAATCGCTTTGCAAAAATAGTACTAATTTAGTGAATTGGCCGTATGGGTGGAAGTTTAAATTTAAACTATTCGCTTTTCATTTTGGTTTTATTTATGAAAATAAACTGAAACCGAAACCGAACTGAACTTGCCCAGATAACAGTCGTTGTTCCCATTTTCAACTCATTGGTGGTCATAATTTTCGCACAAAACAAAAATATTTGCGCATTAAAATAAATTTCACTCTTCTATAAACTGTAAACGCGGGTGTGCGTGTGTGTGTGTGTGCGAGTGTGCATTCATTGCAAATGATTAACCCAAACTGAATAAACATAATTACAGCGATTTCAGTGCTGCGCGTTTTTTCCAGTTGTTCACTCCGATTGAATTGCAGATTGGGGAAGGTCACCTCCCATCGCCACTCGCCAGATGTTCTACACGTTCTGCTAATGCTATCTTGATTTTAGTATTTACAAATTTACGAGAATTGTAATTTCAACTAGAAATCAGAGGGCAAACATTGGGCTGACAGTGGCGCGAATTTGCGTATAAACAAAATCCGAAAATGACATCCACGGGGAGGATGGCGGGGGGCGTGACTGTTTTGGACCTTTCAATATCTGTTGATGTCGCTTTTGTTTGTGAAATTTGGTGGGGATCCGTGAAAATGGGCACAAAGCGAGGCGATCTTTTTAACTTTAACAGCGGGACCCCGCGTCATGCAAGGGGGCGGGGCCATAAGGCAAACATTTGCATGCAATCGCCATGTATTTGCGCATTTTCAATGTAATTAACAATTTAGCATTCGCCAGAGAATGGGAGAGGAAAAGTGCGGCAGGGGGCGAACTGGCCAATTTGTCATTGAGGGAATCGCCTGAGCGGAGGGCGGTGGCCGAAAAACAGCAGCTGCATCGGAATGCAAATTTGTTTCAATTCCCATAATTTCATTTCAATTTAAGAGGCCCACCCAACCGCCGCAGGTGCTGCAGTAATAAATTCAAAACAATACAAAAAAATACGAAAGCCTAAATAAAATTGCTTATTTATTTCATCTGGAAAATTAGCCAACTGCAATGAGAGGAGGAGCGTTCGCTACAAAAGGCAGGGGTCCTGTCAACCTTGATGGGGAATTTTTATAATTAATTTGACGACGGATGCCGCAGTGCCACACACTCTGGGGAAGGTCATTCAGCCTTTCAAGCGGTCATATGTGCATGGAGGGGAACAAATCCCCGGCAGGCATTTGAGAAAAGAAAGGGAGAAAAAGGTTAGCCGAGCTGCCAACTTGTGGTTATGGCGAATTTTATGAGCTCGTAGAGGAAGTTGAGCTCCCCTGCGCCGGTCCTTGCGGGTGCAAATTTGAGGTAATTGAAGGGTCTGAATTGATGGCTCATAAGTTGCTGGCGGTTGACTGTAAATTTTGTGGGCCGGGCCCACGACAAATAGGGTTGGCTGGAGAAATCTGCAGGCAATTGTTGAAATTGCTAAGGAATTTATAGACCATTAAATACACAATAAAAAGAACAGGAATCTAAAAACTCAATTCCGCGATCTAACAAGTCTTACTACTAGGGACAGATTTAATATCTTTCCTTGAATAAGAGGAAAGAAAAGTTGGATCTGATAATCCAAATCAACAATTGCTTAGAGAATTTTTCAAACAATCTCTCAGTATTTCACCTTTGAGACCAAATACTTTGAGGCTTATAGCTTCTTACAAATATTTCTCTACTCCTTCAAGGATCTTTAGTTTACACTGTCATTCTTTATTTTCTGTCTAGATTGGAGATATTTTTTTGGAAACGTTGTCACAAATTGTACACCCCGTCTTTTAGGTGAAGGGTAAAAAAAAAAACAAAATCGCAGCAAAAAATAAAACAATTTGTCAACTTGCATTAAATTTGTCGGCCGTCAAAAGTGGAGCATTAAATATTTAAGACCCGCCGCCGCCACACTGATCCACATAAAAATACATACGAATAGGCCTGAATGTGTGTGTGCGTGTGTATAACGGAACATCGGCCGAAAAACAATGCACGCGGGCAACGACAGCGCCGACGCTTTGTGCCGGAAGTGCAGCCAGCGACAGGCGTGGCCGTGCGGTGTTGACGTGCGGGCAGGCCGGTCTGAGGCGGCCGACGGTGGTGGCGGTGGTTTTTTCTGTTTATGCTGGTCCACCTAAAAGTCGGTTAGGGGGGCTGGGCGAGAGGTGGCTGCGGAGTGTGCAACGCTTAACTTATTAAACGCACACACTCAGTTTTAATTACTCAAACAGAGGCGCAGCCACACGGGCCCACCGACAGACGACGCACACTCAGTGAGGCACACACACACACACTGCGCGCTGCGCTGCTAATTGCGGGCGCATACACGCACACACTGACGTACACGGCAGCCATTTCGCATACTCGCACCGCACATTTAATGCGCACTTCCGTTTCCGCTGTGATGCCTGCGTCATAGTTATTTTATGGGTGGCTCCCGCTGCCTGTAGTCGCCCCCCTTACGCACACTTTCATCAAACTTATGGGCGTTTGTGTTGTTGTTGCCGCCACTGCGGTGCATAATTGTTAATTTCTGCCCTTCCTCTTTCGGGCAGGGCTACGCCTCCCTCAACCGTGGCTTCCGTAGACTGCCTGGCTGGAGCGGAGTGTGGTCTGCCAGCTGCCACACATGGCAGAGCCGCTGGCGGCCACGCCAGCAACAACAACGCCAGCACACCAACGCGCGCCGCATTGCTGACATTTTGATATGCTGCGTTGCAAATTAACAGCATTTCAAGAGCGCATCCCTGCCGCAAAAAAAAAAGCAGCACAAAAAAACAGAACGAAATTAAAGAGCCAGCCGGAGAATAAACATTGACAGATGTGCGGCAAAAAAGCTGGAAGTTTGACAAGCGTCGGCATTAACGCGATTGCAGCGCAGCTTACGCAAATTAAGTGTGAAATCACGGCACCGATAGCTGGGCAACAGAGAATTAAAGTAGAATTGTTTTTCTGTACCCGACAGATTTTTCCAAATGTGAAGAATTTCTAATGGGAAATGGTCAAGGGCCCAGAAATGTATGCTACACTTTTAGCTTTAGCGATTTAATTTCGAATATTGCTGTTTCCTTTTTAAGCACGTTTGCTTCGATTAAGTCGTTCAGTTCTTAACGCTTCTGATTCACCTCTCATCCCGCTTCAGTTTTTCAATCCACTTCTTAATCGATTTAATAGGAAAATGTCATTTGCCCAGGCCACTCAACCCATTAGGGTAAGCGAATCTAGACGAACATACAGAGGACGAGTAGATTTTTTTCCAGTTAAAATAAAATTGAATTCCAAGATGCCTAATTGCGGGTAACTCAAGGGGCCACCAGCCCGCCCGCAGTGTCCTTGGCAGATTTGCCTTGCTCCTTGGCTGTCGTGGCTGGCAGTTTGGCTATTCTTCTGCCAGCTGACTGTTCCAATTTGGTGGAGAATACGTATTTTTCCGTTATATTCCCTTTGACTCAGCTAGTTGCCTAGCTGCCTGGTAATTGCCGCTTGAATTTCAATTCAATTTCCTAGATTTTCGGGCAGGCCAAATGGAGGACTCGAAGGCGTTGAATTCTAAGCCCAACTTGCAGTTCCAGCTCACGTATTGCGGCCGCGACCCCAAAGCAAACTTTACTCTCTTTCAGACACCGCCCCAGTTGACATGCCAACCTCGATACCCACAGGCTGAGGCAAATTTAATTTGGGAAAATGGCATAGAAAATTAACATTTTACCTCAGCCTCGCGCCAAGGAATGGACGCCCGGCCGGCAACTAATTTTCTATTCGAGTTGCCCAAGGCTTTCTCCACTTCGCTCGGATCCTTCTGTGGGCACTTCACTTCAACTTATTTCAATCAATTAATTATTGTTTTATGCCCATCGCCGCCTTTCCCCACAATCCCTCAAAAAGGCCCAAAAATACCGAATAAGGAAGCGAAACGAATCCCATTGGCCTACAGCCTTGTCCGCCTTCCACAGTCCGCTGTCCGCTCGTCTCGTCTACGGCGAAGGCAAAAACCAAAGCAAAATGACCGCGCACTTTACAATTAATTTGCCATTACGCCGCCAGCCCGACGGGGCCGGCCAAAGGCTCAGTGTCGCTGCGGCCTGTGTCGTTTTTAATCGATTTCCATTTCGCAGTCCCACAGACGGGCAGCCCGGCTGAGTTCCCGTCATTCCGTCACTTGACGCTTCAATTGGCCCCGTCCAAATTGGCAAACAAACTCTTCGACCCACCCACCCAAAACGACCTGCCGACCCTGGCGGGCCTGCCACCGACCGGTCATTCCCGCCGCGTAATTTGACTAATAAGCCGGGCATTGCAACGGCTGTTGAACTTCCGGTTCGTCCCCATCGACACCCCCGCAGCTTAGCTGGTCCCCTGTCCTGTTTGTGTCCGCGTCGTGCCAGTCCGTGGCCACTTTTGTAATTATATGCCAAAACAGTTAGGCGGGGGCAGGGAAGGACCTAGCGGCGCGTCTTGACGGTCCTTGGGTCGCCGGTCCGTTTCACACTTGCACGCTTCATTCTGTTCGAGGGGCTGGCGCTTGTTGTTCGTCTTATTGGTTAATCATTTGCCATAAAGATTTTAATTTCCGCCTTTTTAATGACCAGAGTCGGTCTTTGTTGGGAGGTGAGGCCTTTGTCCGCCGGCCCGTTGAATATTTAAAGGCGGCTTAGCCGACTAAGCTGATGAAAAAGGGGACCGCCAGTCGGTTGGCTTTCTGTGATTTCGTCTATTCAAATTAAGGCGAGTAGGTTGGGGCTAATTGAATGCTAAAAATGGGGCTCTCTTAAATTTTTAATTTCACTTTAAAGCTTTCAGGGCAAGTCCATCGCATTTCCTTTGCGAAAGTTTTCGCTCGTAAATTCTCCTGAATTTCAGATAAGCAGCAAATAATTGAAAGCCCAAGCAAACACCAGCGAGTGTTATGATTGCCTTAGACAAATCGATTGTGTGGCGGCCAGGCAACTTGAACTTCAAGCCAAAACCACACAAATGTCGGCGGCAAATGCAATTAGGCCGTCCGACTGTTGATTGACAAGTCAACAAAGCAACACCGAAAGTGAGAGAGCGGCACAAGGAACTTTCAGATTGCTCAATAATTCAACTGAGAGGGGCAGGCAAATTGACGATACACCGTCGGAGCACTCAAATAATAATCCCAGAGCCCACACACAAAGACACGTACCACCGGCAGTTATCATAGACAATTTACGTATGCAAATGAGCCCAATTTAAAAGGCGTTGTAGCCAAAGGCAAGCTGCCTCCCCGTATCATTTGAGTTTTATTGATTTGTGCAGTTGCCGTCGACGGCTAATGACGAGCCACACATGCGTCGATAGTCGAGCCAGTCGAGGTGTAATTAGTGGCTAATGCTTTTGATATTGACCTGAAATGACGAACGCCCCGCGTGTGTATTTGTTGGTAGTTACTTTCTGGCGACGGCATAAATTACACATTTCTATAATCTGTCGAGTTCTGAACGATGTGAATGGGCGGTGAGAGGTCCTAGGTCAGGGACCACTTTTATGCTTTGAGAATACTGGGGACTAGCCGGCTGATGAGGACTTTAATTATGAGACTTTTGTAGCTAATTAGAAGATTAGCTTAGGCATTGAATTTAGATTTGTAATTACCTTTTATAAACTGCACAAAGAACTCATAGAAAGCCTGAGGGCCACTGACGTAAGCAGCTCATTCAATTTGCATCCGCATTACTTTCCATCGATCTGCCGTTTTGTTGTGTGGCTTTTGTGTGTGCTGCTAATAACCTATAATTTGTTATACAATAGTGTACTTAGAATGAGGAGGAGCCCTCTCAGACAGCCGGCTGGCTGGGCATTCATTTACTTAGTTGCCCCTCGAAACAAATCCCACTAATGACCGAGCCCAGCGAACCTCCATTACCTCCACCGATCTGTCTGTAAACAGATGACTGTGGTTAGCTGGCAACGCCTCCTCAATTGAACTGCTGGTTTTTATTGATATGCAAAAACAGAAACAAAAATTATATTTCAATTAATTGCACACACAACGTCGGGCTGTCGGCGAGTCGAGCGGGTTGATTTTGTGTCATTAATTGGCTCTTGGTCGGTCAAGAAAACTGCAAGGCAACTGGCGCCTTCTCTTTGTTTGACCAACATCGGCAATTACAACTAAACAGCTTTAATTTAATTTAGCGTGCACCCGAAACCCACAGGACCCAACCGCCCGCCAGTGGCGTCGGGTCACTGGTCGCTTGGGGTCCCAGAACAATGGCGTGGATGTAATGTTCGCATTATGCTCGTTCACAAATTGTAAGCAGCCATTATGTTTCTTCATGTTGCCCATGTTGCCGCATTGTAGCAGCGGGGGAGGCCACACCACATCCATAAATGCTGCTGCCCGTGGCCTGCTCGTCTGGGCTTCGTGTCCGCCATTGTTTGGCCGGCAGTCGGCGCTTCTCGCCCGCCTATCGTCTGTCAAAAGTATGAGGTGGGGAAGGTGGGAGGAGCCTCATGGATGCCATTGTTCCAAGGCGCAATGAGGGCAGTTGAATTACCTGATGCTGCTCTCGGTCTTCTTGCAATTCCCTGTTTCAAATCTGTTTTCAGAACAGAGAAATCTGCACTTTGCTTTTGTTATTTGATAGTCAGAGATTAGCTCAGAAAATCCAAGCGGATGAGGTCAACGTTTTTTTATATTTGGTGTAATTTACATTTCATTTAATGCAATTGCTTTAATTGCTTGCTAAATTTCTATTATTTAAAGCCCGACGAATCCTTTAGCTCAGCTTTTCTTTGTTTTTTGTTAAGTAAACACAGAAAATTAGAGAGCAATCAAAAGCTGAGAAAATAGCTTGGCGGACTGCAAATTCAGCATTTTCGGCTTTCATTTTCAATTTTAATTTAAGTATGTCAAATTCATTGATATGCGTAATTTTCGTAATGGTCCCGAACGGGCATTAAGCTGACAAATACAATGAAATTTAATTTGAGGGAAATTTCCCAAGCCAGGTCGCCTCTTAGCATCTTCAATTTCTGTCAAAATAATCAAAGCGATTGAAATGCCCAAAACGACAAATTAATTGCGGCAGTCGAATGAAATTTATATTGTGATTGCTTCGGTTTATCGTCGGCTTTTCGAAAGTAATTAAATATTTCATTCCTTCATTCGACCACAAAATGTGACCGCATCGGAGGTTGTGTTCGGTTGCCAAGAACTCCTTTAAATTTCAGACGAACAAGAAGCTTAGGACAACTTGTTGCTCGATAGGTTTATGGACTGATGAAACTATGATTGATCGTCTTAATGGATGCTTAAAGATCTCCGAGAAGTCTGAGGCCCATAAATTCAGGATTCTTATAATATAGCTTAATTTAATTGAACGGTGAATATTTGCTGACTGCCCATAAATTTACATAGTTCGTATTGTTTTTTCGGCTTATTTATGCCCCAATAGTGTGATTTATTCAACCAACCCGACCACAAACTGCCAGTCAGCCACCACCAACAACAACGACTCTCGCAAGTGTTCAATTCACTTGTCGTCGGCGTTGTCTGTTTTTTTTTTGGGGCGCGAGTGGAGAGGGTGTGTAATTTTTTCGAAAAACAAAACAACAACAATAGGAACTATAATTCATGACAAATAAAGCAAAAGAATCCGAGGCTGGAACGGCCAGAGAGAATCCCAATTATTTATCACTGCTGCGCGGCCGTCAAACGGCGCAGACAGAAGACCGCCCAGCAGCAAATTCAACAAAACAAATGTCACTCACCAAAAGCGACAGTCGCCCAGACAGACAGTCGGGGAGGCGGGTAGGCGGGACTGCTGTGAGTAACGGCCTATGGCAAAGAGACTCGGTAAAGGGATTTTCCCGCCGACGGGAACTACAAATCTTCTGCTGCCGCAGCCGCCGAGCCAGGATAGTTGGTCTGGTCGACGACTGGGCGTTGTGTTCACACCAACGCCTCGCTGACAGTTTCTTTTTTTTTTTTGGTAAATAGTCTTCTATGGTTCAGGGCGGGGCAGGCGACAGTCAGTTGGTGAATCGAGAAATCTCGCGTGACAATGCTAAATGGGCCAAAACAAGCGGAGACGCACTTTGCTGAGGCCCCAAATTCAAGGTGGCCACACACAAATTTCATGGTCAAATTGATCGTTGAGCAACCGAAACCCCCAGCAAGCCAAACCATAAAACCCAAAGCCCCAGCCGCCGCACTCACAGCCGCCGTTGCCATCTGGCAGCACCGCAAGGTTCGAATCTTGGCTGAGACACAAACAGGTTTCCCAGCGAGATGCTGTGCGAGTTTGGCTTGTTAACGGGCTGTCAGCGTGCGTGTGTGAGTGATAATTTGGTAGATGCCGCTGACATTGACCCAGTTTGTAAAACGCTAAAGACGCCTCGCTGGCCGAGCGGCTAATTGCGGTCAGTAACATTTCGAGGGCCGTTCACTCGGCCGGGCAATGCAGCCATCGCCAGCGGCGCCGCCGGCATTTGCATTCGGGATTGGGCCCGGCCATTTGCATATTCGATTTTGGAGCTTTGTCGTAATTGAAACGAATTCGAAAAGAAGTAGAGCAGAGAGCGGATTACTCACATGGATCCCTTGGGCACTGTCATGTTGAGGCCATCGAGCACCACATTTGGGTTCTTGCTGCTGCCGTACATTTTGTGGGCCCGGCGCACGCACACCGCCTGCTGGCGTCGCGTGGCCAATGTGGATGGCTGGGATATGAACAGCCTCCGACGGGCGGCCAAGTCCATGTCGATGTTGGTGGTGGTTTCCGTGGCATTCGGAGCCACTGGCGGCAGGCCATCAGCTGTGGCGTCCATCTCGAGTGTGGGGTCAATGGATCTCTGCAATGGAAAAGACAAAAAAAAAAATAAATCGATATGAATATTTTGCCACTTTAATCCGCTTTTGTTATCGATAGGGCAGATCGCGGCGACACCAACAACAAGAATTGCATTCCAAATGGCATTGCATTTTTCTTGCTGGCCTGTCAATGGAACTCAACCAGCCAAAAACTTCTAACTGTTTCGCTTTTCAGCTTGCCAATGTGATATTGGGGCCATTGTTGTTTGTGGCCTTCCACGTCCGCCTTCTACCCGCTGGCCGTTGTTGCCGTTGCTGTTACTGCTGCTGCTGTTTCGCAGTTGATTAAACCAATTTTTGTATATCGTTTGGCAAACGCATCCAGCCAAGCAAACGACCCCCATGACCCTACGTTCGCCGGCTCGTTGGCTCGTTGCCTCGCTAGCTCGCTGCTGTTGCTGCCAGTGAAGTGTCCGTGATGGATATTGCCTTGGCCAAGGACCTCCCCCCGTTTGTCCGGCACAAGCAACATCAAGTACAGGAACGACGACAACAACGGCAACTGTCCGGCTAGCGTGGTATTGCCAATTTTCGGGTTAACTGAAATCAAATTTTTAAAATGGACACCACTTGTGCCGTTGGCCAGGACCAAGAGAACTTGTCCAGCTGAAGATTGTCTCGCATTTCTAAGCGACACAATGACAAAAAGTCACAGTGATTGGAAGCCAAATTGCTACCGATTCACCGTTTAAAGAAATCGTCAGGCACTCGGAGATTCTTAAAGACCCCGCTTCTCAGATTTCCCAAAGGCGAATTTCACTTCGTTTGGGACGCGTTTGCCAGCTGCCATCACTGGCTCCCCATGGCCGAGGCCATCAGCAGAAAGTTCTTCGCGGACAATTGCTGGAAAACCATTTACTTTTAATTTTTTTAACGTTATTTTGGCCATTTGGCTAGTGGCTTTTTATTCCCATTGACATTTCGCTAATCGAAAATGCAGCCAACAGTTTTTCGATGGCTTTTTTCTATGGCGCACAAAACTTTCGCAATTATTGCCCGAGTTGGGCTGGGAACTAGAAATCCCCAAACAATTCAAACCCAAAAACCAATACAACTCAAAACAATTGAAAGTCTTGTTTAATTTATTGATTTGTTCCACGGCTCACCTTTCGCCCATTCCCAAAATAAGCATACTGACCCAACCAAAGGATGCCAATGGCAGTCCTGCCCTGCTTTTCAGCCAAGGGTAGCTTGGGGCAGGTTGTGGTTGGGCTGCTGCAAATAAACTTTCTTGATAAATGACTCCAATGTAATTAATTTCTGGCCAGCTCGCAGCAGACCGCTGAGCGTGTCAGTCAGTCTGCCAAGGAGCCCTGCACTGGATTGGGCGCTGTTGTCATTGGAAATGCTCAGCGGTTGGCCGAGCGTCGGTAATATAAGTCAGAAATTGCTCAAAGCGTTTCAATTAAGAAATATTGCTATAACGTGTTTCCCCCCGACTCGGCCAGCAATTGAATTTAGGGTCCTGCGCCACCGAAATAAGATGAGAAAAGCTCATAAATAACCGGCTCAATGTCTGAGGAAATGCTACTTGGAAGTCAAAAGGGGCACTCAGGAGCCCCCACAAAAATCTCGGGAAGTCATGCTCAAACTTAAAGGCAGACTTTTATATTTAATTGGTAGGAAATAAAAGGCTCAATGAACAGAATAGAATCTAAGCCCCCCAGAAAATATTAATAGAACCATTTTCCCCTAAAAGAAGAGATGGTTTCCCCATCGCTCGATTTGCTTCTTGCTTTGTTTTCTATCACGGAATCTACATTTTCAAATGGGTTAATTAGAATGGAAATTAATGCTTTTTTTAACTACTATAAATATTCCAAGTTTTAGATATCTTTTTAAAGTGGTTTCTCAAAGCGTTTTTTAGAAAATTGTTTGCCTATTTCTCTCGGAATATTTTCTAAAAGATCTTTTTCATCAACGTTCCTCTTTCTCCTGCCGAGTTCTTTGTTCTCATTTTCTTTCTCCCTGTCTCGTCCTTTGCAGGAGTACTGTTTCTGGCAAAGAAACCACAGTTCTAGCTCATTAAATTCTGAGAAGTTCCATTGAGAAGCCGAGTCGGCCGCCGCCACTCACCAGGTGGCTGTGGTCGCCCAACGACCTTGGGACTTGTGCTGCCGGCAGCTTAAGTTTCGCACTGTGAATTCCATTAATTTTGTCTTTGCGGTGTCTTCGTGTAGCTGTAATTCTTGAAACCCCTCCGAAAATACCTCTAATTAAAACTTTATGTACCTTTTTGTTGCCCTGACCGCGGTCAGTGCGTCCAAGGCGAGCGCCCGAGGAGGTGGGACTTAAAACCGAAACCGCAATAGCCACAAATTTAATCAAACAACAGTAAAACTAAGGAGCATCCATTAAACATAAAAGATAACCCACCGGTGGAGAAACTTAACCTTTGCTTTTGCATTTCTGCTGCCACGAGCACATAAACTTTGCCGACTGTCATTTTTCACAAATAAATAAAATAAAAGTCGCAGCCTAAAAGGTGTGAGATCTGACCCACACAAAAGTATCTCTGAACAAGCGGCACATTAAGGACTTGGGGCGGTCGGCGAACTACGTGAGCCGCAGTTTTTGGTATCGGCTGCACGGATTGGAATCTGCTTCTTGGAAATCTCTTTATGGTCACCAACACTCGGCGTTGCTAGGGAATGAAAAACGAAATTTTCCACAAAGCCAAGCAAGGGGGAGGGCTCGGCTCAGGTGGCCTGCTTGGCAGGCAGACGGCATAAATTCAAACGCACACACAGACGACACTCAGCCGCTGCCAGACGCCGTCTCAGTCGCCGTCGCCGTCGTCGTACATGCATGAAAAGTAAAATATGTTTATAAATAAAGTACAACAAAAAGAGTCCCCTGGCTCCCCGAAAGCGCCGGGGAAACTTTGAAGTTCAACAACATAAAGAAGTGCAAATTGTTGCGTGCTGCGATTGTATCTATCGGCTGGGAGGCATACACGCAGGACCGACTCCGGCGATACTTCCTGCCAACAAATATAAACGGCACAATAAAACCAGCCAACAAACAAACAACAACAATAGCGACGGTGACGGCGACTGAGACATCGCAAGTTTGGCAAATAAAAAAGTTGTAAAATGAAATGATTATCTTTGGGTTGTCGTACGAAAATCGTATCTCTCCCTCTCTCTATTTTTTCGAAGATTCCGCCTTAGCTAAAAGCAGGTGAATAAGTCAATAAAGTCCCTGCTGGATGGCTGAAATCGTGATGGTCTATTTGCCAACTGGGCTCGGCCAAAACACACACACGCACCTCACTATCGACCGTGTGAATAGCTCGGCTCGTTTATGGGAATCCCCATGAATCTGCATAAATCACCTATTTATTTATATTTTTTGATTTTACATTTATGACTGCGACAAAGCGTTTACCGATTTTATGGCTCCAAGGATAAGCTTTAGCGCGGGAACACAAGGGAGTGAGCAAAACACCCGACGCTATTTGTAAATAGACCGTAAGTTTTACTGCCTTCAAATTGATAGAAGACAATGGGTCGTTTTCACCGGCGCAAATTTACGTTTAAGATTTAAAGAATGTACAAGGCTCTTTAATCCTGACGACTGAACAATTCGAACAACTCGATATTAACAAATTGAAGACACTGCTTTCAGATTTTTAGATCTTCCGGTAAACCCATTGATTTTTTAAGTCACCGTGAGCCATGATCTTAAATTTGTTGATTCCTTTTTCTTAACCTTTCTCTAGTCTTTTTGTGAGTCTTGTGAGGATTGTTTTCCAGATTTATGAGACGATTTAAGGGCCCCAGTCTCGCCCAACGAATTCACCCGCCCGCCGCAAAATGAGCAAAAAATTGAGCTCCACAAAATACCGAGTACGGCGGACCCAGGAGCCCAGAGGGCACAGGCAATCGCGCAACTCTCCTGCCTGCCACTGGCATGTGTAATGTTAAAATGGCGTGTCAATATTATTGCACACATGCAGTCGAAAGCTGCCAGCTAGGAAGGCGGGCGGACCGCAGACCAAGCCATCGGCTCCGCAAGCCAGTAGGCCTCTGTCTGTGGGTGTGTGTGTGTGGTTGTGATATATAAACTGTTAACTAATGGCTCGTAATAATTGCGGTCCATGTTGCTGCTGTAAAAAAATAGGCTTCATTAAATACAAATACGCTTTGCAGGCCCGCAAAACGAGAGCGAGACCACTGGAAGGCTCCATGGCGACCAGGCTTTGTATGTGTGTGTTGGGCTGCCTGCATATCGAGGACATTTGCGGCTACACCCAGGAAATTGTTTGTTGAATTTTAGAATTATATTTTGGCCTGCCAGGCAGACCGCCCGACCGACCGGCAAACCATACAAAATTTTCTCAACAAGAAGCGGACCGCCCCGGCCAACCCGCCACTCCAGCGCTCGGAGTCACCGCCACAGTCGCCTTGCCTGGCAGCCAAGTCTTCTATGTGTACTTGTGATTAAGCTGTGGGCAAGAGGAGAGCAGCGGAGGGGCGGGAACATTGCCGGGCTGCCTTGCAAGAATGTTTTTTGTGGCAGCTTCATTTTTGCTTTCAATTTGCCGCTCACCCCCGCACCGAGCGGGTGTGTGTGTGTGGCCGCTCCATTGTGTGGATTGTGGAGAGAAATTGAAATTGAAACCCAAACATTTTGATACCAAATTATATGCCCCTGATGATGGCTATATAGCCCCGCCCGGTGGGAGTGTGGGCGTCCTTTCAGCTTCCTTTGTTTGCCATTTTGTGCAAATTTTTCCTTTGAGCTGCTTACAAATTATTTTCACATTTGTTGCATAATTTGCCGCCCCGTCTCCCCTTCCTCAGCTTTGGACTCAGACCCGCAGTTCTTTATTCATTTTATTTCCCAGTCTCATTAATTTCCTTTTTCTCTCTCGCTCTTTTTTTGGTTTAACTTGTTACTCACACATGAGCGAGCTTTTCGCACGGTTTTTTTTTTGGTTGGTGGGGGGAGAGGGTCGAAAATTTATTGGGCGTAAAATTTAGTTTGTTGTTGGTTGGTTCGGTTTTATTGTGGATAAGCGGGACGAACGGCGTCTGATATCCTTTTGCAGGAATAAATATAAAAATTTATTACTTCCCCCCTGAAGAACGGCGCTGGATAAAGAAGAGGCCCGTTTAATGGCCTGCCGAATGGGGTGTAAAGAGAAAAGGGTTGGCGAGTGGATGAGCAGCAGCAGTTTGGTCAATTGCCGGCCGGGATGGATGCTTGCGGGATCGCTAAGTGCCATTGACCCATTTATCAATTTGTTGGCCAACAAGTAGACGAGGCTTTGGACTTGCCTCGCACAGCAATCAGCCGGGGGCACTGAAGCAGCTAATTGCGTGCACTTTCCCACGGAGCCCCTGCAGCGGGAAAATCTCCGCGGGGACCGCCGCCCGACTGGACGACAGTTCGGCGACTATCGACCGCTGAAACCGCTCGGCCTGGCCAATGCAATTGGGCAACATAAAGCTAAACGCAATCTGTCTAAATTACAGCTTACCGCTTTTTGTTTTTGGGCTAATTACATGCAACCTTTCTGTCCGAACTTTCACTCAGTGGCCCCCGCCACCGGCGAGAAGTCTTGGTCGGTGCCTGAGGCGGTCGGCGAACTGATTTATGCACTTTGAGCCAGGCAAATTAGCAGCTTGCTAGTCAATTATCGGCCTAGGCGACAGTGGAGCTTACGCAACGGGCACCCCAAAATTAAAGCCCCTCCAGTCAGAGAACGTGAAAGGCCGGGGAATTTGCATTCTCATCGCTGTTGACAGACAGTAAACATGAGCCGTTTAGCGGCTTCAACGGCCTACAGTTAGTCACTGTTTATAGTCTAACTGGGGAACTGGTTTGCCCAATTGAGCTGTTAATCAATTTAGCCAAAGGTCGCTCTCACTCGCTGGGATCGACGATCGGCAATCAACGCTCGGAGCTCGGCGATTTCCCAAGAACGTTTCCATTGCCAGTTTAGCTCATCTGCTGAGATATCTCATGACATAATGACGAATATAACTGTTGCCACCAGCGACTCTGGGCACTTTGGACATGCAATTGCAGTGCCACTTGGCCCGCCCCCTCGCCGGCCAGGTTTTTTGCCTTTACTCTCGAAATCGCTGGTGAGTCTTATGTAAATGGGAGCTACATGTAATTTATATACCCGATTGACAGGGGGAAGGGTAAGGGGATCGAAATGAATGCAAAACTTAAATTACTTTGGAGATTCTAAGGCGACAGATCTGGAAAGCTCAGCAGGCAATCGAAATGACTCGTAAATCGAGAAATCGCCATGAAATCTTGTCGGAGGTCAGTTCATTCGGCTTTAATTACTAGCATTCAATGGAGAAAACAATCGTAAATTGTCGGCTTTAAACTGCCCGCTTGGCAAAGCACATTTGTGGGTGACAGCCGAATGGCAAGTCCTCCGGCCCGACAGAGATTAGCGGGGTCAAAAGGCAGCCCCAGCAACGATGCTCATGCTGATGATGATCAAGGCTGTGACAATCTCAGTAGGGCCTGGGCATGCAGATACCGACAGCCAAACATAAAATGCATTTGCAGATTTCACTCACGCCAACAAGTCGTAGGTCGTCGGCTGGCAGCCCGCAAATAACAAGCAGAGGCAACACAAACGGTGGCCTGTTTGCTGCTGTTGTTGGTGTCGTGACAGCAGCAGCTGCTACAAGGATGCTAGGCAGTCCTGCCAACAGCTCAGAGAGGCCACAGTTTTGCACAAACAACTGCAGTTTTGGGTCTGAGCATTGAACTTTGTTGGCTCTGCCAGGATGCTGCGGCCGATGTTGCTGTTGCGGTGGCTTTGGCGGCTGAAATCGATCAACCAAACAGCAGGCGACGGTGGGCGGAGAGCCTGTCACTCAGCCAGACACCCGAGACAGTCGAAAATCATGGCTGCCAAGGGCTCCTGCCTCTGACTGTTTGGCTTCATTTTTTCCTTGAAAGGGACGCAGGGTAGCCTGGGCGCCCGGAGCGGCGGAAAGGCGCTCGAGACGTCACAGTTTCTTTGTGTGTATTTAGCATTTATTTGCATATGAGCTTCATGGCTCGGAGAGGTGAGGAGGCTCTGGGTGTGTGGCCAGGGGGTGTGCATCCATATTTGTTGATTTATTTGCCCTTTTGTGGGGCAGCAAATGCAAATATTTGAACGCTTTATTGCTTTTATTTAAAACGACCGGCATTTCGCATTCTTATCGAACTTAAGAAAATCACTTTATGTAAATTTTCTTTATTTTTGTAGCACAGTGATTGGAAAAATTTAAACATCTTTCCCACAGCAAGTGGGAAAGATCAATAAACTCAAATGTTTCGTCACAATGGCAAGTGGAGTGTCCGGTGATTTGTGATTACCCCATTGTTCATGTTGATTAAGAACTCAATCAAATTACAGCCTAATGAGTCACTCATATTCAGTGTTATTCAGACAGATGTCAACGTTTAAAATAACCGGACTCTTGACGCTGGCAAACTAATTGGAGGGGTGAATGGCAGGCAAACAAAGCGGATTCAATGGAAAATTCACACAAAAATCGGAGATTGTGTTAAACAAATGAATGCTGAATGTACTGCAATTTGGCTATAATGTTTATTCTGCAGATCTGATATAAATAAATAAAAGATGAAGGTCTGCAGAATCAAAAGATCCAAATCAGTTCGAGGACAAAAAATCATCCCGTCTCTTAAAAATGCTCATTAGCCACAGAAAATTCTACGAATTTCTTCTAATTTGGACTCGATTTTGAATCTTCTTCTTTTAGTTCAAGAAATATTACAATCAAGAGAAATTTTGTTGACGGCTTTAATAAAAGAAAAACAAAGAATTATGAAAGTTCAAAAAACTCGCACAAAATTCTTCATTTTTCTTTCGGCTCAAATGTGACCAATTTGAAGAAAGAACAAAGAGTTTTCGATGACA
Organism: Lissocephala sabroskyi; assembly: GCA_037075105.1. NCBI lineage: Eukaryota > Metazoa > Arthropoda > Insecta > Diptera > Drosophilidae > Lissocephala > Lissocephala sabroskyi. The sequence continues at coordinate 44,759 of JBAMCP010000030.1, forward strand.
AAAAAAGAGCAAATAGCAAAATCAAACGAAGTTCTTTATACTTTAATTGCATTTGGTTTTTTCATGAATTTGCCTGGCAATCAAATAAGAGTCGAGTCGATGAAATCCTTAGAAAATTCGACAAAATTCGTTTTAATTTTTGTTTGAGCTTTCAATTTGTTTTGTCGAGGTCTGGAAACTTTAACAATCAATTTTCCCAAAAATAAGAGACATTTTCAACGAAAATTTCTGTTATTACGCAGCCAACAGCTGGCAACTTTTAATCAATACAATTTGTGCTCAAACAATCAATTCAAAAAATTACGAAAAAAAATAGGCAAACGAGTTGGTGTCGGGCAGACAGGGACAATTAAATTGGCTAAAATTTCACGCCCAAATGGCCAGAAATGTGGGCTGGAAAATATTTATGAAACGGGGACAGAAATTGACCGATCACCGGCTTCCCACGACAATCGAAGAGTCAAAAGCCAATTTCATGTTGGCTGCTGGCGCCGCTGCCGATGCCCTCGTTGTTGGCCAGCAATAAAAATATAAATACAAATTTATTTGCCATATCTTTTTTTGGGGTGGGAGAACCTGACAATGCAGCTCTCCATGCTGGCCATTTGGCCGTTAACTGGCCCGACAAACGATCAGGAATTTATTTTCCCCATTGCCTGCAATTGATTGCCAATTTACGAAATTTATCTTGGCCAGGTTTTGGTTTTTTTTTTTTGGTGAGTGTTTTTCCCTGGCAAATAATTAACCGACCATCGGCCACCGCAGTTCTTTGAATAATTTTCCAACTAATTGCCTCGGCCCCCGCAACCCCTCGTGAAGGTCTTTTTGTGGTTGAAAATTTTAACTTTTTGGTTCGCTGGCGGGTCAGCGCTTTCGTGGCAGCCTTGGACTGACAGAACAAACTGAGTCACCAGCACATCAGAGATCTTCATCGAAAGCCGGGGACAAACTGGTCGGCGGCGGGAACGAGATTATTGAAAGAGGTTAAGGCCAAGTGACTTTTATATTTTTGATGATATGCAAATTTTAAGAGCTCCGATTTCATGTTGGTATTTATTTAAAAAATAATTCACTTGCATAATGCAAACACCAACCACTTTGCATATTTTTAATTATTGAATGACTGAACTGAATTAACAACAAACAAAATTCCCACATCGCCGGCAAATCGCCAATCTCGTCATATGGAGTGAATTTTTTGGCGGGGCTTTTGTTTTTTCTTATCGATTTGAGGCAGAAGCTAGCCCAGCCACCCTTCGGATTCAGTTGATTTTAATTTAAAATGCGATTTAGCTGGCGGGAGGTAGACAAGTGCAAATGTCAGGCAACCGGTGGTTGGATGGTCGGATGGGTCCCTTGGAAATTATTGCTCATTTTCAATGGCGTCTCGGTTGGCATTTGTTATGCAAATTCCCTTTCGATTACTTGTTACCAGAGATTTGCTCAGATTATGCAAATCTAACGCTCACCATACATAAATCCATAGAGAGAAAAAAGAAAATCCTGGGGAGCCTTCAAGTGGCTCAAAAAAAACTTTGCATATTTCAATTTCGAGGGGAGCAAAAAGTTTTATATTTTTGGGCATAAAAAATGATGAGATGGAAAATCTATTTTCTATTTTCCGCATTGTGTTGATTGTTTACGGTAGCCGTTATTGATTTTTTTATTGAGCTCGCTGATTTTATTTTCCCATTTCCATTTACAAAACACCCATCCGCCCTGTTGGCCGGATTTGCCATAACTTCATTATGAATTTGCATAATTTGGCGGCGCTATCGTTAAATGTTATTTACAATAATTAAACTCCACCGAGCGGCGTTTAAAACCCAAATTGATATTATTACAATTTATGGATCGCCCAATCAGCCGCCCCAATGAAAAATTACGAGGACTTTCCTAAGCAGATAATTGGGCGCCATCCGCCCCTTGACCTGATCTGCTGGTATCTTCTTTTTTTTGGGGTGTGTAAATCAAATAAATAAATTTATTATATTATTTTTTACTGGCGTTGAGCCGGGACTTTGATTACAGCTCTAAAAAATTTATTTGAATTTTCGAGGAATTTTTATTTGCGGTTTTTTTTTTGGCCGTCTCGTCGCTTCGATTCCTTTTTTTTCTGTGGTCATTTAATTGAATAATTATTTACATTTCCCTTTACCTTTGGAGAGCCGCTGCGGCGACCATATTTTTTTCCGAGGCTGACAGTCAATGCGAGTTTTTTGCTTTTTTCTGTGGCATTTCTCACATTGCTTGTAAATCAATTGGCGCTACATTTGGCATCCTGGACGCGGAAACAAATATAACAAATGGTTGGAAAATACAAAAAATAGACCTTTATGCTCGTTGAGAGCGTCATTCGAATGGTTGTCAAAGTGACCCCAAAAAAATAGATTCGAACCGATTCGAATTAATAAATTTCCATCAGGATTGATGGCCTCTGTCAAGGAGCATTAATGGCCCTTGGAACGCTGAAGTGTTTAAATATTTAATGGCGGTAATTTAATTTGGACAAATATGACCGGCAAATTGTAATCTCAACGCGAATTGATAGAAATTTAATTAAAATTTAATACATTTCCCTCCAGCCGCTTATTAAATGCCAACTCGTCTCGTCGAGCTCAATCGAAGCATCTAATTAACTGCCTGAAATTAGCCAGTCCGACAGCTCAGACTGCCTAAGCCCCTAAACGCCGCTCGAGGTCTATTAATATTCCCGGGGCGGAATTCTCTGGGCTAAAATTGAAATCAAAGATTGATGACTAATAAAAGAACCACGCCAAGTACTTAAATTTTTTCTGGTCGAGGATTCATGAGGGTTTTTTTTATTAAAATGACTTCAATGCGACGTTGGCGCGATAAAAATTTTCTTGCAATTCATGGGAAATAATTAAAACGAATCGCCAGGCATTGGGCAGTTTTTTTTCCGTTGGCCAATCGCCTCCGCCGTCGTCAGATTGTCAAAAAGCCATCACGCCGCCATCAACAACAGGCCAATTCAATAAACCACAAAACAGCTCAAAAGAATGACTCGAAAATAAGCCGGAGGAAACAAGCGGCCGCCGCAGGAAGTCGCAAAAGAAAAAAATAGAATGAATTGGAGTTCCTAAGTCGGAAGGGCGTGTTCACGCCTCGTTATTGCATAATTAAGGATGATTTAGAATTTTTTTCATACTTATTTATACTTGCAAGGCAAATGATTATCATGAAATGCAAAGTGGAAAATGCCTCGAAATTGATAAGTTAGTTTGAAAATAAAATAAGCCTCAAAAGTGATTTGGATTTCTCTAATTTGAGATTCTGATTCTGCTCCTCGAATTTCTGGGGCTCAGAGAGTTTCCAAAATGTTTTCCTGGATAATGAAATTCTATAAAAAAACTTCTTATTTCTTATGTCAGAACTTCAAATAATTTAATTTCTATTTGCTTGAACTTTTATTTTTTTCTAAATCCATTCTTAGTTTCCACTGAGTTAAAAATGATTTAAAATAGATTGCAACTTTTCTGTGCCTTCTCTTTTCCATTGAGTGGCTAAGAATTGCGATATTTCTTGGTCTGTTCTGCTTTATGATCGTTGCATAATTTATAAAATTAAATTTGCCGGAATCAAGGGCGATTGTAAGTTGTAATTGCATTAATATCATGAAATTCTACTTGGTTTTTTTCCACGGCAGCCCTTTTGGCCAACCTTTTTTTTATGTGACTGGCAACGGACGAGGAAACTTGGAAATGAAATGGCAAAAAAGCCAAAAGTTAAGTAAATCTAAGTTAAGTAGTTTGCGGTTTTAATTGTCCAAAGTAATGCGGCCGTTGTTGTTGCCGATACGGTTGTAATGTTGTCGTGGTTGTTGTTGTTGCTTAAAGACTTTAAACTTTTGGGCTACCGCTGAGCTCGAATTGTGTTGCGGTCGTTTCTCGTGAAAGGTCAAATGCAACCATCTGCATATGAATGGGTGTGTGTGTGTGTGTGTGTGGGAGTGCAAACAATTTAAAAAAATACCCAAATGTGTGGCCAAGTTAAATTCATCAAAAGCCACCATAAAATCTACGATCGATGCCGGCAATTAAATCGAGTTGAAGGACGCAACGAAAACGATTTCCTCCCATTCTCCCCGTTCGGTTGGCTCTTTAAAAAGTTCAAAAAACGCTGAGCAGACTCCGCTCGTTTGGGTTGCGCTGAGTTTGCATTTCGGAACGAAGAAGCCGCTGCGCGCGGCGAGGTAAGCTGGCGACCTTGAGCTCCATAAATTGAATTGGAGCAGGTCGCTCACCCATCGCCGGAGAGCGAACTCGAAACCGGTAGAGAATGCGTCTGTGCATCCTTGAAAATCGCTGGCAATTTACATTGTAATTTGTGCGTGAACTTGCCGACGAACACCAGCGAGGGAGGGGGGCAGAATTTTACCTGTAATTTTGTTGCCGATGAGGGGATTTTCGTTTTTGATTGGAAGGTTTTTTTTATTTTTTTGCTCTTTATCTTTCCTTGTTCCTTCTCTTTTCAGCGCTTAAATTTTAAGTTACTTATGGGAAATTGCACACTTCACTAGTTTCGAGATTACAACTGTAAACAGAAATATACGAAAATTGTTGTTGTTGTTGTTGCGTGTGCGTTTGCAAAGTCAGACAAAGAACACGTTTGCTTTCGCTGTTGTTGTGGTTCGCGTTGCTTTTGGCTTATTTATTCAACCAGTTTGGCTTAAACTGTGCGATTGAGCAAAGATTGAGTACACACACACACACGTAACACTCACACACACTCATCAAATCACACGCTGCCCCATCATAGGCGCGTTAAAAGACAACAAAAAATGCCAACCGCGCGCATGCGAAATTTCAAAGAAAGGCGTTGGACTGGGCCAGAGTGGGCGTGACAGTTAGTAATCGTCATCGGTTTATCGGTCTCGCGATCTTCTTTACCTTATTCTTTTCGACTGGCAGACGTAACTTTTCTCGCTTCTTCTTCCTCGTCTCCTCTAATTGCGGTTACAAAACCGCCAACGTCGTGGCTTTTGTTGTTGCTGCTGCCGTTCTCAACTGCGTGCGCGCCTCGTTTTTTAGCGGATCGCGTTTTGTCTGTTGTGCCTTTGGCAAACGCCGAAACTGAACTGAACGCTGACAGCTGAGAAAACCGGCGAGCAAAAAGTCAGTTACTTCGACGGCGACGCTGGCAGCGGCGCCAGCGTCTTACCTAGCCAGCCGGCAGCAGGTCTACGCCGAAAAGATCAAGCGTGCTCAGGTGGTTTGGTGGTTGTTATTTTTGGTGTTCCCAGCGACGATTACCTCAATGGCAGAGGCGCCGACGCAACAGCAGAAGCGAAAACGGTTTTGAGACCAGCCATGCGATGGGTTTGTGTCTCAGCTAAGTGGGAACAGTCGCGGGCGATCAGCAAGTGGCCGGTTCGTGACTCTGCTAAGCAAAAGCGACAGGAAATAGAAAAAACTAAAATCTTAATTTAAAACTAAAGTTAAAGCGAGGGCGACAGAGAGCAAGTCATCAAAAGCTTATTTTTGGGTATCTTTGGCTCTCCAGCTGCCCGTCTGCTCTTTTGTGTGTCTGTACATCCGATCATTTTGATCTCTTTTATTCTAACCTCGGCCGGGGACTTCGGCTCATTTTTTTTAACGACTTTTTAGCTGTTTTCCTTTGAAAGTTAGGGAGGGAGACCTTGAGGATCTAAGTCCGCTTTTGTGGAACTAATCACTTGCAAATCTGCTAGACGGAGAGTCTGTTTATTTGTTCCCTAAAAGCTCTCCTCATCTTCCAAAAGGCTCTCTTAAAATCGAGTCTTAATTTTAAATTTAAGTTCCGTCGAATCTCCAGAGTCTGTTTATTGGGGCCTCGATAATTGACACCACTTCCTATTTCGCCAAGTAGTTTTCATGATGGTTTCTAGGAAAAGGACTTTCAATAAAGCCGAAAAATTTCACTTTGGCTATTTGGAAATCAATTTCTGGTTTGCCGATACGCCAAAACGGGCACGGCATTGCCTGCCATCAATTCACTTGATAAATGACAAACGCTTGCCAAATCAAACAACAATAACTAATAGGCCGATTTGTTTGTTTGTGTTGTGGGGGCGGGGGGCGGTCTTATCTCAAGCGCGGCAAGGACGACGACCACAAAACGCAACGACTGTTTGGCCTCGATCGCAGTTAATTCAACCACAACCAATGCACAAAAATCAGAGCCAAACTCACACACACAGCCCAACAGATAAGGGGGCTTTTGGGGTGGGCGAGGGAAACTTGCTTTGTTTGAGGACGTCCATCACACACACACGAGCGCACGCACACACACAGAGCGAGAAGCTCTCTCTGGGGCATTATAATAACCGATTTGCGTGCCCGATGCGAATAAGCGGCTCAAACGGCTGAGCCATTGTAACTCCGCGGTGGCAGCGGTGGGAATATAATGAAAAATATTACAATCATTTATTGAGTCGTTTATTTGGCCGCTGTTTACTGTTGATTGTTGCATGTTTGCTCTCCGGCTTTTATGCGATTTAAATGACTGACCCACAAAGGAATCAGGACCACCCACCCTCATAATGAAGACGGGAAAGGTCTTTAAAATCTTTCTCTCTCTCTGACAAATTATGCAAAGCCAGCCTGCCGGCGAGGCAGGGAAAGTGACCGGACCGACCACTCGACCGGTCGTAAAATTCAAACTCAACTCAAACTTGACCCCGGAGTTTACCTAAGGTAATTGTGAGGGGGGTTCAAGGACTCGCCGCCAGTTTAATGACAACTACGATGACGTTGGACGCGGTTCTGTTGGCTTTGCAGCTCAAACGACATTCATAATTTTTATTTACTTTGCCAGCCACATCCGAGGGGATGGAAGGAGGCTGGCGACTTTTATTTGGCCCATTTTATGCCGGCAGTTTTACATTTTTTATGTGGGCAATGCGACGACGGCTGCCCACATTTCGTATACTTAATGAGATTTTTCCGCCGACATATTTGCCGGGCAAAGGGAACCGCAAAATATTTTGCTTTGCCTTCTTTGCCTTTCGCGCTGCCTCGCGCTGCCTGTCGCGTCTGCAGTTCAATTTGAAAGTTTCGCTTAGCCGCCTGGCGGGCCGCTCATATTCCCCGCCCGCCAGCAACAAAAACTAATTACAATCTCAAGTTGTTTTTTCAACACTCAAAGGCGTCGAAGAGCCACGCCCACACCACCACCTTGAACTTAACACACACACACAGCAGCCATCGTCTGGGGGGCCGTCGTCTGCTTTGCCAGGCGGGCGGGCGGGGCTGCGTCGAAAAAATTATATTAAAATTTGCACTGGCAGTCGGGCGCTCTCGGGTGGCCAAACTGGGAGCAAGTTTAATTTTAGTTCTTCCAACTATTTTCCTCCCTCGGCATTCCTGTTTTGTCTTTCATTTCGCTTCGCACAAATTTATTATGGCTGTTGGCCGTCCTCGCCGTTGTCCTTTGCAAATTGCACCTCTGTGATTACGGATCTCCTGGCCTGCACCGCCCCCAAATTCACTTGACAACACCTTGACGTCTGTTTATTATCATCGGCGTGAAGGACTCGCCGGCTGTCCAGGCGCACTCCCGTTTGCCCGGGAGTGGCACTTTTAAGGACGAAATGAAATGAATTCTCGACACTCCACCACGCAAACGCAGACTAAGCAGCTGCTAATCTCGGGCTGGTCTGCCTCGGCTGGCGACCCATTAACGCTGTCGTGGGTTTGGCGGCGGTGGCTGCTGTTGTCGCCTTGTCATTATTCAAAATGTCAATGTCATTTCACTTTGGTTTATTTTTTTGGCTTGGCTTGGCGTTGAAGTCTCAACTCGACTCACTGGCTTGACAGCTGCCGACTCGACGGCAGCCGAGGGACGGCTGCCTAAGCTGCGTTGACAGCAGTCGGTTTGGAGCTAAGCAGAAGGACTTACCAAGGACCCAGAGTAAGGCGAAACAAGCTGCATTCTCAACCAATTTCGAGCTCTAAATTATTCCTCTTTCTCATGCTTTGTCCTAGTTCGGGAGACGAACTTATTGCTTTTTCATTGCTATCGGTTTCTAATCATTTTGGCCGGGGTGGCTCTGGTTCCGCGCCCTTGGGTTCACGGGGTGCTGGATGTGTGGTTTCGTGTCCTTTAAGCCACGTTACACTCACTCCTCACTCACAAAGGTCCTTGAGGGCAACACTGTCTGCTGCCATTGTCTTTCTTCATTTGCCTGAAGTGTTGCAATGAAAGGCCGAGCAGCCTTGTTGCTTTTCTCTGCTTGAAAACCGCAATTTTTTGTGTAGCTGCGTCGACCCGGCCACCCGACCGGCAATGAGATGAATCTGCGGAGAGCTGCTAGGACGAAAGCCGCATCGCTCAGCCAACCAAACGACCGCAGTAACTTTCATTCACACACACACACACAATCAACACCCAACCGCGCCGCCACGCCCTCTCCAAACCCACTTACTGGCAGGCGGACTGGCGGCGGACGGGCTGTCGGGTGGGCTCCTTTCGCTTCGCGTAACCTCAATACGCTGCCAGGACATCAGTGTGTCCTTGGGGTGGCACGTCGTCCGGATCCGACGGCTTTAGCTGTATTACTCTGGGCGCTTAAAAGGTTAAAACGTTTTGACTTTGACTCGAAAAGCTCCGAGTGCAGTGGCCGGCAACGATTTGTCTAATGAAAATTATACTTTAAATCAAATATTTGCCTTTCTCCAGGACTTTCTCTCCTCGTTGACCTCTTTTTTTAAGAATATACGAAAAATTAAATTCCTAATTTCAATTTTCGTTTGCGGGCTTTCAATCAGCGTCGATGTCTTTTACTTTTAAATCTTCGATTTTCAAGTCCTTACTTTCGGTTTATTGGCTTTTAAAGTGCCGCTTCCAATTATCGTCTTTCAAACTTGGCTTTGAATTTATTCTCCTTGGCATACAGGACTTGGGCCTCTTTCGTTTTCAATGTTTTTAGTCTTCAATGTTTAAATAAATAGAATCTTCAATTGACTGACTTCCTTAAAAGGTTCTTTCATTCATTCATGATTGAAGGTACCTTTTTTCCCCTCAACTTTCAATCATTCCGCATAAAATTGATCAATTTGGGTAACCAGGAATATGAATCCTATAAATTCAAGAATATCTTGCGGAATATCTTCACTCACTAGACGATGGAAGCCTCAACTTGTGCCCATTTTAGCGAATCGAATTTCCAGCTCTTTGCCAATTGAGCCAGGCCGATTAGGCCGAGGCAAACATTGGGCTTCTTGGCAGCTGCTTAGTGGGCCGGGCCGGCGGCAGCCTTTAACCCTGATTAGGCCATAAGTGGGCAAAACTGGGCCAAACTGCGCCCAGACAGGCCAACTGCTCGGCTGACGCGGCGTATACGTGATGCTATGATAATCATGCTTATTTACAATAAATCTCAACTAGACTGAAAGTGGGCAAATGCCAGCGACTTGAAGTGAAGTGTTGGCCAAGACAACGACACTCCGCTCCCTGTATCGCGGAGGATCCTTTCGGACGGATGATTTATTTAATGCGTAATCTCCGCCAACAGCCTGCCTGCCAACCTGCCAGGCAGCCAGCCAGCCCGACAGCCCCACTAACAGAAAAGGCATTATAATCATTATGATGTGCTCCCCCCTGGGCCAGCTCAAGCGGAAAGCGAAGTCCTCGTGTTTTGTTATTATTTTCTCAGGGTGTCAAGTGGCCCCCAAAAACCGATGTATCTACTTTGAAAATCAATTAATTGCGCCAAAGCTCCGGCAGCTCAGAGCTCGCAGTCAGCGCCTTGCATGTCACGTAATTAACTTACCCGGGACATCAATCAAGCAACTGTTCAGCCGGCAGAGAAAAACTTAAACGAGCACAGCCACTCAGACGGACAGACGGCCAGGCAGAGCGAGACAGTTGAAGGGGCCGTTGCCAGGCAGTTGAGCGGATAAACATAAATCTGTGTAGTGCAAACGACGAAAGTTCGAGCCACGTGGCAGGAGGGGTCTCAGGACTAAGGACGTTTGGGTTGCCATGTTGTTGTGATTATTATTGCGCTTGTCATTATCATTAGAGCGCCGGGCCAGCCAACCGTCAGCACAGCTGTGTCTGTCTACTTATCGGGCAGCCCCCACACCTTTCGAGAGCGCTTTGCGAGTGGGTGAGGTGGCTGTGGAAGGCGGTACATAAATATTGATTGATTGTCGTTGGAGGTGTCAACTTTGTGGCCGAATTTGGAGTGGCGCGCGTGCTAGGAACGATTCGATTTCCAGATAAGACAGTGGCCATCATCTATCATCTGTGGGAGTTCAAACAATTTTTTAATGACAAAACGGTTGTCCTTTGTGTGCTGGTCTGGGCTTTGTGAGGCCGACAACTTTGACGCCGCATTCCAGCCAAGCGGGCGATGGCGATGCAATTGAATTGAAATCGCACGCCAATAGAGACATTTCAGCGCAGGTCCTTTTTGGTGTCCTTGCAACGAGAAGCAGAAAAAGTGGCTGCCACTTTCCGGCAGCGAATCGAATTCAATGGATTTACATTTTTCCACCAATTGAACGCCGGCAGTTTTAAAGCGCTGATGCGGCGCAGCCCCCTCTGCCCGTCGGATCGTCAACGTCGACGTTGGCCAGAGAAAGGAACTAAGCAAAAAAAAAGTGAAAAGCTATTAAGCGGCATTAGCTGGCAGTTACGCGGCGCACTACAAATCATTGACAAGCATACGGCAACCCAGAGACACGGATTCCCTTTGACTTGCAAGGGAAGCTCAGGCAAAGTGCCTGCCGAGCCAGCCCAGTGGGTTGGCATCCAAAGATGTCAAGGGTACCAAACACAATTAGCTTGTCAGATTCGACGAAAGTAAGAATTCCTTTGGATCCTATTGTCTCTAGGAATCAAATCAATTTGGGGTTTTCTTGTTCTCATGAAAAAGATGCAGAAAGTCTTCAACTTTATCGATTCTTCTTCTAGAATCTTTGATCTTTCAATCGAATCATTTTCGGCTTTTCTTCCTCTCATGGAATAGATGCAGAAAGCCTTCAACTTTATCGATTCTCAGTCTTCTTTCTTCTAGAATCTTTGATCATTCAATCAATTCTAATTGGGCTGCTGTTTTCCTCATGAAATCTCGAAATGATGCAGAAAACCTTCAACTTTATCGACTCCCAGCTTTCTTTCTTCTACAGTAGAAACTTTGACCTTATTGCTTTTAGTTCCCTTACTTCCTCTATTTTTTGCCTTTCCGATCCAAAGACTGCCAAAATTATATATTAATTTCTTTTGGCTAAGGGTATTTGCGGGTCTCCCTATAAATCCTGTTGGTTGGTTTTGCATTTTTTACGATGCTGTTGGGTTTTTTTCCCGGCGACTGTTACTGTGGCAGTTTCGAACTTTCTGATCAAATGTCAAGTCATTTGAGTCAACCCAACCGCCATCAACCCAGTGACCTGGCCGGCGTTGCCTTTGCCAACGCCATCAACGGCCATTGAGCGCATTAAGGGAGTTATCCTTGATGGTTTTTTATCTGTTTTTTGTCCAGGTAACCTAGGAACTCGTGGAAAGCGCTGACCTTCTCAGTTTTTCGTGTGCACTTCGGACAGTTTGTTTATGCGGTTGGTGGGTGTGTTGGTTGCAGTTGCAAATCTAATTTCATGTTTTATGAGCCGCTGCTGGGCAGAACCGAGAAACGGTTTACACTTTCCACGAAGCCGCTCTGCCGCCCCGGCGAACAGATAAAATTGAACTCCGAAAATCAATTGCTGGGGAGAATAAATTCGTTACATGGCCGAAAATTGCACCGCTGGGTAAAATTTACAAAGATATGGCCGTTTTTAAAGTCGAGCAGGGAAAATATGAGAAAATGGCTAAAAGTCGTAGTAGTTGCACTTATCTGGGTTAATTCAATGCGCAAATATTTTGTAGACACTTGAGCATCTGAAGTGAAGCCCATTTTGTCTAAAGTTTGCTACAATTTATCTACAACATTCCATTCCCGAGCACAACAGCAGAGCTCGACGACGACTGCGACGACACACGAAAGCTAAAGAAAAAACTACAATGGTTGGAAGCAGCGAAAGGGGAGAAGGTCTTAAGGCAAAGAAGGTTGAAAGGACGAGTCAGCCATGTTAATGCTTTGAATTTCTATGCCAGCACATGACGTGCGTCCAGGCCAACGGAAACGGAAGCGGCGACATTGTTGGAAAACAGGCACGTGGAACTTGTTAAACGAACAGCGAGGGGAAAGGATACGGCAGGTTGAAGAAAAGCAGCTGCAAGTGAAATGCAAGGCAACATGCAAGAAATCTTAACAAAAGCGGCAATTCATTTCAGCATTTTCCCCAGCCAAGAATCCCAAAGACGTGCACATGTCAGTTGATTGTGTTTTGCCGAACGCATGCAGAGTTGCAGAGCTGCACACACGGTGACGGTGACAGTCGGTCAAGTGTGAAGGCAACCAGTCAGTGAGATAGAGTCCACGGTCAGTCAATTCAAATTCCGCGCCCAAAAGGCAGCCGACTCAAAGCTGCAATCGTGGAGTTTTCATTTTTTTTTCTATGCCCGCCGTTAAGTTTTATGTGGTGCTAGGCATAGAGCACCTCGTTGAGGCCCAAGGACAGGCCGACGTTTCTCCCACCATCCAACCATTTAGGAAATGAGCCATAAAGTGGCAGTGCATTTTGCTGGTGCTGCTGGGACGACTGCCGTTTCTGTCTGGCGCCGGGAAATTGGCTCTGTCTGCTGTCGGCTATGTCGGTCCTCGGCAGCTTTTGAAGTGGATGCACTTTCAGCCCAAAGTATGCACTCAATTTTCGGTGCTGCCTGCCACCTTCCACCTCTTCACCTATGCGGTCCATGCATGCATAAGTAGATATTTTTGAAGCTGTTGTGCTTATTATAAGGCAGCTGGGCAGACAGACAGACAGACAGAGAGTGCGGCCTGTCGGCCTCGGTTATGTCAGCACCTGCCCGAGGCCGTTGACTACAACGACCCCAGCAATTTCCATTTGAGAAGGGACTGTGTGGGCTCGTAAACCCTCAACTTTAGTGAGCTGAGGGAGTCTCAGACTCAGCCTCTGCCTCAGCCTCAGCCTGAGCCTGAGCCAGGCAGGTGTGTTGTGTCGTTTTGATATTTTTATAGGAATTTATGCTTTTGATTAGTGCAGCCCTCTGACTTATGCCCGGCACTTGTGTGACTTTAATAAATTTACTGTCAGATACGACTGCGCCCATCCGTCCTTGGGCAGCCAATTTGCATGCCTCTCACACGCACTGATTTTGCCAGCCATTCACACGCATGCCGGGTTGATTTGCATAACCCTTCGTTGTACATAAAGACGAAGAAGAAGCCAAGCTAGAAGAAAATATGCTTTCAAATTTATGCAGTTTTTTCTCCGTTTTAATATTTCGAAGTGGCTTAGATTTATTTTAAGTCCAGCGTAAGTCGCATAGCCGATGCTCGTCGACTTCAAAGGACTTCTACGAATTGAAAATGTCAAGCGACCGGCAAAGACTCCAAGTCGCTCTAGCCACTTAAAATTTATTTATACGCTTTCCACACAAAACTTAATTGCGTTTGCCCGGCGTCCCTCGCCCGACCCGCTGAGTAAACAGCGACCCGAAGAGAAGCAGCGAGAGGAAGAGAAATACAATAAATAGTTTATTTAAGGATTGTTCCTCTTGGGTGACGAATGGCGAGAGGCCCCTGCCAGGGATCTGCGAACCTCCTCATTCCCAGTGCCTTTCTCGCCATCGGAGCGCTGTTGTCAGCGTTGTCGTCGCTGCTCCTTGGCGTTGAAATGAAGGAATGAAATTTTCATTGTCTTTCGCCCTCAAGTCTTTGAAAAAGTGTCGCATTTTGATTGCGTTTTTTCTTACATTAAACAGCGCTGGGGGTCCTCGGTCCCCAGTCCCACAGCCAGCCCCATTGACCTGCTACTTCACATCAAATTTCTGCTTGACTCTTTTCGCTTTGAAGTGGCCTGGCCGGGAAGAAAAACCCAACTGCCTTCCACCCCCTCCCACTCTATGGTAGGAGAAAGCAAGGAGCCGTCGGATTTTGAGGGGAGGCATTTACACGCCCACTGCCATGGCTGCCGCTGGTGGAAGTGGCGGTGGTGTTGGGAACGCGTAGCGCATTCATCTTTAATTCATGACACGGCGTTTTTGTCGCCAGGACCTCAACAGCAGTCGCCGGGGTAACTTATTGTAGGAAGAACAACTGTTTTTTCTGTTTTTTCCCCACAAAACAACCGACAATGCAACTTAAAAGTCAGCTAAGCCTAATGAAGGACACGCAAAACACAAACTCTGGTTGAAAGGAGCAGCCGAGGTTCAATCAGAGGTTTAGATCGGCTGAGGAACGCTAAGAAAATAAAGAAAAAAAAGATAAAGTCAAAAGAAGAAACTTCTCTTCTATGATGAGAGGTTTTATAAAGGATCACTTAGCATTCTAAATTAACTCTTAAATGGAAACTAATCAAATCAAAGTATTAAGGAGAACTGTCTGACTTTGCCTCAAAGCAGCTTGTAGATTTCTTGGGTTTCTTTCGCAACCATTCTCGAATTGCGTGGCTCGCGGGCTTTACTAAGGCTCTAGGAATAAGATTCGCCTCTCAAAGCAAGAACACAAAATCCCTCCTCCACTAAATACTCGATAATATTCTAGGTACACCACTCCAACTGTGTGCTTAATTTACTTCTATTTAATTAAAGCCTTCAACTCCCCAAGTAACCAACTCCATAATTCCTCTGAAGCTAGGGATTCTCAAAGCCCCAGTTGAGTTTTGAATAAAGTCATTAATTTCAAAAGCGATGCAAGCCAAATCCGAAGGATAATTGATAGAAGAGAGCCCGAGATTTGTAGAATGAATCCCCGGGGCTAATCCATTCAAGCTTCTTTCTATCGCCACTCAATCTGTCCGCCTGCCCGGGCGCCAATTTCGCCATACAAAAACCCGAGCCACCCAGCAACGAGTTGCCTCCCCGCTGAGCTGGAGTGGCCGCGGCCATCAAGGCGTTGAAGCGGCCCTTCATTCGCACCTTCTGGACCTGGACGACGGTCTGGCCGCACCTGCAGCCAGCAACCAGCAACCGGCAACCGCATCAGCTTAGTTTACTTTTGGCTGCAGCAAACGAGTTGTAAATATTTATTTATACGCGGATTCAGTTTGCACGCGGAACTCCGACTCGGCTGGCGGGCAGAGTCGACTCAGCTGGCCAACTGTCCTGGGTAGTTGGGAATTTTGATTTACATTCTCGGTGGCTCCCTCGGCATGGCCGCCGACCGGAGGGGCTGTTTTGACAGTTGGGCGCCATGGGTAGTTTCTGTTTTTCCTTTTGTCCTTCGGTTGGGGTAAAAAAACATACAAATCCGGGTTAGTGTATCTGCGCCTATTTCATCACCGCAGAATTTAGCCACCGTTCCGAAAATTGCCTCACTTTTTTTGCCCCAGACGGTCGAAGGACGACGGACAACGGTGGGCGCATGTGGGGTTTTTATTTGTTTGGACGGACTGACTAGGTGGCTTTCCGGTTCTGGTTTTTATTTATTTCCCGTAGTCAGCAGTTTTCTCGGGCCATCCACACACATACACAATGGCCCCGTGATGCGTGGAGGGCACCAACGAAAAGAATTAAAGATTCTTGAAAACTTCAACCCAAAACTTTAGAAGTTCTCCATCCTCTAAAGAGTATGAGTTGTTCGCCTTTTCGAAGCTGCCTGACCGCGTGCTGAGGTGTGGTTTTTTTCCACAGCAGTTGATTTTGCATGTGGGACTTGAAGCGGCCACGTTGTTGACTTCCGAGGTCGTCAAGGACTCGCGACTCTGATGCTCTCAAATCAGCGCCATCATCGTCATCACGGTTGTCGTCGGGCGTGGCAGGTGATGCACAATTCTTTCCTCAACGCCCACAAGGCAAGGAAGATGATTCAGTTAACAGGAATCCTTAATTTAATACTGGAACTGGCTTAAATTCGGATCTATTCCTTCACTTGACAGGCTCTCCCCAGGCGCCCATCGCATCCTTCATATAATTTTTGTTGCCGGTTAGTCAGCATTTTTTATCTGCTAAAAAAACAACAAAATTTTGTGTAACTAAATGGCAAAGTTTTTGCGTTTTTTAGAATTTTCATTTTTACGCAAAAAACTCGCATTAAGTTGATTGTAAAGGCAAACAATTCCCCACAAATAAAATAAAAACTAACGCCCACAATGAACTCAACCGAATCACTCAATTTAATTTGATTTATATGGATGCTGATCCTTTCAGAAAGCTGCAGGACTTTATATCATATTTAGTTGAATATTTTAATTTGATAAATTAAAAAAATAATCCATGGTGATTTTATTTCAAATTCCCAATTGCATATAAAATTTCTGGCTTGATATTCCTTAATCCGGCCAGGGACTTAAGTCTGCACAAAAAAGGCCCCAGCCACGCCCATTCCCAGTGCCGCCGTCTGCCTTTCCTCTGCACTTTTCAGTGGGCAGCAGGAGGCCCGGGGAGGCCTTTTTTCAAACGTTTAATTCGAGCAAACGAGTTAAAAGTAAAGTTGTGTTAAGTTTTTTTATATGAATGTGAGCACAGCAAGTAAAACAGAAGCGAAAAGCGAAGGGAAAACCCTCCAGATGCACCCGCCGGGCCGAGCTGGGCCCCCGAAAAGCGGCAACATTTATTTATTTTCCTGAGCTGGCTGCTCTTGGCCAAGTCCCACGACCGCCCCCACGGAGGAGCTTCCCTGGCAGCCATTTTACATACAAAGTCTTGAGCGGGGAATTTTAATTTGCAATTAAATGCAACCCACAAGCAGCTTTGCATCAAAATGCGCCAACTGCAAGTCGAGGAGGGGGCGCAGATGATCCCACCGAGGCCAAGCCAGCCAGCCCAGGCAGTGGGCGGGGCAGGTGTGTGTGGGTGTGGGTGGTTGGTGTTTCGTTTAGTCTTAATGCAATAACAGCGCCCCTTTTGCCCGGCTGTGCGCGGCGAGTCCGGCGGGAAGCTTAAGCATTTCGAACGAATGCGAGTGTTTGAATTAAAACTTTGTAATTTCGCTTGTTTCATTTCATTTCGTTTACTTGAAATTCATTTTGACGTCTTCCTAGATCGCACACACCCACCCACACACAGACGGGTCGCACAAAATGGCTGCCGTTGCCGCTGCCGCTGCCGCACATTCATCTCCTGGAATAACAGTTTACCGAGGAGCGCATTCGCATTCGGTTTTGTTTCTTTTTCGTTTTTTGGCTGGAAATTTTAAGTGGCTGCTCGGCAAGGAGGCGTTTCTCTGGTCGCCTGGGACAACAGAAGTCAAAAGTCATTTCATCAGGACGCCACTGCAGCGGACGAGAGGCCGCACGGCCGGGGCTTAATTTGTTTACGCCCCGAATTAGACAAGTTGTATGCCCGTAAATGACAAAGCGGCCTAATTGACATTTAGCCAGACAGCCGGCGGTGGTAAATATCTTACAAGACCGGATTCCCTATTCAATGCCAGGCCTTTTGTATTGATCAAAGCGTTCATTTCCCTCCATTGATACACTGACCGCTTTGAAGTCACTGTGGTCACAAAAACAAATAAAGTCGAGTTCCAAATCGGCTTGTAAAATGTCTAAAAGATTCTCGGAAGTTATTTTAATTGCTTCCTTAAAATTCGCGGAAGAGAAAATCTATTACAATTTTAAATTTGATGGCTAAATTTGGGCTTCCCAAAGCTTAATTTCTTTTAGAAAACTTAATTTTCACTTACTCCAAATTTGAAAGGATTTCCGTTTAATTCCGGTTGTTTATTTAGCAAATCCTCATTAAATATGACAGTCCACTTTATTTTATGGCCCTTTAATTGATCCTATTCGGCGAATTCGACCACACCCGGAATAAACTGCTTAATTGCCTTTTAAAGCCAAACGTCTTTGGGCCCTAATAAGTTTCAATTTTGTGGACCAGAAATCTGCCTCGATAGTCTTAATTAACTCTTGCTGTTTCAGCCTGAAAAGTTAATCAAATAAATGGGCCGAATATTCAACTCAACACTCGGAATATTTTCACCAATTTCCTAATAATTTGCATCCGGCAAACACACGCACACTCACCGGTATGAAAATCTCACTGACCAGAAATCCCAACACCCGGGGGCAACCAATAAATGTCTAAACAAATTATGAATGAATGCATGAATGACCAACAACAACAAACACGCCGACGATAATGATGATGACGACGAGAATGATAATTAAATTTGCCCATTGCCTTCGGCCCTGCAAAGACGAGGCGAGTTCTGTGGGTGTCCCTATAATTGGGCATTGAATAAACAGGCTGGCAAAATATCAACATCCTGCTGATCAAACACCCCGACGATGCGGAATTCATCTGCAAATACCCAAGGGCGCCGGGCCTCGTGTCTCCGGTTTGGCTTCTTGTCTTCTTCAATAATGAAAAGCAATGCAAATGAAACGAATGTTTGCTCCCTACTAGTCTCAGTGCTATTGAAATTGAAATGGACACTTGGACTCAAAGCTGTTGCTGCCCAGAGGCCCGACAAATTTGATGAACCAAGCGAGTCATTCGTGCAGCAGGCCAAGAAGCGAATAACAGGGTTTTGGGTCTTTAGTTGATCTGTGGCAATATAATTCAGATTAGCTGAACATATTTCCAATCACGAGTTCCGTTCTTGAGATGCCGAAGACCATTTGTTGTGTGTTTATTTCTCAAATTTAGCGGGGAGGTGTTTTTAATGGGATCGGGGAATCCTTTCTCTCAGCTCTAACCTCCATGCTCCTTCCGATGAGTTTTAGCTTGATTCCATGTCATCAATTGAAAGGCTTCTTTGGCTTTTATCGTTACCCCTTTCGCTGTGCGAAATCTCCGATTATTTTATACTGCCCGATTGCCCATCTCTCTTTGTGGCCATATCTGCTGCCAGCCATCCCTGCCGTCTCCTCCTGCCGGATGGTGTAAGCCTGCTTTAACCAGTTGTTGTTTAATGTCGAAATTATTATGGCACTTGGCCTGCCACAGCCCTCCTGGGGGGTTTGAGGATGAGCAGCAGAAGGGGGACGGAGGCCGACATGTGCACAGAATTTGACATTTAAGTCAACAGCACAACATGGAAGTGGTGGCCACCCCAAGCATCCTTCTGCGGGTCGAGGGCGTCTGTCATGTTCGCCTTGAATTCTCGGCCACCCCGCCTGTTGGCCTCCACGTCTTTGGGGGTCTCTCTCAGTGCGTATTTAAGTTTTATGTCTGCATTTTCGTATGGCAGCCCAATGGTCGTCCGCTTTAGTGCAGAACTAAGTAAATTTTAGTGCAAATGAGACCGGCAGACCGCCGCACCAGCACCAGCACCAGGCCAGTTCGAGGCCAGCCGACGAGTCGACGAGCTGGCGATGGCCATGCTGGCTTTTTGGCAGCCCTGGCATAATGATAATTAAATAAGTTCGGGGCTAGTAAGCCTCGAGAGCATGTCATTTAACCAAATTTACGTACGGACCAACCCCAAAATGCTTTTCATTAGGCATTCCAAATGCCCGACGACACACAAACAACAACAAGAATTTTCCGTTCCTCTTTTGACCCACACCTCCCGCCTTTTCTGGTTTCCCGCTCGAATAAAAATACACATGAACCAAAAAAAAAAAAAGAAAACAGAAAAATACAAGCACCGAAATAATCCGCTTAAATAAAATGGCCAGAGAAATACTTGAATGGGTAGACCAACCCCTTGACCACCGCCTGTTCTCCTACAGAATTCTCTGATAGTCCTTGTGCCAGTTTTTTTTTTTTTGGGAACACGAGAGGCAGGAGAATATTTGGGGGCCCGCGTGAAGAGCTATGAGAGACCACAGCAGCCAAAACAACTAGGAGTGCGGGGACGTAACCCTAAAATGGTAAATATCTTTTTGTATTTTAAAAACTTTTAAATACAGCTGCAGGTCCATTGCCCAGCGACCTTTCTAATAGCCGCACACTAACTCCGACTTGTCTGGCAGAAATGGTTGGCGAAGAATTCCATTGATTACTAAGAGCTGAAGAATATTAGATTCAATGCTTGATTCAAGGGATATCAGGAGAAGTTTAAAGTTATTAAACGGAAATATTTTAAGACTAAGGAAAGATTGAAAAAGTTCCCCAATATAAGAAGCATATGAAAAAAATTAAATAAATTCATTTGAATTCAGTATTTCTATAAAAAAAATATTAATGTACAATGGAATAAATATTGGCAATCCTTTGTAAAATTGTTTCAAGGGCTCATAAAAAGTAAGCGATTGGGAAGATGTGATTCCGCCATTTCTATGTGATCAGCTGAAACTAATGAAGCTTAAACGCGCGATCACAATAACAACTTAAGGACGATAAATTCCTAGTTATGCCTTTAATCCAATAAGCCATTCACAGATAAGTTAATGGTATTTTAAAAGAATCTAAATGTCTTTTTTATCTCTTGGCTCATAACGCAATTCCTCCCCGTGTTTTGGAGAGTTTGAAACATAAAGCGAGTAATGCCAGAGACCGGTCAGTAGATTGCCCCTAAGGTCCCTCAAAAGTGGCTCGTCAAGCAAATTAGTGTGCCTCTTTTGAAGTGGATGGGACTTCCTGCTGAGGCCACCCACTGTATGGCATTTTGATCGGCTTGTTGCTAATTTGGAGCTCATTTTGTGCTTGATTAGCTCGACATGCAATGCATTGCAACAATTCCCCGGCCGACCGACACCGCAGCAACCGCAAATACCCAACCGAAAACAGGCAAGTTCCATTGGAATCGGATTGGTAGTACCCCCACAACACTACCAGCCCCCGTGCCCCTTCCTCACCAGCTCGATTATTACGACGATGGCCGAAATTTCATGCACCGTTGAGCTTCGTACGACGTGATAATGATGACGGCGAAAAATGGCTAAAATGGTCGACCTTTGCCCGGACGATGTGAATTTTCTTTTTTGGAAAGGTGGGTCCAACCACACTAGGGTGTGTGTGTGTGTGTGTGTGTGTGGGAGCTTTATTATTTATGATGTGTGCGGCAATTTTCCGCCTAAATTCCGAGCACAGCACTCAACGCTAATTACGCTGGAGAAGTCGGCCAACAGGTGAGCCTAGGCGACTCTGATGGATATCTGGTGATTAAGCGGAAAGAGAGTAACCCACTCGCTTCTGAACAAAATAATTAGCCGAAAATTCCCTCATCGCAATCAAAACGAAAGGAATCATACGACTTGTTTTGCTTCCCAGCAAAAGTGATTAGGGAACGCGAGGCAATTAGCGGCAGAGCACAAAGTCATTAAAGAAACACACGAACTCCCTGGAAAAGTCATGTCTTTAAAGCAGCCACATTATAATATTAATCACTGGCAGGCAGTCTAGCAGCCCAGTTATTATGCACAATTTGCCAAAGCAAAGTCCACTGACAGCCAGACAAACAAATGGAAAGGCCTCACAAACAGACTGGCAGCTGCATTGCCAGGAAGTCGGCGGAAGGCAGCCAGTCAGCCAGCCAGTCACTCCAGTCAGCCAGGCAGTTCGTTGTCTAATGATTAACCCCATGATTGAATATAATGCCTTTTGAAAAGCAAAGCAGACAGCCGCGTAAGTGCCAAGAGCCGCTCAAAAGAAAGTGCATCATCGCCAGCCACCGCCATCATTATGATCCTTGGCATCCTCGGCAGTAGCTTCTCGTTGCCTCCATCATCATCAGTAGCCGTAGTGCTGTTGCTTAAAGTAAACAACAAGGAAGGCAAATGCGGTTGTCTTCACATCCTTTCCCAGTTAACCCTTCAATGGGCCCGAATTTTCCACCAAAAACAAAAAATTCCCATCAACCAACCTACCAGCAAAAACATAGAGAACTCTGCTTTGTCCTCGCTTCTTAAGGGTTAAATGATGATGGAAATGTTGCTGGCTGATGTAAAAGGCCAGGCAACGAGACAGTGAGTGCCTTTTACCCACTTAAACAGGAGTCGGCCGGACGCTCCCCACTCCTCACAGCAACAACAGAAAATGCACAGGAAAAATATGAATAATGTCTGCTCCGCCACACCGACTTCAGGACACTTTATATAGAACACCGAAAGCTAGACAGACAGAAAGGAAACGGAAAAGCAGGCAAAGCGATGATCAGACAGACAAGAAGAGAAGAAATCGCCAAATGGACAGAATTACTGATCGGTTCTCTCTTCGCTTCGTGTGTGGATATTCCCCACTTTCCTATTCAAGGGTAAGGGTATAAAAAAGTAACTCCCACCGACAAGGGCAGACCAGGACCAGCGACGGACTGGCTGCCTGGCTGGCTGGCTGCCTTAGTGTGAATATGCCAAGTTGTTGGGGCAAAAAGCGGCGGGCTCGATGCGCATACTTTTCGCCGCCACTGTGGTTGTGTGGTTGGGAAGCCTCCGCCAGGACCAACAGCAGCCGCAGCGCCAGATATTTTCATTTAGTTTCCTGTTTACCCCAGTCGAGTGGAAGTATCAAAGTTAGTGGAGCTGCAACGGCGAATGCCTAACTATGCAAAATAAGTTGCATTTAAGACGCTCCATTATGCACGGTTACCGGCTGAGCGGCTGGCAGGCTGGCCGGCTGGCAGGTGTCCCACAAACTCGATCATTGCCCGTTTTGATGCCCCGCTCGATTCGGGGAAACGCAATCGTTTTTATCTATTTGATGAATTGCTGTTGGCATCGCCTTAACCCCGAAATGGTAAATCTTTTTATGGCCGCCCCACCCACCGCCGGCGGGGGGTTCTCGGGCCTATAAAAAATCCAATGATTTTGATACAACCGAGAGCCGTTGACACGGCGATATGTCTGAGGCTATAAATTGGATTTCCCGGGCTTAAAAATAATAAAATCTTTTATGAGGTAACGCGAACCAGACTCCGATAAGGTGAAAGCTCTCGGCGGCCCGACTATTTGGGAAGTCGGCCGCGAGTAGATAGGCAAATGGTGAGTGGAATCTTTGAATGAAAGAGATGTGGAGTTTATGGTCGGCGGTGGTTGACCTGAGTTGCCAAACCAAAACAAAAACAATCGTAAAACCGCCCGACAAAATTGCATTTAAATGGCGAAGCTGCTTAATTTCTGCATTCATTCCAACAAACGGAATTATGGAAACCTCAAATGCTTTCTGTTTGCTACTCCTGGCCTTGTGTTCTGTGGCCCGGGCCCAGGATCCCTGGACGGAGGCCCCTTTGCTTTCGCCGTTCACTACGCCCGCTGAGAATGGAACCCTGTGCAATCGGCTGTGTGTCCAGGACCGACCGATGACCTGTGTCTTCACCTTTGTGCTTGAGCACTACCAAACCATGGGAGTGTAAGTGCCAGGGCTTTGCCAGTCCTTCAAGGATCTGTGTTAAACTTTTAGTGCCTTCCTTTAGGGCCTGCGGGGCCTGTGCTGCCGGCAATGCCAGCGACTGCGAGCGACCGCAGTGCCTGCTGGGCGACGGCTACCCAAAGGGAGCCATGAGCATCAACCGAAGGATCCCAGGCCCAGCCCTCCACGTATGCCGCAACGATCTGGTTGTGGTGAATGTGGTCAACAAGGCGGCCGGCACAGCCACCACCATCCACTGGCACGGAATCCACATGCGCCCCACGCCCTTCATGGACGGCGTGCCCTTCGTCACCCAGTGCCCCATCAGCTTCTCGAATATCTTCGCCTACTCCTTCTTGGCCTCGGAGGCGGGCACCCATTTCTACCACGCCCATGCTGGCCACCTAAAGACGAACGGCCAATTCGGTGCTCTGATTGTCCGCCTGCCGCCGACGTCTGCCTCCCGGCAGCTCTACGACTACGATCTGCCGGAGCATCATGTCGTGATGGCCGACTGGATGCACACTTATGCCGAGCACTGGTTCCCCGGGCTGACGAGCGGACCTCCCCAGGCTGATTCGGTTATCCTGAATGGCCGCGGCAGCTTCATCAACCCGCTGACCCGCGTCCGCGAGGTGCGGGTGCCGCCCACAATTTACTATGTGTGGCCGGGATACCGCCATCGGTTTCGGCTAATTCACTCGGGCAGTCATGTCTGTCCGTATGCCGTACGCGTCCAGGGCCACCGGATGCGGGTGATTGCCTCCGACGGCTTTGACGTGGAGCCTGTCAACTTCGAGACGATTGTTTTGTACCCCGGCGAGCGTTATGACTTCGTCCTGGCGGCCAATTACTCGCAGGGCGACTTCTGGCTGAGTGCCCTAGGCGTTGGCAGCTGCGCTGGTCGGGCCATTGAATCCCTGGCCCTTATCCGTTACCGCCGGGGCATGAGCTTCGAGGAGGATGCCAGGCGGCCCTTACCCGCCCAGCCGGCCTACAACAGCCCGTCCTTTCCGCGGGGCCAGACCCTAAATGATCCCTCCCGGGGCTGTCGCCGCGGCGACTACTGCGTGGAGGAGCTGCAGGCCATTCAACGAGATGCCCCCGTCCAGACCGGCCGGCCCAGCCAAGTCATTCGCCTGGCCTTCAACAACTATGTGGTGCCGTACGAGCAGGTCTTCCGACCAGGATTCTATCCTCCATTTGTCAGTAAGTAGACGACGGCGCCTGGATGCTAATTGCCCACTAATTTCCATCCATTTGGGGCGATGACAGATTTGGGCGGCAACACGCTGATCATGGGAGCCTTCAACAACCTGAGCCTGGTGTTTCCGGCGTCGCCGCCACTCACCCAGCCCGAGGATGTGGACGCCTCGCAGTTCTGTGCCGAGGGCCTGGCCCGGCCAGCCAGCTGCGCTGGCTTTCAGATCTGCCCCTGCGTCCATGTGGTGAAGGTGGCCCTAAACAGCATCGTGCAGATCGTCTTCGTGGACACCAGTGAAGGTGGGTAAGCCGAGGGCTTTGACTGTCGCTCATAGTTTTTCTCTTTCAGCTGTGGGGCCTGTGGCGCATCCCATGCATTTGCATGGCCATCAGTTTGCGGTGCTGGGCCAGGGCCAGTTTCCAGCCGGCACTCGTCCGGATCCGGCGAATGTGCCAGCATTGCCTGCCAATCCCAGGGCTCCGTTCAAGGACATGGTGGTGGTGCCCAGTCGGGGCTACGCGGTCGTCAATTTCAGAGCCGATAATCCAGGTGGGCACAGTCACTTTTCATTGCATCCTTTTTGCGAAACTAACGAACTTGGCTAATGCAGGTTACTGGCTGATCCACTGTCACTTTGAGTGGCACTTGGCCATCGGCATGGGCCTCATAGTGCAGGTCGGCAATCCAAGTGATATGAGGCGGGCGCCGGCGAACTTTCCCACATGCCGCAACTTCCAGCCGCCCATCGCCCGGCCAACTTAACTTACTTTTAAATATTCGATTATATTTGCATAGTCATCAATAAATAAATGGTCTTCGGTTGGAGACTGCGCTGGGAGTTGGCCTAAACTTATGCAAATTAATTCAAACTAACGCACAGTGGGACAAAAAGCAAAGAGACTTTCTCGCTTATCGGCTCATCCAGTGCGCGATTTAAGAAAAGACAGCGTCGGTATTTTTTTAACCCTTATCAGCAATTGCTAAAGAGATAAGAGGTCAAGTGAACAGCGATAGGATGATGACTATGAAGAGGGGGGAGAGCCGGAGGCGGAAAGTAAAGCAAAAAAAACGAAAACAATGGAAATCTTCCTAAGAATTCAAACTCTCTAACTTTCGAGTCTTTGAACCTTCCCCAAATTGGCAGTTGGATTTATCAGTTCGGGTTAAGAGATTAAGGATTATTATTATTATAAAAGATCTTATCATGAAATTAAAAAGACACTATTAATATCGGGATAATAAAAAAATCAACTACAAGAAGGTTAAAGATTTCGATGCTGCCGATTTTATGTCTTCTTTAAACTCCCAAAGATACGAACCCGGTTTCCAAATCAAAGACTTCTTTTGGCTTCGTTGTGATGTTTTCATCGCCCCCGACTTACGTAATAAATGGATTCCTTTTGAATTGTAGCAATTCCCTAGGACCTAGGGTGACTTTCCCTTTCGATTCGACTCGGTAAAGACCTCAGAGCAAATACGACCGAGCGTATGAAATTCATCATTATTTCATCGTGCCCTTTAACAATTTCTTTTTACTACTCCGTCCTCGCCAATGCGTCGGCGGCGCCTGGCGTAGTCCTTTGTGCACTCGCTCAGTCGAGCAGACCGCGGGGCAACCACTTCGAGTGCATTGAGCATTTTGTTTAAATTGCTGCGGTCCGCGTTGGTTGGATTTCTCGATGTACTTTGTTTATTTCTTTCTGGTGGAATTTTCAGGCCTACTATATCGTCCTTACTGGGCCGCCAACTCACACGCGGAGCTTAATGTAATTGAATTCATTTATGGTTTTCTTTTTTTTTTTCTCTGGTGCCTTTTGACTTTTGGCCTGGGTTTCTGTAGGCAGTTAAGAATTTTTCATTGGCTGTTAATAAATAATTTATTTCTCTCCCCCACCACAGCAGCATGGACACTACCCACATTCTTCATGCCTTTGTTTTTGGCGCCCCGAAGTTTAATTAAAAATATGCGCCTGTGAAAAGGACACTACCGAGACTGTCCCGCCATTGTCCCGTGTCCTGGCACTCAACTAAATAGCCATAAAAGTGACTAGGAAATTCCTAGCAACTTTTTGGGCTGCCCGAAACCCGAACAACGGCTTTGTACTAAACCCCAAAAAGGATATCGGGGTTATTAGTAAATATGCTTTCATACATAAAAGATTTACGAGGCCGGAGACG
This sequence comes from Lissocephala sabroskyi, assembly GCA_037075105.1. NCBI lineage: Eukaryota > Metazoa > Arthropoda > Insecta > Diptera > Drosophilidae > Lissocephala > Lissocephala sabroskyi. Next base: position 71,391 of record JBAMCP010000030.1, read on the forward strand.
GGCACGGGAAGAGGCCGGACAGGACTCGTTTCGAGGGCCTTTTTGCAACATATTTCATAATAATCGCTGCAGGTTACCAAGCCGACAGACGGACAGACTACAATGCCCGCCACACCCACCACTTTCACCTGAGCCCGACAATCGCCCGGCCGTCCCGAAGCGACGCTTCGGTTCTATCCATTGGCCTACTTAGAAAGTTATCCCTTTTCCTTGCTGGCGCAGGGGTGCTGGGGCCAATTTGTGGCTCAAAAGGAAGTCTTGGCCGGCCCGCTCATGTGGCTAATAAAATAATTGAAATTCTCAAAGCATGAAAAAGCCAAACATGCTCAGCGTGACTCTCATACATACAAATTGGCAGGGTGAATTCTCGGACTGCCACGCCCACTGCTCCCGCTGGCAATTGCCTGAAATTCTACAGATTTAGTAGCTCCTACGCAATTACTAAAATTCAAATATCTCTTGCCTGCCAGCCGAGCAGGGAATCGCGGGCGGGATGCATTGCAAGTTCTTCTTTGATTTTCAATTTTAATAATACAATTTTTCTGCAATTTTATGCCGAGTTAAGCTCACTCAGGCCGCCCCGAAGGGCCCCGTTTCCGGTGCCCGTCAATGTTTATTTGCATACGCAGGGCCAGATGCAGGGAGTTTTCCCCGAGCTTGCCATAAATCTGTTGTCAAAATTTTATTTTAGCATAAATGAAAATTGTAAATTTTATTTTCTCATCACACACATGCGAACGCCGCCCCCTCCACCCGGCAAAGTTGCAAGTGCATTGCGTGGACTTGGGTGGGAAAAGTGGGTCAGGACGGCGTCTGCGTGGGATTTGCATTTTATTCCTAAGGTTTTGATGACTGCACGGAGAGCAGCCTGAAATTGGCTGCCCGGCCAAAGGGAAAATTAAGTTTCTCCTATACGAGTTTGCGTAAAGTGTTGAATGAAATTGGAGTTGCTGCCAAATCAGCCGAAGGAAAGTGCAACTCCCTTCATTCGCCTTCGAGGGCGGCCCACTCGGCCATGGGCAACCTCATTCAAATTCACCAAATTACACTCACTTAATTTGCATGTTAAGCGATAAATTCAATGCGTTTTATGCTCTGCTGCAAAATTCCTGCAAACAAATTTCCCAGGCTTCATTTTCCATGCGTGTGTGTGTTCGTTTCATTAACCGCAAATGATTTTGGCCGGCAATTCAATAAATTTTTGGTTATTTGCCGATTCGCCGGCCAGTAGCTTTGGTCACGCCCCGCGGCACTGTGACGGCCCCTTCCCACCCCCTCGGCCGGACGATACGCGACCTCTGAACCGGCGCTGGTCATTGGTCATAATTAATGCCCGATAATCGCGCGTTGATGCAAACCAACCGTCGAGTTAAGCCTGCCACGGGGCCAGCGTTTATTTCGTTTATAAAATGTCCGTTTTTTTCGCCTTTTTTGGTGAGCTTTGCATTTGTATTTTTTTGCCAAGGCCTCAATTTTGCGGTTAAAAAATTACGAGATTTATATTTATTTTTGGCTCGATGGCGATTTTTGCATTCAAAAATCAGTCCAATTTTAAGCCATTTATTGCGCAATTTTCAAACCAAATTTCCCCATATATTTGGCAATCGAGAAATAAAAATAGTTTTAAATAAATATAAACCAATATATAAATTTAAATTAAGCCCCCATCTTTTACCATCTCTCTATGAATTTCACTTAACAGATGTTTTCAAGAATCCAGTGCGAATGCCGTGTTCTATTTTTGGCCCAACGACGATCCGACGATTGCCGACTTGCGGCAGACTAAATGCTTCAAACTTTTACAAATTAAGCAGAGTTGGGCGGTGACAGTAAATTGAATGGTGACCACTTCGGATCACTGCCATTTGGGTTGTCTTTGTCGCCTTGTTCTATTTTTAGCCAAGCGACGATCCGACGATTGCCAACTTGCGGCGAATTGAATGCTTCGTAAGCCAAACGTTTTTTTTTTTTTTTTTTACAATCACTGCTTGCTGCATTTGCCGTCTTGTTCTATTTTTAAAGAAGCGTTGCCGACTGTCGGCGAATTGGGTGCCGAAGGTGAAGCGAACTTAGAATGTTCGAGTGATGCTTTCAAGCGACCCAACGGAGGGACGAAAAAAATAGGGTGACGCTTGGCTTACAGGGTGTACCGTCAAAAATCTTTAAAAAGAATTATTTTTTTTTTTTTCAAATCGATATTGCCAATCGACTAAGACGAACATTCATTTCTATATGAACAATTATCGCCCAGACTTAAAATTTGAAAACCTTATCCCAAAGGACTGGGAAAACCTACAGTTACAAAATTTTGCCAAAAGACGTATATTATTTGTAACTAATGTAAGAAAGAAGAATCTTTTCAACATATTTATCCTGAGACCTTCAACGTGATAAAATAATAATTCTGCTATAAAACAACCATATTTAAAGATATATCATTTAAACTCAAAAAGTAATTGTTGATTATAAATATACATCAGTGGATAAAATTTTATAATGTTTCAATGGGAAATATAGGAGATAAAGACAAAAATATCGAATTTAATACCCTATTTTAAAACTCTCTAGCTTCACTTGCAACTGTGCTAGAGTGTTCAAAATTAGTAAAGCTATAGGATTAACTTTTTTTATAATAAAACTTTATAAATGTGACACATTTTGGACATGAAAATTGCATTTTCATTTCAATAAATATACCCCCTTTTTTGTCGAAAACTTTGCATCGCTATAACTCTGAAGAAATTAAAATTAGATCAAAAGTTTATATGAGAGTGTTGTTGGGTTTTAAGAAACCTTTCGTTTAACACCAAGAACGACTATATCCGTGCAAAATTAAGGAAATTCGAAAATATACGATTTTTGCCCAAAAAAATGACTTCAGAAAATAAACAAAACAACGGCGTCTTCAATGAAATTGAGAGTCAGGCAGATAACGTAGGTTCGAATCCTGGGGAAAGCAGTTGCAGATATTTGAAATAAATTCTTATTTGCATTGATATTTCGTTTTTTAAACACAACAAAAATTATATATTTATTTATTTCTATTTTTCTACGCCCACCCTTTGAACTTTTCAGTCGATTACTCTGTTGGTTATCTACGGATGTGGTCGAGTTTGGTATAAAATTAGAGGTAATACTCTTAACCCTTCTTCAATATAAAGTTTTGCTAGATTTACTTATCTTTTGCTGTTATACACATTTGAGGCCCAAATTAAGTTGCTCTAGTTCTTCTAATCTCTGAGATCCGGACATGGCAAAATCGATATCTCTTTTCATTCAACCCTTATTAAAGGCTAGTTTGGAGCAGTAAAAGACTATTCCTTCTCTTTGTTACCAAGGATTGTGAGACCCGCCCACATGTCCCACACAATTCCAGTTGTGGACTGAGTAAATTGTCTGTAGACGAAGATCCTCCTATTTTGGGCATTCCTAAATTATTCTTAACTGATATCACTTACCTTTTGTGTTCCCAATAATTTGATTTAATTGACTTAAGACTCGCGCGATTTTCCGTTTAATTCGGTGTGTTTATATGTATTTTATTTTATAAACTCCAATGCACTTGCACAAGAATGCACACACAGCATGAAAGACATTAAAAACAACGTGACTTGCATTTTTCGATCGCGAGCAACTGCCGCGGCACTCCACCAGCCGTTCTTATATACCCTGAAGGGGCCCGGCGATCGGAGCTTTAAAGCTTTTAGTTGTGAAGCTCGGCCTTGATATCGAGAGAGACAATGGACATTCAGCCGGACAGACACTCGGACGGAAAAGTAAGACGAAATGGACGGACAGATGAGCAGTCCGGTGAACGGGTAGGGACCTAAGTAACCGAAGGTGGTAAAGTAGCCATGACGACAGACAGACAGATAAGAGGATAGGGTGGTGATGTTTTAGAGAACCAGCAAAGAGTCGGTCGACTGGACGGACAAAGCGGAGAAAACGATGAACAAGTGATCAGGTGGCCAGAAAGGGCAAAACCGAACGAAATTGGTCAGAGAGACGACCAGGCAGTTGGGCAGACCAGCAGATAATGGACAGGCAGACGGACAAGTGGACAGAGGGAAGCGATGGCTTAACGGGGAGTTGGAAAATCTTCCGCCTGTCTGCTCATTCTATTCACATTCCTAGTTCCTCCACGCGTTTAAGAGTAACCTTCTTATAAATAAGAAAACCTTCGCAGATTTAATTGCATTTATAAAAAGAATTTTTTTAATTTCTTTGCTTAGCAAACTTTAATTTTACTATATTTTTTAAGTTCCCTTAATTAAAATGTTTATTTCAAGTAGTAAACAAGGATTTTATTGTGGAAATAACTTATCCGCCCCGCTGCCCCTAACCCGACGATGACTGATGACTCGTTTGGGATCCTGGAAAGCACGCCGAGAAGCCTGTTTTTCAAATGAATTAACAATTCATCTAATTCATTGTCGGAACTAAAAATCATCTACCTAACAACCTGCCCCCCGCCGCGCCCCTGCTTTCCTACTTACCGGCGAATAACTCATGCTGGCAGCACTTATCAGCGGTTGGCTGGGAAGACGTGGGGCGTGTCGGGGGCGGCGGCGTAAATAGAGCGTCATTAATTTAACTAAAAGAGTGAGGAGGCGGGAGGGCGCGGCATCTTCGCCAAGGCGACATGGAGCAGGATGCAACCGCCCGGCCTCCATTACCGTTGGCAGCGTCCAAATGCAATCATTTTTGCCGGCGGGCACCTGCCCTCCCCCCTGCCGGCGAGGGAGGCCCGCATGGCCTGTAGTTGTTGTTGTTATAAATGAGCAGCGACTGCAGGGTGACGACAACAAGAAGAGTGAAAAATGAGCCATTGGACCGGCAACACCGACCGACGTCCCCTTCCCCTGCACCCGCTCGCGGAGGGCATTGCCCGAGATTCATAAATATGGCGGGACCGGAAATGTATTTAGTTTTTGGATACACCGAAAACGGAAATGCTCACGCTCGGCTGGCTGGCTTTGATTTGCATAGTCGTCGAAAAGGAAAACAGATTGAAATTCCGAAACACCAATTTGTTGGGGGAGCCACCCGCCAGCCCACAGTGGGGAGATTTGACACCAGCCAAGGAACAAGGCTCATAAAATAGTTCTTAACTTAAGGGAACTTTTTAAGCCTGCATAGCCCACTGTGCGTACCCCTGGCAAATTATGGGCGTTTGATTTTCGTATGAAATTGAAAAATAGCAAGCCAATGAATTGTGAATTTGTGTTTGATTTGAAAATTCTTCTATTAAGCGAACTCGGCTTCGGACCGGAAGCGTCCGGCCAAAGGCTCGAAAAATCCCACGAAATGGGCTTCCTGAAGAATTGATTTGGTGGCATCATAAACTGTGATTTGTAGTTTAGAATTTCCCTGATTCAAGACTTAAACTTATCATGGCTTTAAGTTTGTGGCGGTGGAAGGAATCCGTCAACGGAGGCATTGCCGGTCTGCAAATCAAAACGTAAACGTTGTGCCTAATTTTTTTTTGCTTTTCCATATAAATCGAAAGAAAATAAACAGACGATCCGGTGCAGGCCAGAAATAAATTGAATTTATCAGGCCGCACAAACAGCCACACACACGCTCAGAAAAAAGGAGAGGAGAACCGGCGGAAAACGACAGAAAAAAATTGCACATAATTTCCGCTTGGCCTGGAGGCCAATGATTTCTCCCTCACCATTTCCACTACCAAGCAGGGCCGAGGTCCTCCCATCCACCAGCCTCCTCCACGCATGCATATTAAATAAACAAACAACAGAAACAGATGATGTAAAGGACTCAGGCGATGGGTGGCAGGGAAGGAAGGGGTACAAGGGCTGTGGTCGCTTGCTTGGGTCGTTATAATTAGCTGAGGCCAGAAAAAAGGAAAAGAGAAGAAATAATTATAATAATAATATTGCATATAATAATTATAATTGCTATTACTGTAATATCCTTTTGGCCTAATCCCAATGAAAAGGCCAAAGTTGGGCGCTCTCTGACTCCGGCTGGCGACGGCAAGCTGTTCGCTGAATATCAGACTCTATATAAACAATAAAATTCAGTCACAAATAAATTATGCCCTCGAGCGCAGGGCGAACGTCAGGACAAACAGTCTGCCCGGCCACGCCCCCCACTACTCCCACTAGCTGGGGGCCGCGCCTTCGTCTCATTCGCATAACCGTTCTGCCAAGTGTGTGTATCAAACTGATGACAATCAAAAACACAAATACGTGTGTGTTTGTGTACATGGAATAGTCGAAGCAGTTGAGCAAATGGACAACAAAGGACGAGGGTCGCGGCAACAGTTGTGAAGCCTGGAGAACTGCATTAGAGCAGAGGTAAGTCCTAAGAAATTTGCTTCCTCTTCCATCGGGGACTTAAATTAAAAGAGTTACTTCTGTTTTTGAGGCAACTGTACCAATATTTTAAAAGTGCTCTTAACTTCAAAGCTTCTCTTCTCAAAATAAAATATTTTCCAATCATTTCAGGTATCTTTTCCAGCTCCTTAAATATCCTTCAGCCACCTCAAATGCCTATTCGCTTTATTTGATAATCTTTTCAGGCAACTGTACCTTAATTTGAAAAGCTTCAACTATACCTTTTTTCAGGTCTTTTCTCCCATTTTATGTACAACAAAGGCTTTCTTTTTATAATCTGCTTTTTGAACTGCCTCTCATATTAAGCTTTTTCGGCTTTCTGTTTAGGGAAACCCTTGGCGTTCGATTTATTAAAGAACATTTTATTTGAATTGCTTTTCTTTGGCGAGAGCTCTTTAATCCACTCTCTGGCAAACATAGGACACGGAAATTGAGACCGAGAAAACTACAAGAGTGTGCAAATATTTTCGGTGAGGCAAAAACAAAGATATATGACTGTCTACATAAGTGTGTGGGTTGTGTGTGTGTGGGCAAATTGAATTTGATTTATTGAAATTTGATATTTTCCGTGATACGCAGGCATACCAACCGACCCACCTAGACACACAGCCAGCCAGACAGTTGGGCAGACCGACAGACGGAAAGGAAATCAAGCAGACCGAACGACCGACAGGCCCGCCCGTTGGCTGCCCCGAACAATCACCATCAGTCATAAAGCAGTCAGCAGGACGAGGGAGGAAGCTTGAGGTAGTTCACATTTGCCAATGTCAATTGTTATTGGGCCCCAGCGAGGAAGAAATGAAACAACAAAATGCCAACAACAAAGGCGGAAATAAAACTCACATCGGTGCTCATTTTCATTTGACGTAAGTGTGTGTGAGTGTGAGGGCCGGAACCAAACTGAAGAGGCGGATCGATGAGCCAGACGGACCGACAATATTTATTCAAGTTAATGAAAATTATAGGACTAACCCACATCAGCACCTCGGACTGGACAAAGGGATGTGAATGGGACGTGCAGTCATAAAAATCAACAAATTTAACTAACCTAATTCGGTTCTGCATTTCTCACGTAGCCGGTCAGATATCCTGGCCCTGGCTCTGGTTATTGAAGTTGGCCAAATAAAATCAAATCAAAACAAAACTCGTATGCATGAGACAAAAGCAAGCGAAGAAATTGCGTCAGCTGTTGCCGGCCGCCTGCCCAAAATCAACAACATATGACGCCCAGGAATCCAATGTCCTTGCATTCACGACCAGCGGCTACACAATTTATTACTTTTGATTATGTTGAAAGTCAACTTTATCAATTTTATAGCAGCTACAACCGATAAACCGCAAGGCAACCACACGCGACAGACCGGCAGTCGGGCAGACTTCCTGCAGACCGTGGGAGAGGGAATTCGCCGTGCATCGCATATAAATCGTAAATGGACAATGAATGTCAAACAAAAGTAAATTAGAAATGACAATAAATGAGCAGGAGAGCAGGTGCGGAAATGGTCATCCTGCTGTTGACAGGCATCGGACAAGCCAAACAGACGGGAGGCCAACACCCACGCCCACCAACTTGCCCGCCCTTCCCTGGGCGTGTCGACTTAATGGCCAAGTACAAAAAAGAGCACAAACACTGCAAACAAAAGGAGTCGGAATCGGAATGGTCAATGGACAGAAATGAAGAATGCAAAGTGCAGGCAGGCAGCCTTTGGGAATGGGAGGGGGAGAAATGTTGTCCACTCCGATTGCTTGGTCAGGTTGGACTCTTTGTTCGGTATTCACTTGGAAATTTATGCACGCACCGACAGCACTGACAGCAGAACTGCAACAAGCGGTCTATTGACAAGCACAGTAGACAGCAATCAAAAGATCGGAGGGCTTAGATTGCCTCAGGTGGTAGGAAGGAAATTGATCTTCCACAAATAATTGGGGTGAATATGGTTAAAGATTGTAAATATTAAAGGGTAAATAAAAAATGATAAATAATTGATTTTAATAAATAAATAGGCATTTATTATTCAGAAGCTGAATAATTTTATTTCCGACAAGCAGCTGGGAGTTTTTAAATTCCAAATTATCAGCTCTGGAAATTTAAGACTTTCTTTTATGACAGCTGCTATTTTTTTAAATTCTCCACTCTCCATCTTTCAGGCCACTGTGCATGCAATTGGAATGCCTTGTTTTCGCCTGTGTTGTTGGTTAAAAATTACATATGACAACAGGGCTGGGAGGGCGAGACAAAAGGTCCTGGTGACAGAAATTCCGCCAGCCTCACAGCCTGGCTGTTTAGATGCTTATTAGTTAGGCAACTTCACATGGTTCAGTGGAGTTGAGTAGAGTTGGATTTCGCCTGGCCAACGGGAGAGAGCGGCGGCTGCCGCTGGACGGACGGGTAGGTCAGGGAATATTGAACATTTTGCCGCCCGGTTGGTTGTTGACAATGCCAGCAACTTATTTCAGCTGGCCTGCCAGCGACTGACAGATGGACCACCTGCACCGCCCACGTTTTGTTAACCAATTCATTTGTCATTCGAGCATTGCAGTTTCACTGGGCGTATGGGCGGATTGTGTGCGTGTTCCGGGCGGAGGGTCGCTGGGGATTTCGGGTTTCGGACGTTGAATTGCAATTGTGTCACAGCTGCTGGGCTTTGCCGGATGGTCCATCGATTTTTGATTGCCAAGCCAAAAAAGAAAACAACAAAAACGAAAAAAAAAAGAAAATCCCAGAAATCGAAAACTACATGGCAGTTTTTATTGATCTGCCCCCGAAGAGCGGCCACAAATCAAAGCAATTATTTTAAGCAGTTATAAATTAGAAGCTCATGCGCCATCAACTGCCAGACGGCAACCACCACACACACACATACACACGCAGAGCCAACCTGAGCTGGGATATCTGCTAACTCGTCGGGCGCAAATGCAATCGTGCAATATTTGGTGGCCAGTCGCTTTATGACTGCATTGGGAGCAATAATTTATGAATGAGCTCATGAATGTCGAAGCGGAGGCGGCCACCTAACCGCCGCCCCGCCCCAACCGTCCCTTGATGTTGCCGTGCGATGTGGCAAATCGAAGCGTCAGCTCAGCTTACAGAAACCAACGCAGAGTCTCCCCAAGGACCTGAAGATGCTGACCAAACCGGGCGTCTTCAACACACATACGTACACGCAGAACACCCCGGGTCCTTCCATCTATCGTGGAACGGAAAAGTTTAGTTTTTGATTATTTCGATGTGTCCATTAATGGCCGGGCTCCCCGGAGTGCCATACGTGCCAGTTTGCGGTTACAAGATACCTGATACAGTTTGACAGCCACTGGGCGGGCCCTGAGACGAATCGCCTTGGCTGGGCGGACCGCACGGTTCGGCAGGTGTGAATATGCTAAATTAGTAAAATAAATTACAAGCAATCTGATGATCCATTTGAATGAAATACCAAATGAGGCAGGGGTGGCAAGGTGTCGCCTGGCTCAGCTGCTCGGGGACCTAATTAAATGGCTTATGGAATTATTAGTTTTGCCCCTGACTATCGGTCCCAGCAGTGCCCCGAAAGCGAGAACATTGGCCCATGAATTTTAATGAATTAATAAAACGAATTTTACACACACGCGCCCACCTCTCCTCAACTTCAAGCCCCAGTCCCTTGGCCACTTTCAGGGAATTTCGGGTTTGGGAGGCTTTTGGAATGCTGACCGACCAGCCGGCCGCTCATAATTCAAATAGCTATTCATAGGTGTAGGCTGTGATGACATTAATTTGGATAATTTTAGCTTGGTGGGGTGAGATTATCCAAGGGTCCGAACGGCTGGGCAATTGGGGAATTTGTTTGGCACTAAAATGGGATTTCCGTATGAAAGTTCAAATGCCCAATTAAAATGCAAGATGCCTTGGGGAAATCGAGAACCTAACCACTTTCTTAAAGTTTCAAATTGGACCACCATAAATTCGGATTTATGTGAAAAATCGTAGAACGATTCAGTCTTCTTCACGTATCACGCTGCGTATACTCAATGTAGCCGATTTGAATTTTGTTGTGCGCTGACACGGGTAGTTGGAATTGCATCTCATTGCTTCAATCTGGCAACTAAATCAGCCAAAGTACACGGAAACACATACGCATTAGAGAAGGTGTACGCCACCGTGGATTCAGGCCAGGCAATTGAACATGGGATGTTCCCTTATTGGCCCGATTCTCGGTTGTCGTCATCAGAATCGTCATTGGCAACGTCAAAGCACTCAAAGGGTCTGATGCCATCAGCCTCGCGAAACGACTTCTTTAATATTTCCGGGCTACGATTTCCATCAGTTAAGTTTTGGTTGCACTTTAAGCTGAAATTTTTGCCAGTGCGTAGGAACGTTGAATTGCATTTGGTGACTTGCAGATGTATTTCCCTTCTATGGCCGCACTTTGAGAAATGTATTTATTTAAATTGCACAACACGCAGCCGTTTGACTTGGGCGCCTTTTTCCGCCCAAGTGCCTTGCAATTTCGACAGGCCAACTCCGAGTTGGCAACACAGCACGTTGGCCCGCCGGCGCGCCGAGACCAGGAAAATGCCAGCAGCCAAAAAGCAAAAATGCAAATAATTTCTGCTGCATTACACGCAGTCATGCCAAAAGCAAAATCGAATCCAGGGCGTGAGCATTATTGCAAACATCATCGATAACAGAATCGATTACTTGGGCGAGCATCAAAGGAGCGACGGGTCGGGCGGGTCTGACGACGGCGGCGCCCATTGTGAGTTCTTCTATTTGATCATCATTTCTCCTTATTGCTGTTATATTTGCAAGCATTTCTGTCACACACACCCCACACACACACGAGCAGTCCGAGACGTCCTGACAGAAGCGAAGAAAGCCGAGTGATAGACAAACAGTAAAGTGCTGACAAAGGATGTGAAATGGTCTGCAGGGCAAAAGCGTGTGGCAGGAACAGCTCGTTACTGTCAGTGGACGCCAATGTAAACACAAGTGGCCAGCGACGGACGTTGCAGCCCCACAGTAAATAGAGAGAAAAAAATGCGCAACTTAAATTGCTGGCCGCTGGGGGGACGGTCACTTGCGGTGGCGATTGGCGCGGAAATCAATTGTTGTTCTGACAGCCACGCGGAAATTGGTTTAATGAAGCAAAAATATATAGAAAGCTAACAAACCCAGACCGACAAGACAGGCAGATGGGCAGCCAGACAAAGGATGAGACCGGTCTAATTAGAGCGGGGCAGATTGACGGCCTGATCAAAAGGCTGTTTGATTTATGATGGCCATGCGAAATTAGCCGGGACAGGCAAAGAGGCAAGCGAGCATCCCTGGCTCGGGCGAGAGTAAAAGCTGAAAGAAAAGTGTGTTACATTTTTTCACTTCTCCACTTTCAATTGATGTGAAAATTATGCACAAAAGTGCAAGCGACAGGCAAAGTAACACAAAGAAAAAGAGAAAGTAGAGAAATGGCGGAAAGAAACTAATTTAAAATGCAATGGCAGGGCGGAAGGTTGCAGGAGGGACCAACTGGCTGCCACAAAATGGCCAGTTTCCGTCTTGGGCACATTAGCAAGAGAAAAGGTCGTTGCTAACTGTAAAAAAAGTATTGCAATTGCCAAGTTGGCGGTACTCAACTTCTAAATGGCCGTATTCTTACAAATGCAAAAGGCAAAAGCCGCCCGCCGAGCACCCGTTTTGGTGCCATGGTCAAAAGGTGCCGGGGCCAGGTAAGTTGAGTGCAGTGACGCCCAAAAGAGTGTTCATTACTTAAACTAATTACATTTTAAATTAACATTACCGGATGGTTGCCCACCAGGGCAGTCGGCACGGCAATACGACAAGCCATTCACAGCGAAAAGGACTGCCGAGCACAGTGGACACTCAACTGAAAATGCCATAGTTACTTTTGGTTTTGGTAATGGTTAATTTTAATTAAGGAAATCTCTGAAGATCTAAATTTCTTTATGAAGGGAAAAACTCAAGGATCCAAGTAGAAATCAATTTTAAACCAAATAGAAAGTATCTTACAGTTTTAGAGCAACTGTAACTTCAAGCTGACTGCAATTGTGGTTACAGTTTTAGAGTAGCTGAAGTTCACTTATTTGAAGCTTGTGGTTAAATAAATTTGTTTAATTATTTAAAACATTTAAATAGAAAATAAAGAAGCACAAATGTCCACGATCTCAAAGGAGATTAATAAATCAAAAATCAATGATGCGAGTTTCGATTATTTTACAATTCGAGAGCCACTAATTTTGGGTGCAGGCGGATTCCTTTTCTTCTTCTTGCGTTCTAGCGTTCCTTTCGGTTTATTACTGTAACCATGATATCAGAGAAAGTCCTTGGTAGGCCAGGGAGAAGCCTGGTTAGATCCGCTCGTATGCATGCCTCTCACGCGTGCCGAAATGGCGGCAACGATGATGGCGGACCCAAAGGATCCTTTCTTCGGCCGCTTTTGATGAGGAGCGACGACAGACGCAATGTATTGAAGTCATTAAGCGTGCGGTTCGGTCGACGTCTTGGCCATTCACGCCGGCCGCTTGAAGGACATCCGAGCGAACGCCCGGGAGCGGTAATGACAGAAATTATGTAATAAAAAGTTAAAATTTACGATTACAGGCCAGGGCGTGACCCGCCATGGATAATAAAGAAAAGAGGCAGCCAACCAGGCAGTCAACCAGACAGCCAACCTACCAAACAGGCAGCCCAGCATCCAGCCGCATCCCCGCCGAGCAGGACGTGTGCGTGGAGCCGGCCACGTGACCAAAGGACTTGGACCAGACGGCAGGCAGCTACAGGTGAACGCCGTGTGGGTGGGACAATGAACCGTCATAGACAAAAGACATTACAATGAAGCCGAGGCAGACGTGCGAGGCCAGACGCCGAGGAAAATTTGCAGCTGCGCCAAATAAAAATAAAGTTGTAAAAGGAAAAGTCCCAGCAGAAGGAGCGCGCCCCCGCAAGTGGGTGGCAAAAAGCGAAGGAAAAAATTTACAAAATGGCAATAAATTCAAAACTAAAACAAGCCAAGAGCAGGGAAACCCAGAGAAACCATCGAGAGCCATAAAAACAAAAGCGCAAATACAAAGAAATCCGGCCAACGGCCCACAAGTCAGTCGGCCATATGATAAACAGACACAGGCATACCAATAAGGCCGAGGCGAATTGGGTTGGCTGTCAGCCTTCGGCTCCCTGGTGGCCTGGTAATAAAGGTGTCATTCAAGGCATTCCAAAGCGGCGGAGAGAAAGTTCAGCTGGAATGGCAGGCTGGTGGGCGGGCAGGCGAAACGTGATTGCAAATTGTAACCGCCAATGGGCCGTAAATTGAAACGTGACTAAGGCAGATAATAAAATGCATAAAATCAGAGCACCCGCCCAGCCAAGTAGATGAGGCCCACCCGTCAATGGCAGACGACCCAAACGTCTGTCTGGTTGTCTGGCTCCGTCTGAAGTTTTTGTCTCTTTGATGAAATGAGTTTTTGTCACAAAAAGAATCCAAATCAAGCGATGTGGTTGTGAGCATATATTTGTTTATCTATTTGTGTGGGGAATGCAACAATCCAAAGCCCCCTGACGGCCCCTCGTAGCCACGCTGCGTATACGTAATTCGAAGGGAGGTCGTTCACTCGCTTGGCTGTTTGTTTGTCCGCCGCTGGCGAATGAACCGAAAATGCAGACAGAGAAACCCAACTGATTGTTCAATTTGTGCCTTGTTTTCTATTCTCTGGTCGCAGCATTCTGCTGGAGTTGGGGATCAGCGACTCGCAGTTCGAAAAGATCCAACGAAAGTCGTACAGAATTAATAACCAAAGAAATATTTTTTATTTTATCGTAGCTTAATTTCCGACTGAAGTCGTTACCTATTTTAGGTAGCTTCCTGGCTTTAGAGTATCTTATTTTCGGCTTACTGCAAGCACCTCGCGTAGGATGGCAAGGACTTAGCTTAAGTGCCTTGTATTTGGACAACCGGCCAGGCCAGGTGAGGGTTGAAGGATCGGCTAGCGACAGGACAACAAAGGCGGCAAAGGCGAAATGAGCAACAACACAGAAACACACACGCACACACAAGCGGCACCAACACGTGCTGGCAAACGGACTTTGGCAATGCGAAGTTTTAATTAATTCCATAAAACAAGCAAAAGCCGCAGGCAAACAAGTCAATGAGGTCTCAACATTTGGCAGGCAGAAAGCCCCAAAAAATACAGAGCCAGTAAGTCCCACGCAATAGCCAAAGTTCCATGCTCTTTTCTTGGGGAAAACCGAAAAGAATTTCCCAAAATCGAAGAAATTTTTTATTTCTCATTGCGTTTTTTACGCCAACCAGTAGATTGTTGGGTTATTAGGAATCCTTTATAAAATTCTAGACACTTTTTGAATGTAGGAAAAGAGACTTAAATTGTCGCTGTAAAAGTGTTGAACATAACACAGGAACTGAATTATTGGCACTCGTGATTTGGGCGTTCGTTGAACTTTCGTCTGAAACAAGCAAAAATGTTGCTGCCGTTGTCGTTGCCATGCTAAATACTCCGGAAACTAAAAAGGCATATTTAAATGGCATGGCCAAAAACAACAGCAACAACAACAAGAACCACACGAAGTACTAACAAGTTCGAAAGAGCAAACTCCGATCGACATAACCAACCACCCACAAAAGCCAAAGACAAAACAATAAAAGGACGAGGATGGGTTTTGGTTTCCGAGTTGGGGAGCTGGGCAAAGGAGCGTAACGAGAAACAAGCAAATGAAATGGCAAAAACCAAATGGAGTTTTGGCCTAAGGCACAAATTTTGGCCACAAAACAGAAACAACAACAACAAACACCAAAAACCCCACAGCCCTCGTCGTCGTCGTGGAGTGGGAAGCATTGAAATGCAAATGCCAACAAAATGCCAATAACAAGTGGATACTTAGTGAAATGTGCCCAAAACGGGACACTGGAAAGGACAGGGGACACCACCAAAAGGACCAATTCGATGATTCTTGTCTCTTGAGTAGATTTCCAAGTGAACTGGTCAGTCGGCCAGCATCAAGGAAATAAAAAGAAAACTTTAAGCCCAAAATTCTGAAAACACTTAAGAAAAAAATCCAAAAAAATGAATGTTTGGATGGTAAGACGATAAAATCCCCCTTACTCTTTCGCTTTTTTATTCAGTTTGATTTTATTCGCTTTACATATTTTTATTTATTCTTTTTTTTTTTGTTTTTTTTGTGCCTTTCACCGATATACCTGAGAATTAATTAACTATGCTCTGAATATGTCTATCAAACAACATTATAACTAACTAAGTTTCATAAAAAAGTCATACTTCAGTATTCTAAATTTTCTTTTGAAGAACGAGAGAAACTTTTTCTGAATGTCTCTGATTTCAGAATGTCAAAGGTTTAAGTTCAATTTGTCGCCGTGTATGAAATTTTAATATAAAGAAACCCAACCCCTCATCAACATATTCCTTAATTTTGAATCAAAAACAAAATATTTAAATACTTAATATTAAAAAGACAATTTAGGATTAATAATGAAATTTTTATTAGGGGATAACTCAATTCGAATATGCTTGAAATGATATTAAAATTTAATACTGTCCCTTTGGGCTCTTGAGATTTCGCAAAGAATCCCACACACGCGCCGCCCTCTTCACAGCCAAAGTGGCTCCACTCGAGGCAGGCCGAGGCACGTTGACAATCTGAGGGCAGCCGGGTAGAAATTAAAGAAAAGCCAGGAAAACCAAACAAGCCAGTGAACAGCAAACCCCACTGAGAGCGGCAACCGCAGAAACAGGAAATGCAGTAAACACTCCCAAAAAGGAGACGGCTGCCTAAAACAACGACGACGTTTTGAGGTTTCACAGGGTGTGGCGAGTGGGCAAACAAACTAAGCCAAAGACAAACTAACTACATCGGTGGCAGCGGCAACATCAATGGCTCGTTTCCAGGACATCCCGATGAAAATAGAATTGAAGGCGGAGGTGGCCGCCGGCACACAAAGCAGAGGCGGCCAAATGCGTAGGAAACAAATAAAATAAATAGAAAGTTTATAAACATTTTAAGTGCAGTTGCGGCAACGGCAACGGCAGCGGCAACGAAACCGAAACGGCGGCTGCCGCAGGCCAACAAACGGCAATGAGTCCAATGAAACTGAAATCTCAGGCACACAAACAAAACACAAAATGCAATCAAGGCGCCCTACGAACCGAACCCCAGCGCCCAAGCAAAAGGCAGCAGACTGGGAGGCAGCGGAAGTCAGGCTAACAAAGCAAAACGGATGCTGGAAGTTGAGTCTCCGTTGGCATTAGCGAGTGGACCGATTTCTTTACTCCCGTGCGGATGCCACAAGTGAAAGTAGAAAGGGAATTGAGTGAGGCTTTCCCCTCCCAGGAGAGCGACTAATTGCAAATGCCATAAGTCATTTCGTTCCCAGATGAATTTTGAAAAAAATAAATAAATAGCAAACTTTACCACAGAGCAGACAAATCTACTCAACGTGTTTGGCAAATAAAAACTATGTAATGTTTAATTATTTAACAAATCTTAAAAGCAAACAAATCCTACGCAAGCACAGCCTGCCCATCAATGCGTATACGCCGTGTGTGTCGTTTTGAAGGCTTTTAATTTGCGGGAGTTTCCTTTTTCCAGGGCGGGCTGCTGGCTTCTCTTGAATTGCTCGCATGTCACACTCACTTAACCTTAAAGTAAATCAAATGACGACAGAGTAATTTACTCGAAACTCTGCCCGGCCCAAAGCCGACGGTGGGCAGGCCAGCGCTTGTTTGTCCGTGTGGGGGGAAGGGCCTTTGTGTGTCTGTCAGAAGTTGAAAATTAAAATTAAATGTTCAAATATTTGCTTTTTACAGCCTTTCAGCCAACGCTCCGTGGGCCGGGCAACGGGCCGTAAAAGTGTTAAATTGCCTTTTTCATCGGGAAAACGCTGACAGCCCGGCCGCGTATTTTCCCATTGATACGAAACGGCCCCGAGGTGGCAAACTACTAATGAAAATCCAAGCCTGGGTCCGCTTTTTGGGGTGCACTTTACTCGCCATTTAACCCATGATTGGATCACCCAAAATGGTCGTTCCGACGGCCCGCCGGTCCAACAGCCTGCGAAAAGAGCAGGTGGTCGGGGGCGGGTAAATAAGTGTGAAAAATCAGAGCAGAGAGCAATCGGGCAACATATTCAATAGCGTTTTCAAAAGCGTGCTCGACTAACAAGAGCAGCGCTGAGTGCGTGAGGAGTACAAAAAAAAAAAAGCGAACCGAGAGAAAAAAAGGGCCAGCGCTCCGGAGACATTTGCATGTCAGGCCGCCGCCCAGGCTCCTCGGGGCGGACGTCGAGTCCTTCGAGCTGGCCTCGGGCGCCTGCATTAAAAACTGCCATGAATAAATTTTAAAAGCGCTTGTGTGTTAAAGTATTTAATACTTAAGAGCTCAGTCCGGCCAAGCGTCAAGCCGGTCGCTCCGGCCTCTGCCCCGACTCCGCCTCGGCTCCAGTTTCAGTTTCAGGGTCCTGGGTCCCCAGTCCTTGCCTTAAGCCATATGCCTGAATGCCAACGCCGCAGCCGCTGCTGGTGGTGGTGGTGGTGTTTGAGGTCGAAGTGGGGGGAGGGCATTTGTCACATTGACACAGCGTCAGAGTTGTCAACGTTGTTGCGTGATAAGAGCGGCTGCTTGTCACATCTCGGGTGCCATTGGGGCAACCCCTTGCAGTCGTCAGCCGCTTCCGAACCACTTGGCCCGTTCAGTGATTAAGCACATAATTGGATTCATTGCCAGGGTCGCTGGTTGAGGGAAGGGTCGCCGCCTCTTGAGCCCGCTTACAATCAACACATGTTGGCCATATCAGCGAGCGGCGGCGGCGGTGGAGGCTGGGTGCCTGCCTTAAGTTTTGGATTAGAAAATTTATATATGTAGATATATATTTTAAGATCCTGCGGCAGGGATTTTGCGGTGTTTGGCCGTAATTGCCTTGTGGCTTGTTACGTCGCCCGCTCCCCCCACCAAAACGTTTATGGGCCTGCAGATTGTGATAGATGGCGTGTCAGTGATGGGCTTTCACCAGCCGCCGCGGCCAAAAATTTAAGGTGCCCAGAAGATTTTTGAACTGAGAAAAAAACTTTAAAAACTCGCAGAAGCTTGAGGCTCATATAAGTCCTTCTATATTCCAAATGTTCATGCAAGGTTGGAGAATGAATTTGTATAAGATTTTCTACAAGTATTACAAGAATTCGAGGCCTTTATTGAGGTGAAAGAAATCAGAACTTATAGTGGATACGTAAATAAAAGTATTAAGAAGAATAGTACATTGTTCCGCTAAAAAAAAAAACTATCGTAACATAGCATTTACACCGACCTCTTAACCAAGCTAACATAGTTCGTAAGCTCCAACTCCCTAGCATGGAAATCAGTCTGTTTACGAAATGCGGATCGCTGACTGAACTAACTGTATTACCTGCATATCAGTTCTTAAGGGATATAGATAATTGGGTGTATTTACTATCATATCTGTAAGATTTGATATATCTAAGACTTAAGATATTTAACTTGGGCTATAAACAGTTTTATTTGCTTTTGACAATTGTTCGCAGTTGGCGCGAACTCTTTCCTTGATATGGAATATTTTTACTTCTTTTACATGGAAACTGTATCTATATATTTTTTTTGTGTTCATGCTTATATAGTCTGCGCCCAGAGCCGTAAAAAAATACCAAATTGTCTCTTACAAGTCCGCAACTTTAAATGAAATAGGCAACATAATCCCAGTCTGAAAACCCCTCGCGTATCTGATTGAAGACCTGTAATCATTTCGTTTCATAAGCGTACAAAAATGAGAACCAATTAAATAAATAAGTCACATTTCTTACTTTCTTCTTACCCTATATTTACATTGTTTGGAAATTAATCCTTTGCCTCACCTTACTCCGTGTTATATTGCCAATTTCTGATTCTTTGCATATCAAATTGGATAACTTTGGCGGACGGCACTGCCGCAACACAACTGCACTAAGGATACAAATTTATGCAAACTTGTTTGCTTTTTGGTTTGTCCCGATATTCACAGCCACTAAAAACTAAAACAGCGAGAATATTTCCCATCTCTAAGCGAAGAGCGGTCAAACTGTAAACATAACTACAACTTATCCCTTATGCAAATGGACGAGCTGCCCCGACTAAGCCAATGCTCTGAGCCGTGCTAATCCCACCCTGCATTAAACCGAAAAACCCTTAATCATTGGCAGACGTGACAGACTCTGATGAGGTTCCAGGACGTTTGTCCTCTCGGTTGGTTGTAAAACAAAAATCGAATCGATTTTTTCGAACAAACTTAAATGATTTGCAGTTTACCCCCGAAGCCCCGAATAATAAACTCGATGAAGTTCCACGGAATCCTCGCACTCGTCGGCCTCTTCTGCGGGCATCCACTGTTTTTGCGGCCCTGTGCATTATACAATAAACATCGTCATTAAATATAATTGCGTGTTACAGCTGCTGGGAGCGACGGTTGTGTGTCCGTTGACCCTGTGGTTTTTCGGTTGGGACCGAATGGCTGCTGCAAAGCCGCGTTTGTTATGCAAACGCTCATTAAAATGTTTGCCGCGTTACGCATACGTCCCGCTGGCCCGCCCGGCGGAAACCCAGCACCACTTGGTCGAAATCCCAGCCGAGGCTTGTGTGTCTGGCTGGGCTGGTCTGGTGCGGTCCACTTGTTTGATTTATTGTTCGATGGATTGAATGGTGGTGGTGCATTTTGAAGCGGAGCAGCGGTTTTCTCTCCTTTCTCGTAGTCATGGCAATTCGATGATGCATTTCAAATGTGGCCAAAATTGGAGCTTCAAACGGTTCGTTTGGAATTGTGGGCTCGCTTTTACAATCAAAGCTGGTAAACTATGCCTGGCAACAGTTTTGGTTATTTGAATATTTCAGTGGCACTCCATTCGCCCTCCAACTGACATCTTTCTTTGGCCGGCGGTGGCGGTGGCCCCAGAATGTTGCCTGCTATGCGCTTGGCCGCCCTCGAGGTATGCCAAAGCCTTTCTTCTCGCTTTATACCTCAATTTGTATTACTTAGCCGGGGCTTCCGTCACGGTCTTTCCAAAAAGGGTTAAGCCAAGGACTCTTGACCCTGGAGCCCCCCAGCTCCCTGGGCCTTGCTGTCTAATAAGCTTTGTCATTTTAGCGCATTGTACACTGAAGATATTCCTTTGCCTGGGGAGCGGCGACAGGGACAACGACGACGACGACGGCTGCCAGCTCAGGGCCAAGACAATGCCAGAGATTTCTGTCAAAAGCGAAGCCGGGGAAGGGACCCGCTGACATGCTGAATATTTTAGGAATTTCTTAATTGTTAACACACACACACATGGGCACGGCCACAGCTGGGCAGGCAGCAGGGCTCGGGGGGATGGCTGCCATTTAATAATTCAACTTTTTTTCCATTCGTTGAAAAGAAAAACGCTCTCGAGTCGGTTGTGTGGAGGGTTTTAACAATCTCCCAACAAACAGCAATGAAACTGACGACCTCCGCTACACTCACACACAGCAGGAGAAACATTCGAGTTACCAATACGAAACGCAGCATGTGGCCAAAAGTGCCAAAGAGCCGAGGACGAAAAGTTTTGTTGTTTTTTTTGGTTGTGCGGCGTCGATGAGGAGAACGGGTAACGCGGAAAACAACAACAGAAACAATAAGAGGAAATAAACGAAAAATATAATAAAAAGAAATTGGACAATAAAATACAAAAATTTATAGCAGACGGCAATCCTTTTTGGTGGCACTTTACGGCCGCTGGTCGATGTGGCCAAGCGGCGGACCAAATGAGTCGCCAAAAGTCGCCCGTTGGACATTCCTCGAGGCCCCGCGCAGCTATTCCTTCGCTCGGCATTGGAAACTAAGCGTAAATGTGTAGTTTTTTTTGAGAATTTCTGAACAGTTTTTTATATTTTATTTATTAGAGGAGCCTTGGCTTCGGCGTAGATGTCCTGGGGCTGCTGTTGTTTCTTTGCTCGTGTTGGTGATTTTGGCTTCGGCTGTGCTTCGATTTCACTTCCCCGCTCTTCGGTTTGATTTTATTGCTTTTATTATGGTTTATTTTTTGTATTTTGCCCGGCGTTTTTTGTTGGTGGTGCTGCCCTCTAACTGATTGCCCTGCCGGCCACGAAATGTTAAGCAAAAGTTACAATTGCCAGCAGTTTCATTTGAAACTGCCAGTGCCAAAATGATTTAAACGAGGCGCACATTTCAGCCTCAGCGGTTGGGCCCGCGGCAGCGACAGGGAATTTGTGGAACCGTCGCTCCGAGGCTTGTGTATTTCATTTAATTGAAAATTTATGTAAAACAAAACCCAAAAACTACGTTCTGAAGTTTGTAGAAGCAACTGAGGGGGTGTAAACTTTTCTGATGCGATAGCGCAAACCGTTTTGAGTCTGGGGGAAACCGAAGTTGCTCTCCAACTAGCTTACAGTTTGAGAGTCACTTTCTACTGGACTCTCCTCAACAAAACAGAAATCAGATTGTTTCTTTTATACCAAATATATAAATATAAATGCGATTTTTTTAGATTTTTCAATCTTAAATGTTACTTAAGCTTTTCTACTCGATTTTTCTACGTCTTTTCCAAATGCGTTCAGTTTTGGGGCATTGGCTTTGGGAGGGACAATAAAACGTGATAAATTCAATGATATCTCCTCGTTTGAACTTTGGCAGCAATGCAAACATAAATTACACTTACCGAATCGACCGATAGCCGGCACTTTAACACCCGCCACATTTATAAAATCACAAATAAAAAGGAGAAAGGAAAACCCCAAAACATACAAATGAGCGGGTCGCGTTTCCCTTTCCGATTTTTATCGCTCGAAGAGATTCGATTCGCTCCGTTCGCCGGCAACGAAAATAAAATGCGAAATAAAACTTAACCCCAACATTTTTTCCAAAAAATAAATAAAATCAAAATGCATGGAGAGATAAACAAAAGTTCGTTCGCAATGCCACCGCCCTGCCGCCCACTGGAACCCCATTCTTTTTTTGTTTTTTAAACAAATTGACAGCACCATGGATCACCATCGGTGGCAGACAGGACGACGGACAGGAAGGTAAGAACGACAGCTGCAGGAATACAGGAAGTGTGACTGTAGTGATTGTCGAGTGTGTGTGTGTGTGTAAGCGACTGTCGAGTGCAATCAACAACACCACAAACATCAGCCAACAGCGCGGAAGCGCGGAAAGTCCTCGGCATTGGAATTCCGGAAAGTATTTTCACTGTTGACGGTCTGCGTCACTTCACATCACAAAGACAGACGCGCGGCCCTTAGAAAGCTCCAACTACATGGCGGTTTCTCCGGCTGCTTGGCGTGAAAGTTGTGAGTGCGGAAAACTCAATATGGTAGTTAGCATGCGAAGGGTAGATAAGCCCAAACTTTGTCTGCGATAAGCGGCAAATTTCCGAAATTACTTAAGATTGTTTGACTTGAAACCGAACTCATTTGAATGGCTTTCTTCAAGGGGCAGGGAAAAGTTTTAGGGGCGCCCACTGAAGCGGAAATACACTCGTACTTTTCGATAAGATAATTTATTTTGAAATCGACTCCAAGTCGGGCTGGATTTTTGACCAGCGAGCATCATAAAGTTTTATGTTGGACATCACATTTCGTCGATAAAAAGACCGCTAAAATTAAATGGAACTTCTTAAGAATTCTCTTTTTCTGTCCTGTAACTAATAATGTAGGAATATCAGTAATATTATAATAGATCCGCTTGCATTCTACTTTGAAAATAAAATGAAACAAATTTAAAGTACATTTTGAAATTAGTTTTTATTTCGACTTTCTGCTCGCAAAATCGTTCATTTCCACTCAATCATCATACAATCGGCTCACACACATTACGCCTACATATATACGAATTTCGCACGGATATTATCCACAACATTTTGAATGTTTAAATGTTACTTAAGATGCCTTACACGTTATGCGTAATTCTTACATTTATTTACAGTTTGAGAGTCCCACCGAACCCCGCACAAGTCGACGAGCAAGTGCGGTGAATTGTGCGAGCTTCGTATCCTCAACACGCATAGGAGAGTATGTATAATTATTTTCCGGATTTCGCTTTTTAATTGTAGAACAACAAATCTCACACTCGACGACAAGAGTACTTTATACAACTGACTGACTCACCGAGTGCCCTTCTGTCTGGCTAACCGACCGACCGAGTAGTAAAAATGTGTGGGGTTTTCTATCAATTTGCCAATCGGCTTTAATTTAGTGTTCTTATTTATTTGTATTCCTCTTGTAGTTGTAATCTTAGTAAGTTTTATAATACAGTGTTTAGTATTCTTTTTCGGTATTTAGTATAAATTAATTTTAATATTTTTGATCACATGTGTTTTTGTGTTTGTTTTGTGTTCCATTTGCTCGGCGAATTTCAATGGTTCCCGGTGGCAAAAAAAAACTCAAGAACTGATTAATTAATTTTTTTGTTCCACTTTTTAATTTTGGTGGTAAACAAAAGCCAGCGGGCAAACGCGGGGAGCAGGCAGGCGGGGCGAATTGGTGGTTCGCTTTTCCTGCAGGCATTTAATAAATTTAATATTTTGATGATGCCGGTTCCTGATTACGTTTTTGGTAGTTGAATGGACGCTCCTCTATTATGTGAATTTGCAAACTTATTTTCAATTTTTTGGCGGGGGTTTTTGCGCATTTTATGCTTTCTTTATTCTCCGATTTATTTTTTTAGTTAATGGGAAAATTGAAGTTTATTGTGTTGCGGTTTTTATTATAATTTTCTAATTAAACGGTTTAAATTTTGATTAGCTAACTAAAACCAATTCTGATGCTTTAATTAACAATAAACTATGAAAATTGTGGGGGGAAAATCGGTTAACAAATCGCTGGCAAAGCGGGCGGGTCAAGAACTCAATTGACGCTTTGCTTTGCCGCCAACAACTGCTAATTCTAAGTATATTGAAGTATATTTTGGGGTATCCTTTAACTTTTTCATAGAAAAAATAACTGACAAATATTTCGTACTTTCTTTAAATTTTCTTATAATTTTTGTTGGTTTTTTTTGGAGTGCTCGACTTAAGCTTTAAGTTGTCTGTTCGTTTGGGATTCTCTGTGGATTTTATATCCTCTTTTTCGGGGGAGGCAAGGGGCTTGTGCGCTATTCTTTATCGGTCTATTTGACGTGTGTCTGGTTCGCCTTACTTAGGATAAAGATAAAAAATAAACACGGCAATGATATTTACACAATGCTTGCCAAACTATTTACTATATGGGCGAGAGGACGATGGCTCCATGTGTCGGCGGCCACTCTGCCCGTGTGTGTGGGTGGACAGGGCCACTTTGTATTTGTTTATGGGGGCTGCCAGCTGGGCCACAAAGTTGCACTGGCGCGTCAGGGGAGCAGCTGTGGCGCGCATTTTGCTGAGTGGAGTCTGAGCGATTGAAAACGTAACGGTTCATGTGGGCCTCGGCCTGCTGGCACAATGAAAACGACGACAAAAAACTTTGTCAATTAACCCGAAACAAGTTTCACTTAGCAACACGTACGGTCGACATCATTTTTTGCTGCTGCTGCTGCTGACATATGGCGGCCATTTTGCTTGACAGGGGTGTGTGTGTGCAGAGGTATGCATGTGTGAAAATGGGTGGGTGTGTGAGGTTGGTAAATGCAAAAAGAAATTATCACGTTCTTGGTCCTTGATACCGACAATAGGATCTGCCCATTATGTCCTCTGCCGGTATCGACTGATCAATGGGTGGCACTCGCAGAAGTTCCATTTGATCACGTACCTGTAATGAAATCCAGAACAGAACATGGAACACTTTTAAATCAATTTTACGTTTATTATACTCGTGTGTGTATGGGTGTGTGGGTGTGTGTGTGGGTGGGCAAACTAATAAGTCTGATGATGTTTGTTGTTTGCGCTCTGATGGAAATTGATTGCAGATGCAGTGAACTTTTCCGCATAAGCAAATCCATTGATGGCAAATTCCCTCGGCCCTCGGCAAAGGTTCGTTTTTGCTGTAATCGAGAAAGTTTTTCCCCTCAGCTCAAAATTTCATTAATGGAATTTCGCTGGAGCCAACGCGGCAAGCACTGGTGGATATTTGAAAAACATCCTGGCAATCTTCATCTGAATTTACAACTTAGACTGAAGCATAAGTAATTAACTCAAATCGCCGGAGGCACTTTTATTTATCAACATATCATTTAGCTTCGGTTTGGCTGTAATTACCAGAAGACCTCTTTACCCCGCAAAGCCTCCGCAGTTGTCAGTCAGAAAAGCTCAAGGCTAAGTTGCCAGTTTCTGGTTCTATCATTCAGCTTCCGATTGGCTGTCAATCAGCAGAACATTGTCTGGCACAGGCCTTATTTTGCACTTTAAGGTGGCATTGCGAAGGTTTTTATTTTTGGAATAAGCCAGCAGTAATTAGTCGGGGAAAACTTGAAGCACCCACATATCATTCATCTTTTGTTAGGCTGCCACTGGGCGCCCTTTCTCTCTCTTTGGGCAGGTAGTGGGGCGGCTTTTGATCTAAAGTTTCAAGCGCATTTTATGCACAAACAAAACCCCTCAAGCCGTCGAACCGTGCCAGGGACGAGGTGGGCGGGGCAAATGTTTTGTTTTCAACACCAAACACCTTTTGAGACCGCCAACCAAACGCCCACTCACACACCCGAGGGTCGAGTCGGACAGGCCCATTTCCTCTGCTTTGTTTGCCGTACAATCGAATTTACGACTTTTTTATGCTGGCTGGGAAAGACGCAGCAGGCCCAGGGAGCTGGCCCACAAAACAACAATAAAACGTCAGCCAGTCATTGCACTTTGCTGGCTTAGCCAGCCGCCCCCGCCGGCTGCCGCTGACTCATACAAAACTTTTCCGTTTGGCGCACATTTGCGCCTTTGGCAGCGGCGGGGACCGTTACGCCTTCCGGCCTTTGAGCTGGCCGGGTCGCTCGTCAAGATGGCTAAATGAAATAAAACACAAAGCACAGTTACATTTGCACTTTCTCGTCGCCGCTTGAGTGAAAAGTTCAAAGCAAAAAACTGTTAAAGAGCCACCCCGACCTCCAGCACCCCCAGCCTGCCCCTGTGAGTCAAATCGATGGACAACCGAAGGTCAACGCACACACGCACATTCCCCTAGCCCACCCAGCGGGCAGGGAGGGGATTGGACTCATCGAGCAAGAGATATTTAAATGAATTTGTCTCGCACAAATTGCGGCCATTTGCCGAGTCGTCGAGTCTGGCGTAGGGCCTGTCAGTTTTGGCTATGTGTCGTGCCAAATGCGAGCCGCTGGCGCTAAAGGCTAAAATAAAAGATACATTTGCACAAACACCAGCCGAACCACACGCACAGGGCATTCGGTTACAGTTGGGCGGCTGCTCGTGATGCTGGGCTGCCTTTGTCGAGATAAAAACTGGCGTCAAGAAAATTATCGTGTTCATGGATTGTGGGCCACCAACACGCCAGCGCAAATACAGTGGGACCAGAGCTACAAACTGGGCTTCGAGGGGCTTATAGTCTTTCGGTTCCACTGTGCGGGGCTGCTGTTTGTGGTTGTTGTTTAGCCACATTTAAAAGGCGCCCGGCACACAACCACAGCGCCCGGCACACAACCACAGCGCCTGTTGGTCGCCGAACGACCCGCCCTCGCGCTCACCCAGATAGAGGGGCATTTTCAGTGCGTGGCCAGCCTGAAAGGGTACAAATCACCCATACACATCCGCAAGTATATACACACATTCTCACACATGCGGAGAGCACGCAAGTGTTGTTGTGTGGGCCACCAAGATAGGCATCATTAAAATGGCCTTTTGCCTAATTTCTATGACTTGCTTAATTATCAGCTGGGTGGTGGTGGGCCCGCCCACGCAAACGTCCCTGGTGAGTGACCTACTCTTGAATTCCTATGTGGGGCTGCCAAAAAAGCATTAAGCGTCTAATAATTGAACATTTGACCCGCTTTTTGTTGTGGCTTAATTGCGTTACAACTTTGCCGGCGCTAATAAGTAGGCAACATTTTATTTTATTACAGATTTTTCGCAAATCCCGGGGGACGACCGAAAAGGCTCTTGATTTTCGGCGTCAATGTCCCTGGTGATTTGGCCTAGCGCTTTTTAGGGACAGGGACACTGGCGGGTAATGCGGCCAGCCAGCCACCTACTCGTTTTAATTACTTTCCCGCAAAGAGGCTGCGAACAGGCAGCGAGAGCAAAAATATATGAAATAATTAAAAATAAAATAATTTTCCTGCAGTTTTCTCATGCAATAATAAACATTCGCCGTAAAGTGTAATGCACAATGCTCTGTGGGTGCGAAGCCTGCGGGGCTACATCTTTAATGGCGCCCAAGAAGGAATAAAAATACAAAAAGGCCGTGCCAGCAGCAGCGGCGCCGGCGGCAGCCACGAGAGTGCAAAACGCAATAAAATTGTACTATTTTAATCAGGGGAAACTTTATTTGTATGCACTTTCGGATGCGAATTATAGAATATGAGGCTGCTTGAGAGCCAACGGCAACAATGAACATGAATACGAGTATCTTTAAAAAGCCATCAGTTCATAAAGAATATTACGTGACAGTTTGAGAGTCACTAGTAAATTTGAGATAATCAAAAGACAGCCAAGAGAAATTAAGATAGAAAATGCCTATAATAAATATTATAACGCATTCAAATTTAAACCTTTTAAAGGCAATACAAATATCTAAATAACTTGGTTTTCAAAAAGCTTAATACAATATAGTTTGAGAGTCACTGGAAAATTTATCCGGTTGGTGGCCTAATGGTTCAAAAGTATGTGAAGACTTTTGGAGGAACTTAAGAAAGCATACAAACAGAGAAGTTCGGTTTACGTTTATCTTTTCCCAAAAAGAGTATAAAATATTCTTGTGCACAACAAATGGGGTGCCGGATATTTTCGCATTTATTTCGCCTGCAGTACCTCAAATGCTCATGTAATTTTCTAGTTGCCACTTTCCTTCGCCATAATATTGCATATTCTTGCAGTTAATTCCTCCACACAGGACTAGAAGAGGGAAGGAGACCGCCAGTCAGCGAGTGGCTGGCAAAACTAATTACCATGTTTGCATGCCGCCCGCCCGATAAAGCGACAGCCGAGGGGCTCCGACAGCAGAAGCGGAGCTGCGAAAATGATTAAAGTTACCGAGGTGACTGGCCCCGGGCAGTTGAGAGACAAGCGCTAAATTAAAAAATTTCTCTCCATGCAGCAGAAAACGTTTCCCCACCCCTTCAGCTATGGCAACCGGGCGGACTTTATAATGAGCGAGGGCAATAAAAAGCCGGCAAAGAAACCCCAACACCCACTAAGCGGGCGTGGACCGATGATTTATAATTGTTATTATGGTGAAATGGCACAGCGGTAAGAGCAAAAGTTGGCGCAATTGGAGACTGCAATGCCCAGCAAGGCATTCAGCAGTCGGCCAGGCTCGAATGATCGTTGGTGAGTGCCATTGAAATTAATTGGTTAATCGAGAAGGTTTATCTGCCTACCCGGGGGATGCGGATTTGAATGCAAACACAATTTAGCCGGGCATTCAATCAACTTCAAAACAACTCAAACTATCAACTTGGACGGCGAGAGTGGAACTTCAAATCCCTTTCTCTCGGGCCGGCAGCATATTGACTTTAATTGAAGGCGACTTGAGAGTTGCCCAAGCGGCTTTGAGTCGAGCAGACGGCAAACAAACCGACCACAGCAGCAAACAAGGACATCCTCAGCCCGGTCTGCCATTTGTTGTGGGCACTTCGATGGGGTCTGGACATGTCAATGTATAAATATCCGAATAACCCTTTTGAGAATCCTTTTAAAATTATTTTCCAACGAACGTCCCGCGTTGCCTTGGCCTGGCTTCCTTGGCCTCCTTTCTGGCCGGCTGCCCCCCACGAGAAGTATGTGCAAATTCCAAGGCAAAGCCACATTATTCCCTTTATCCCTTGAAAGGAATTTCCAACTGCAATAACAAGCGGACCAACAAAATACAGCGGCGCCATGCGGCCAGCTTATCGCCGACACACACAGAGCCCCGGAGCGCCTGGGCTGCCCAGTGGCTTAAGTGCAGCCACATTGCCCGGCCAGAAGCTGCGCTTGGAAGTCTTCAGGACAATAGCCTAATCCTGTTTGTCCACGCAGGTTTATGGCCGAGGCTGAGGTATGGCAAAAATGTAGCCACATTCAATGCAAACGTCGACAATCGAACGTTGGATGCCGATGAATAACAATGGAGAAATTGTGGGGCGGCCATGCCAAATGTGTGCACTCACCGCTTCGACTTCCTTGAATACACGTATTAGGTTCTGGCCAGCCAGCTTGGCTATGTCCGCCTCCGACCATTTGTCCGACTCGAGCAAGGCGGCGAACAGGTGCGGATACTTCGACACATCCTCCAATCCCTTGGGCACTCTGCAAACACACAAGACAACAAGACAGCCAGCTGCAATAATTTCCACACACGAAATTTCATTTGCCACTTACAGATTGACGCCATCGTAGCCGGCCCCAATGCCCACATGATCGATGCCGGCCACTTCGCGTATGTGGTTGATATGAGCTGCAGCGGCGAATGCAAATGGGGGAAAGAGTAAGTGGTGAAAATTAATTACGAATCAACCAGCCAACCGAAGGGCGGCCGACTTACCAACGACATCATGCAATGTGGCCTGGCCCGAGCAGCTGACGAAGTGCGGATAAAAGGCGACCATAACGAGACCGCCGTTTATGGCCTAAAGGATTCAAGAATTAACGAGCTTTAAATAGGAAACCAAACCAAATACTCACAATCCGCTGGAGCACGTGATCGGGCACATTCCGTGAGCTGTTGCAAATGGCATGGGCCGATGAATGCGAGAAGATGACCGGCGCCCGCGACGAGGCCAAGGCGTCCAGCATCGTTGGCACAGAGACATGCGACAGATCGACAATCATCCCCAGGCGGTTCATTTCCTGCACCACCAGCTACCCAAGAGTATAACACAAATTAATCGCTCGATAAATCAATGGACTGGGGGACTCACCTTGCCGAACTTGGAGAGCCCGCCGATATGCGGATATTTACCCGGTTCGTCAACTTTGCAGCAGTCCGCCCTGGCGAGCAAGGAAGCTTTGAATTTATTTGGACTACTTCGATGAGTTTGAGACTCACCAGGGTGTGTTGCAGGTGTGGGTGAGCGTGAGATAGCGGGCCCCGAGCTGGTAGAACATCCTCAGCACACTCAGACTGGTGCCGATGGCATGGCCGCCCTCGACCCCAATCAGGCTGGCTATCTTGCCGGTGCGATGGGTCTGCTCGATGCCGGTGGCCGTGGTGACCAACTGCATATGATGCGGATAGAGTTGGACCAGCCGCCGGATGAGGTCGATTTGCTCGAGAGTCAGCTGAACGGCGTCCAAGTGCTGGGACGAGCAGGGGGCATAGGCCGACCAGAACTGGGCCGAGACCATGCCCTCCTTGAGGCGCCTGAGGTCGGTGTGACTCCAGGCACTGGAGGACCAGGGGGCGAGCTCTCTCAGGTCGCCGCCGAAATGAAAGTCTTTGAGTTGGTTTTTTAAAAACTTGCGGATATTCCATGGCAAATCGTTGTGGCCGTCGATTAGGGGCACCTCCTTGAGGACGTTTCTTACGCGCTGGAGACGGTAGTCGAAGTCGTTGGTGGTCGAACCGGCCGAACATTTGAGTATTGGCAAGACCAGGGGAAAGTAAACAAACGTCAAACAGTTCAAGCCACAGAGCACGAAGCCTTTTGGCAGCTTCCGTGATTTCATTGCCCTCCCTGCCCTGAAAAAGCTACCACCTCGAATCGAACGCGCAACTCCTCACATCGAGGCGACTTCTGAAGGATGCTGGCGATACTCCTGCTCGTTCTCCGATCGGTGGCTTTGTTGTGCTTCTAACTGTAAATAAACAGAGAACAATACGCCGTGTAAGTTGCAGTCCAAGGAGACAAAATCAGAGTCGCCCGCCGTGCGCTGCTCGTCGTTGGCCATTTGGCTGTGATTGCGTGATTGAGCTATTGAAAGTTGTTGGCAAACAAAATGCCATAAATACAGCGCCCTGGGCCGCCGCCTCATCCACGGTGCTCAATTGGTTGGCTGGGCTGGGCTGGGCTGGATGAGTGGGTGGGTTGACTTGGCTGGGGGCTCGTGTCGCCAGCATAAATAAAAGTTTTCATATTTATTTCAGTGGGAACTTCAATTCTGCAATCGCTTGCGCACACCAAATGCATAAAATGCACAATAAAAATGCAAAATTATTTATAGCAAACTTTTTTCTGTTCCAAACAAACCAACAGAGCAGCCAGCCGGGCGGAGTTGGGCCAGGGCGACAGGAAGCGGGTGAAATTCCGAGTTGAAAACGAAAAGCGAAATCACAGAATAAAAGTCCTAGCAAATTTAAATAGTTTCCTCTCCTCGGGCAAAAGTTCACTGCCACACGGCTAGCAGAAGGGCGCAGCGGGTGGGGGGATTTTTGCAACTGCATTTTGGCTGGGGGAAAAAGTTTTCAAATTTTTCGAACAGGTGAGAGCAGTTGGCTCAACTGGGGGCCATGCTAAATGTTTCAAAGAAATTTGCACAGGAGGCTGCATATGAGGAATCGTTGACAAAACCATTTGCCTGGTGGTCCTGGGAGTCCTTCATCCGGCTTTCAAGATGAATTTAAGTTTGCTGGCAAAAACAAAACTTGGCCCCTCAACTGACGACCGGAGTGGCAAATATGCCAACAAAGATAAACTAAAAATTCCAATTTTATGTCAGTCCAAAAATCCCTCTTTTTTTTGTGGGTGAGGGGCGCTCAGAGCTCCACGTGGCCGATTAAATGCCGATTGATGTGAGCCGCAAAAAACACACAAATTTATATCTTTTTGTGACAGGCCACAAATGGCGATGAATGTGGAACGAGACTTTTCTGATTTGATGCCTCCCCGGCCAGCCAGGAATTCCAAGAATCTCAAACGAAAAATCAATGGGCATTTAAAGAATCCCAACCATCACCCGGCCCTCTCTGCCCGGGCCAAGATTTATTGCCAACGTAACAACTTCGATGTCAAAGAGGTCGGCCTGGCCGGCGTCGACTCGTGTGGGATTTTCATGCTCTGTTGCTTTACCACAAAAATGAGCAGGCTTTTCCGCCTTCGCTTTTCATTTTGTGTAGGTTTTTTTCCTGCCTGACTCAATGTTATGGGTTAGCCTCTCTAATTTGACTATGGAAAGTTTGCTGGCTCGCCGGCCTCAACAGATTTTGACATGCAGCACGTGACGCAAACGGGACGCACGAATTATTAACACAGAATGGAAATAAAGGCAAAAAACGGACCCCTAAACTGGCAGGCGAGCAAACGGGCAGCGGGCGGGTCTTCCATTCAAAATGCACAACAGACAACCGGCGGCATTTGATCTTTAATTAAATTGAGCGCGGCGACCCGAAGGCCTGCCTCTCGGCGTCCCTTTTCAAGGCGAGTGCGACGCATCGGCAGTGCCAAAAATGCATTTCAACAATGAGCAAAAAGAGCAGAGGGCTGGGGGGGCCTGAGGCAAATAAGTATATAAATTTTACTGCCTGTCAGTTTGGGGCGGGAAGTGGGCGCTCGAAATGGGAGCAAGGATGAAACTGCGTATGAGCAGCTCGCGGGCTTGCCACTTTGAGTGGCATGTGGAGAGCCCCGGACAGCGCCAGTCGCAGCAGCAGCGACGGAAGGCTCATTGTCGGGGGCGTAACATGGCTGGTAAGAATGACGGTCATATGAATCGTACATTTATTGCAACATAAAACATTATTGTGCATGGCAATCCCGGCAGCGCCGCCGACGACGACGCCGCCTCCGCCTCGCCCACACAAAGCCGACACATAAAAAGGCAGCGGCTGTTTGGTGCGTTGGTAAATTGCAGCGCGCCAAGAAAATGCGACCAACGATGGCAGCGGCTGAGGCAGCGGCTTCATCGTTCTCCACTTAAATTGGGCCAGCAAGGAAAAAAAGGATGCCATAAAACGGCGAAGAGATACGAACGCATTTGACAGCAAGCCAAAATCGAAATACTCTTTCTAAACGAGCCGAGTGCTTAAAGCCAGCACAGTCTTTATGGCTCCTTAAGGAAGTTACGAATGGCTGCCCGCTGCGGGAGGCCTTCGAGAAGTTTGATGGCCAATAAGAAGGACTTCCAAGGAGGACTCCTCCTAATCTTCACTGACTTTATCATGTCGACTTTCTTCTTTCTATCAACATATCGAAAACCTTAAAGCTTTAATTTGCCTGCTACTGCTCCTTGCTGGCCAAGTCAATAAACTCTCGTCCAGGGGAAGGGAAGGACCATAAGGAATTTCCATACAATGTAGCCAAGGAATAAATAGAAAATGGTTTATTTTTTTTCTCTATATTCGCTTTTTTGCATTAGCAAACCATTAAAAGGAAGTTGATGCTCCCGCGGCAGCAGTTTGTCGTCCTTTTGCAATTGCATTCATTTCCATTTTGCATGGCACAAGCCGCCACGCCCCTTAAACCCCACCCACGCCCCCGCTTCCCACCACGGGCTCCGCCGGGTAAGGAAACGCGACGTAAACTTCAGCAGACAATCAAAATGCATTCATGTGCGCTTACTTTACTTTTTATTTATAGCCAACCTACTTCCCTTTGTCCGTCCCCAAGGAGCCGAAGGACCTTTCCCGCCGTCCTCGTCCCGCCCGGGCGGCTCTGGCTGCGTTGTTAGCGGAGCTTTCATTCATTGCTAAATTCCATTGAATGCGAATTGTAACAGAGCGTCAATTTTTATGTAGCTAAGAATATTTTTTCCCTACTTTTTCTTTGGATTTTCCAAGAATTTCTGCCCTCACCACAGACGGAAAATCAAATCGGCCTGTCCTTGGGCGGGGGAGTTTTGTGTGTGTCAAGAAGGACTATTTCCGGATAAGTAAGTTTGTTTGGGTTTATTGAATGGCCAGGGACTTGGAAAAAAATGTAAACTTGTCCCGCAATCAACTTTAATATTTTTCCATGCAGCATTCATTACTTTAATAAACGAGAAATTTGCGATGAAATCTGCCAGCAAATTGAACGCCCTCGGGAGGCTCGTCGGGCTCGTCGTCCATCAACAAATGAAACATAAATTCGAATCAAGGGAAATTCGCATGCAGACAAGATGGAAAATTCTTATGCAGATTGAAAGGGATTTCCAGAAGGTGACCCGAAAATAAACTCAATTTATATTTGATAGAGGTGAGCAACAACTGTTTATGCAGCTGTCAGGATTCCCAAGAAGCTGACCGCCCACCGCCCACTGTCTTCGCATTTGCTGCCCTCGGGGGCGCAACACTTTGCCGAAAATCAAACGGCGGGTAAAAATGAAAGTTTTCATATTGCATAAATTAATTTAATGTCGACCCAAGTCGAAAATAAACCGAAGGCCCGGGAGCAGCACAAAAAGCCGAAAAGAAAAACTTAAACAAAATACAAATGCCGGTGGAGTGTTGGCCTTCGCGCAAATGTCGGCGGCGATGTTGTTGTTTGTGCTTATTTCATTTGCTTTCTTTTCTCTTACTGGCTGTAAATAACAAAGCAACCAAAACAAAACGAAACCAAGTCGCCCTCAGAAAGCAAGGAACAGCAAGAAAACCTCGTCGAAGATCAGACGCCCTGCAGTTCAAGCTGGCGGGTTCGGCAGTTACAGGAAATGAAAAGAAAATACTTGAAATATTTAAACCATTCAGGGAACAGCAAGGATATTTTAATTCGATCATTTTTTAGCTTCGTTTTGCTGCTCTCAGCTTCTTTAGGAAAGCTAAGTTGACACTTAGAAGTCACAAAAAAGATACTGAAACCTAAGCCTGTTTTTAGTGTATAAGGATCACATCATTCGCAAATGAAGTTCCTAATATGAAGTTTTAAATAAAGCATTCATCTAAAATCGTTTTAAGCAAGAGACTTAAAGGAGCTTAAAGAAGACGATATCCATTAAATTAACGACTCTTATCCTTATTTCTAAAAAAACCTATCAACCCCGAAGCTAAGCAGTCGGCGAAGCCAAAATTTGTCCTTTTTCTTTAAGCCCTCCACGATAATCGCTTTAATAAACGAATACGCCGGGCGCAAATAAAATTCAATAGAGTATGAAAAAAGAAAGCCTGGACAGGGGAATCGCTTACACACACACTCACACGCGTGGGCTATAAATTTATTGCACACTTTTTGGGGTTACGGGAAAGCAAATCGCTGGCCGTTGCTGGGGCCCTCGGCATTGCGTGAGTAGGCGGATGGATTGAAATTATTTTACAACATTTTCATGTTGATTTGCTCTTGGCCGCGTACTCGAGCGGACTTGGCGCAGTCAGCGTTTCATTTGGCTGTGTTCTGCTCCGGGTTATGCATAATTTATGCCCGACTTCGGGGCAGCTCGAAATGGAAAAGTTAAGTGCCAGGGAATTAAATTCTCGTGTAGCCTAGCAGCTTCGTTGGAGATGGGAGGCTGCAGTGATTATTGATCGATTGCCCCCCTATGTTTCCAATTAGAGCGTTGTTTTCTTGGGTACCGTTTTGCGGCTTTCAAAATTAAATAAAATACAGAAATCCCCACCAGGCAAACTGACCACTCGGCCGCCTGTAAACCTACTCTATGTGTGTGTGGGTCAGGCAGCTGGGCGGGTCGAGGTTCAAAGCAAATTGTTGCGGAAGGCAAAAATCAACATTATCATCAGAACGCCCAACCGGAGACACCGAGTCTCCGATATGGGATACTCATTTTGGCAAACGTGGACGAGGCGCGCAGCGGCCTGAGCTTGACAACAGGAAGGGCGTTGTAGCAACATTGCCATTGTCTCTCTGTCGGTGGGAGACAGGCGAGCGGAGGGCCTGCTGGGGGCTTTGGACTGAAATGACAACGTACAGCATTTGCATGTCGTCCCAGTCGCATATTAATGAAGTGAATTGGATGCCAGGCAGGCAGCCAAGGCTCGCAGGGGCCTGGCTAAGAGGGGCGTAATACTACAAGCCCGCCATCAATTTCTCGATATTACGACGATTGCCGTTGCCATTGCCATCGTCGATGGGTGCCAAAAATCTGCATATTCGCGTGTAAATGAGCGCCTATCAAACCCGGAAGACGGTCGGCCATTGCCGTCGCGCTGGGGTCGACTCACCGTGCAAATTGCTTAACATGTTCCACGGCTGATCAATTGCCACCCGTAGGTGTAGTAGTTTTTTTCGTTCCTTTTCTTTAATATTTCTAAGGTATTTTTTTTTTTTTGGTAACACTTTTCACTGGGAGATTTCACATATTTCGCTGCCCACGAAAGCGGCAGTGGCGCCCAATGCGGCGTATACGTAATGGGCTGCGCGTGTCGGCGTACACGAGACACGACTTAGGCGATGCCAGCCAACACGAGAGGACGACGCAACACGTGTGAGGCGCTGGGAGCAGAGCGATTTGGCACACAACTCGACCGGTCGACGCACGAAATCAAACTGACGGCGACAAATGCGAGTCGAGTTCGCCGTGGCTGGCAGCCGTCTCCGCCTCTGGCCCGAGTGGTGGCGTCGCGCTTCCGACGCCTCCTTGGCCCGCCAAACGAGAGCGACAGGACGATGCCAAAGAGTCGGAGCCAGAATGCCGGCCCGTCATCCGTCTGTACTGCCTGAAATTTAAAAGCCAAAGTTTCCCCGTTTTCTAATAGATTTGCACCTAAAGTTGGACGGGAATGGCTATAAGTTCTACTTACTGGGTCTTCAGATTATCGTGCTAATATTTTATTTCCTTTAATGCGGTTCAATACTTTTAGGTCCTTCGGGGAACTCAGTAGTAAGCAAAGAGAGCCCGGGAATGAGGGTTGCTTTCGAAGAGAGGAAATCCCCCAGAGAATACGGGGAATTTGTGCTTTCCACTCAGAGGTGAACTCGGTCAGCTGTTTGCCGGGTGTTTTCGGGCATCTTTCACATTGCATGAGGTCAGGAATGCGGGTTCAAAAGCCACCCACTGACCCAACCAAGCAACTCGCTGAAGAAATAGAAAAAGGAATAAGGAAGAGCGAAAAATTAAACACACGCAAGCAAATTAGGCAGTGGAAAGAATTTTCAATATTTCAGCTAAATTTGGTTTATACAAAAAACAAAATAATTTTATAAATTTAAAGGTGAAATATATATTTTTAATAAATCCATATTTAATCTTACTGGTTAGGCGTATTTAAATATAAGATAAAAAGCAAAGTAAAGACCGCAGAGGTGAGTTAATTCCTTGCTAAATAAACAATCACAGAGAGAAAAATAAATTCATCGACATTTAGAGAATTTTAAATACCTTAAATCTGGAATATATTCTGTCTTACTGGAAAAACTTAAACTTAAACTAGAGGAAAGAAAACTTGAAAAGTCTTATATCTCTAATTAAATACTAAATTCAAACTAACTGCCGAAAGTTTTTGAATAGCTTTTGGTAAAGCTTGCTGCTTACCGAAGTCACGGACCGCGAAAGCTTAAAGTTCGATGATTTGTTTTGTGTTGGTATTTTCGCTGGTACTTTTTTGTCGTTTTTGGTATTTTAAGCTTTGGGGCGTTGTTAACCAACACCGACGACCTCCAAACAACCTTTTCACGTTTTGCTTACCCACCGTCCGGCGCTCTTTACGTATTCCGCTTTGGAATTTCTCATCGCCGAAGCTAAAATAAAAGCGTCGACCGCTCAACTCCAGTGCAGCAGCAGACGCAGACCGCAGCAGAGCAAGAAAGCTAAACACTTTGGATTCAGGTTTCCCATACGGTGAGTGCCACAAATATAAATACAAAAATGTAAAAAAAAAAAAATCTAATAAATCAAGTAAAGTGAAAAAGTTCTAATCGGTTGTGTAAAATTCTCATGTAAAAATTTTCCCACCACACTCTGTGGTTTCGTAATATCGCCGGGCTTAACCAAAGTTACACCAGAAATCGCACGAATTTCTCTACAACTCGAAGCGCCCCCCTTGTGTACGTGCCTGTGTGCGTGTGTGTGGGTGTGTGAGCACAGAAAACTGCCCCTTATCAGCCCTCGCCTTTGACGTCGTTGACCTATGCTCAAGTCCAAGCAGCCTAACCGACCTTCTTATCAGACTGACCAAGTCACCGACTGTCCAACTGACCGACCGTGTAAGCCAACTGCCGGTTGGTCCAGTGGTCTGTCCTCTGTTACGTTTAGTCACCCACCCCCCAATGCACCCGATGTGTGGGTAGTCTTTTGCACTGTGGGACAAGAAGAAGATTTGTTGGCAAGTTTTCAACTGGCAATTTGTAGATAATTTTCTATATAAATAGTGCCGCAAATTTGGTGCAATTTGACCGATAGAGAGAATTTTATGTATAGTAATTCTGCTCGTTGCGCTTTTCTTCATTCACTTTCACGGCAAATTGCTGTCGACGGGTAATTTCGTTTTATGATTGAATTGAAATCAATTATTGTCTGGCCAAATCAAGAGGTCAATGATCAGGCATCTCTGGCTCCATAAGGAAGCCGTTCTAAGCATTCAACTTCTACTTATTTCCTGCTCTGAAACCAGTTTCCTCTCGATACCTCGACTCGTCTGGTTGCAAAGAGCAAGGATCTTCTTCAAGGTCACACGACACACCCTGGGCGATTGTCAGCTGTTCCCACCACCAGCAAGCCGCGCTCTCAGCCACGTGTCTGACGTAAGGGGAGACTCCTGAGCTGCCTAATCACGAAATTAAAACAATTTCAAAACATATAAAAAACACGATTTGACTTTGACCGGAATGACCGACTTTGGAAGGCCGGACCTAAAAAATCTTCCATAACAGACCCGAAAAAAGAGGCTCGAATTCAAAGCCACTGGCGTGGCAACAGGCGCCCCTGCCAGTCGCTCTTTCCCGTCAGAAAACAAGTTCTGGAACAGCTTCTATGATTTTTTCGAAAAGCTCTCATTTTGTTGGTGGTTTTCTTGTTTATTTTATCAGCTTGTTTTTCACTCACACAACGAATGCTCTTTCGAGCTAATTTTTGCCTGTTTTATTTTCGTTGAGACTTTTTTTGATAGCGGCGTAAATTATTTCGTTTTTGTTGTATTTTTGTTGTCATGTGTCGTTTCCGATGGGGGCCTCTTCAATTTCTCTATTCTCGTTGAATAAATGAGCCGAATATTCCGGGCATCGCCTCAGTCTTCGATTGATTGCCGGGTCGAGTGGAGGTGCGTAAACCCAAGCGAAATTTTCTATTTCTACCCACAAAATTAGTGAATGATTGGTGTTTATTGGTTAGAACTTCTTGGAAAGATCAGGCGATATCCCCTTGTCAGTTTTATCAGTTAAATTAACAGGAAAAAACCACCCACCCGCCTCCTCGCTGCGTGGGCTCAGTGCGTGCGTGTCAATGTCAAACGAGTCAAAGGCGAATTGCCAAAAAAATACCAGCCACCAGTCCAGTATATAAGCCATTTTTATATTATATGCGCCTGCTACAGTTTCACTTTTCCCATCTATAAAAGCGAAAACGCCCGCAGCGCGCGAGGCGATGGCTAATTTATCCAAAACTTTCGGTTTGCCCCAAAAAAAATCTCTACACGTCACGAATAATAGTCCGAAATGTTGCCGAACATGTTGCTGGCCGGCGGCGCCGTCGACCTTGTCCAATGTCAGAGCAAACGCAAGCGCCGATGGGCGATGGTGCTTGCTGCTGGATAGTGAAAGTGATTAGTGACGTCACTGGACATACACCGGTGGGGTGGACCAATTTTCCCAACCGCCCCAAACAATTAGCCAAGTCACAAGGTGACGGAAAAATAAGCTTGTTTGGCGTAAAAACTTCCAAATGCATTGTCGGGCCATAAATGGCAGTTAATGGTTCTAAACGGGCCAGTAAATCTAAATTACAAGGACCGCCAAGCTGATAAGGCGGCGACAGGCAGCAATGTTGCTAGCAACATGTTGCTGACCGTGCGCAACACGCGAGCAACACTTTTCTCTCTCTCGCGCTGGCGGTTCCGGTTCCGGATGACGAAACGAAACGGAAAACGGGTCTCTCGTTCTCTCGTTTGAGCAAACAGCTGTTGATTACAGTAGCCAACAAATGAAAAGATTTTGAAAATGAAATTAATAGCATTTCCTTGAGATTCCTTTCAACGACTTTGAAGTTTTTGTAGTGGAAAGTTTTAGTTCAAAATTTTTAGTTAAACCGAAAACTTGGTTTTTTTTTTCTTCTCCCCAACGTTTTTTAAAAGCCGCCAAAATTCTTCGTTTAGAGAACCCAGTTAAATTTTGCAATTTATTGCAAAATGCCACTAAATGTCGTTTACTAATTTGTTGTTTCCAATCGTCTGTGTCCTTTCATACAAACCACGCCGCCTTCGCCCGCATCCTGCAGAATTACACGCGAATCTCAAAAATGACTACCTACTTCAACTACCCCAGCAAGGAGCTGCAGGATGAGCTCGCCTGCATTGCCAAGGCCATCGTGGCCCCCGGCAAGGGTATTCTGGCCGCCGACGAGTCCACCGCCACCGTGGGCAAGCGCTTCAAGGACATCGGTGTGGAGAACACCGACGACAACCGTCGCGCCTACCGTCAGCTCTTGTTCACCACCGACGCCAAGATCGCTGAGAACATCTCGGGTGTGATTCTGTACCACGAGACCCTGTATCAGAAGACCGACGACGGCACCCCATTCGTGGATGTGCTGAGGAAGTTGGGCATCATTCCCGGCATTAAGGTCGACACCGGCGTTGTCCCCCTCATGGGATCCGAGGACGAGGTCACCACCCAGGGCCTCGATGACCTGGCCAAGCGCTGCGCCCAGTACAAGAAGGACGGCTGCGACTTCGCCAAGTGGCGTTGCGTGCTCAAGATCGGCAAGAACACCCCATCCTACCAGGCTATCCTGGAGAACGCCAACGTGCTGGCCCGCTATGCCTCCATCTGCCAGTCGCAGGGCATCGTTCCCATTGTGGAGCCCGAGATCTTGCCCGACGGTGATCACGATATCGACCGTTGCCAGAAGGTCACCGAGGTGGTTTTGGCCGCCGTCTACAAGGCCCTGAGCGACCACCATGTCTTCTTGGAGGGCACCCTCCTCAAGCCCAACATGGTCACCGCCGGCCAGGCCAGCAAGAAGAAGGCCACCGCCGAGGAAATCGGCATGGCCACTGTTTTGGCCCTGCGTCGCACCGTGCCCGTCGCTGTTCCCGGTAAAATTCAACTGAGATAGTCGAATGTTGTGCAGAACTCAAAGTATTTTTCTTTAGGCGTCACCTTCTTGTCTGGTGGTCAGTCTGAGGAGGAGGCCTCCGTCAACTTGAGCGTTATGAACCAGGTGCCTCTGTGCAAGCCCTGGGCTCTGACCTTCTCGTACGGTCGTGCCCTGCAGGCTTCCGTGCTGAAGGCCTGGGGTGGCAAGAAGGAGAACATCTGCGCCGCCCAGGAGGAGCTCCTCAAGCGCGCCAAGGTAAGACCGCCCGCTCTAAAGGCCTTAGCTTAAGTTTGGTGTAAGAAAGGTTTTGGTGACGAGAATAAGGGTAAAACTTTGGACAACTAAATACCCCGTACTATTCCCATTTCCCATCCATTCTAACCCGGTGCCTAAATATTCATTAAATCATTTAACACGCAGGCCAACGGCGATGCCAGCCAGGGCAAGTACAAGCCTGGCTCGGTGAAGGGAGCCTCGGGCTCTGGTTCTTTGCACGTTGAGAACCACAGATATTAATCAAGATTAGAAGTTCACTGCCTGCTTTTCAATTGATCAAATAATCAAGGCAATTGTGATGACTTTCATGAAATTGGTAACAAAGCATTCCAAACTGTCGCTTCATATTCACCTACAGTTTTAGAGCCTCACACGCATTTCGCTTGCATTCTTCTAAGCTTTCCATTCTTTCACCTTAACAATTCATGCCTGCTGTTTTAACAATTCATTTATAATCGCCTACAGTTTTAGAGCCACTGCACAATGTTAATTTCGCTTTAGTTTTATGCACTTTTTGTTTGTGTTAATCCTTTCCTAACCAAATCCCGCTCCTTTTTCTTTCCTCCTGCACTTAAACCAATTAGGCCAACGCGCTCGCTTGCCAAGGCAAATATGTGGCCGGCTCGATTCCCTCGTATGCGGCCCAGGCCTCCCTGTTTGTTGCCCAGCACAAGTACTAAAAGCAAAAAGCAGTAAAGCAATATCAAAATAACCTAAAGCGGATTTCCCGAGAATCCATCAATTGGCCTTTTCACCAACTGTGCTAAGAACTGACAGCGATTTGCAGCGCAACCGTAAAACAAGCAATCACATTCCCTCAAGCTAAGGATCACAAAATTTCTAATATAAATGCGACAACAGCACCAACAACAAATACCTTATATACAATGAATTCCAATACGCTAGAATAACTATAAATGACTACGGCTTCCTTTCGACGTGACTTTATACATTTTCCCAATACAAAAACTGAGAAGATAAAAATAATAAATTATTCCATAATTTTTTGAAATCAACTTTTCTTAATTTAGTACTAAGCCAGATTTAGTTTTATATTAAGTAATTCCTACGAAGGCTCCCAAACTGTATACACCAATCCTGGCTTTGCCAGGCCCGCATCGTTTTTTCTTTTGGCTAACCGGAGGGCCAACTTTTGACCTTTCACTGCGCAATTACACGTAATCGAATGAACTTTCTCAAACGACTTGTAAATTTAATTTCCACAAAGCGCACAACTTTTATGCTGCGCTTTCCTATGCGGGAAAAAAAGAAAACTTTCGCCGCAGGTAACTGAAAGGTCAAATGTTATCAGGCCCACAACTGGGCTTACCGAGCGTAGATTATTTCTAAGAGTTTCTGGGAGGCCAATACAAATATTTTTCAAATGTATAATGAAATTAACGAATTCTCTTTTTTTTCTTTTCTTCGTAATTGGTTATTTGTTATCTTCGTTTAGGCCAACGGACTTGCCGCCCAGGGCAAGTACGTCGCCGGAAGCGCTGGCGGCGGCCAGGGATCCCTGTTCGTGGCTAACCACTCCTACTAATTCTCCGGAAGCAGCTGAGCTGATCGGTTGTCAATTGTATTGAAGCAAATATCCGACTTCGCAATTGACAACCGCGATTATTTATTTTTTAAGTTACAAATGCAAGCAAACCGCTAAATGCAAGCGAAAAAAATACCAAAAAAAAACAAGAAGAAAGATCATGAAATATGGAAATTATTATAAATGGAGACGCAAATTTTGAATTTAGTTTTAAGCACAACAACACACGTTAACCGGATCGCAATGAATTCTCGTATATCCAAATACTATCATACCAAAATAGTAACTGAAAGGAATGAGAGATCAGGCAACCGAAGTTGCAATTGTTTGTTATTTTCTTATTCTATAATTTAAACTTTTTTAATTGTTTGTATGAAGAGCATAAGAAAAGTTTCTTTTTTCTTTTTTTTTTTTTTTTGTATATTTCTATATTAAAATTGATTATGGTTATGATTATGATTACGATTATAATTATAAGTACCTAAAATGACGCAAATAAACAAACGCAATAAACACAACAATTAAACAATAATAAATATGAGAAATATTTATTAAGCGAATAAATATTCACATACTACTAAAAATTAAAATACATATATATATATAAACATCGTTGTTACTCACAAATTTACATGATTATATATATTCGTTTATATATTTACTAAATCCCAAGCGCCGTTCGAACCTTCGATCGGCCTCGTTTGTTAGCGGTGGCTGCAAAACTGTAGTGCCCCTCAAAAACCGTAGCGTAGTTCTAACCGTCAAACGTGCAGAGCAGCACTTGACCCTGCAGCTGTTAATCAAATGTTATTACCCGTATTTTATTATATACTATGATTTATATGATTATATTGATTTATTCGTTGTTTGAGGCATATGAACCCGAACTATATAGAATGAAAATTTTTACCCTAACAAAAAGCAGACCCCACTAACCCACTCAATTTATATATATACAGCATACAAATTTACAAAACGTTGATGAGATTTATATATTATATATTTCTGCATATCCTTAACGAGAACTTCAAATGTCAAAAGAAAAAACGAATTCATTTTTTATATTTTTAAGTGAGTTTTATGATTTTTAAAACAAACCAAAAAACAAGAAAAAAACGAAAAAAAAATTGATGATTCAATTGAAAGTGCGAGGCGAACAACTCGAGCGAATGTTACCCGAAACATTTCTTT
Organism: Lissocephala sabroskyi; assembly: GCA_037075105.1. NCBI lineage: Eukaryota > Metazoa > Arthropoda > Insecta > Diptera > Drosophilidae > Lissocephala > Lissocephala sabroskyi. Next base: position 115,902 of record JBAMCP010000030.1, read on the forward strand.
CTTATTTATTTATTTGTCAAGCGAAACGTACAATAACAACAACAAGAACAACAATGAAAAAACAACAACACCAGCATGTTTCAAGAAAAAAATCCGTTACAAGAATAACAACTAAAGCTAAACAAAATTAAAAAAAAAAAAAACGTAATTAGATTGAACGAACATCATTCAATAAAGAGAACTTAAAGAAGCAAAATTATTTCAAGTCTTTTAAATTAGAATTGCGGACAAGTGGCTCTAAAACTGTGGTGACTTTGGGAAATGGAATACAAATTTTTAAGTCTTGAACGCACACAAATATTAGAAGTTAAAACAGTCTAAGAAACTTGACTGGCTTTAAAAAACGACTGGGAGATTATCTTAATGAGCATTCACTGGCAGCTGTAGTTGCTCTCAAACTGTAAAAGGCTAGAGAATCTTTAAAGGCTTCTAATTTAAAAAGGGTAAGCAACACAAACTCCTCAGCATATTCTCTGGAAAACTCTCGTCCCTTTTTCCTCTTATTGTTTTAATTATTTTATTTGGACGTCGCTACAAAGGAAAGTTCAAGATTCGTCAACCCTCCGACAAACTTTGGTTGTTCTTCAAATCCCCAAAACAAATAAAACTCTTGCCTGTTTGCTTCTTTTTCATTTGGCATTTGGAAAATTTACAATTACAATTCAGGCTCGTTGCGAACGGCGATGCAAACAGACCGCATAATCTGGCCAATGATCCGTGTTCAATTCGAATTCTGCCGCGTGCCGACCGCCCCCGCGACCAAAATGGAAAGACGATTTTATTGACTTTGATTTTGAGGAGGAGCGACAATGATTTACGGTTCTAAATTGAATTTGATTTTTATCGATGGCAATTACATTTTTATTAATTATCAGCGATTAATTTATGGGCCCTCGTTAAGCGAAATTTGATTGACTGGCGAACGAAGCGCCGCCGTGTGTGGAAATTTTCTGCTTTTCTCAATTTTAAATTCGATTATGTTTATCCTGCGTTGGCCATATGGTTCCCTGTGCTTGAGAGAATCGTTTATTTAAATTAGTCAGTTCGGTTAGTGGCTGGGCGCTGGCAACGTTCATTTTACTACCTGACAATGTCAACACATCCGGTCTGCCGTTTGCCAACTGCCAGCCCCCGGAATATGTGGCCATCTATTGGGGTGGAAACTTTGCCGGCAAGGCGCTCGGTCCTATCACCATTGTCCGCACTGCACAAAGATGCTCCACAAAATGGAATTAATTGTATTTGCATAGCATGCAAACATCATCACGTTGAACCGACACCTAAACAGCCAAGGCGCCTGAGCCGTGCTGAGCTCAGCCTGCCAGTCAACCAAGGTTGGGAACAAAGGATTCTTGGAGGGGGCTGGACGCCCTGCTGCTGGCATTGTATCCTTTTGCAGCATCCTGCGGTGTGATTGCGATACGGGCCTGAGTTTTGCCGGCACGTTGCCTGATTACGGCGCGGAGGTCGGCGAGTCCTGGAGCCTTGGCACGTCATGTGGCGGAAAGTCACACGAAAATGTTGCGCCATCAACGTAGCCAGGGCGGAAATTGACGCGTCACAGCCCGAGCGCCTCGGGTCTGCAGTGCCCTTGTGATTGGCTCTGCATAATTTAGCTGAGAGCCGAAGCCGAAGACAATTTTAACGTGGGGGGCAATTAAGTTGGCTTTAAGCTGAAATTGGAGGCATTAAGTGCACGCATTGGGGCAACCAGAGACGCCATTGATTGCATGCATCGGCGTTGACATTACGTGACTGGAAAGTTTCTCGGGCCCACGGCCCTCATTACGGCCAATTGCAAGGCCAATGGCTCTCAAACTGTAATTGCACTGCACCGACCTCCACTGACCCGTGGCCAAGTGTCAGTTGACCATTTCTAATTAACCACAAATGCCTCTCGAGGGTCTAATAGCGAACCGCGCCAGCGACACGGCCGAAACAACACAAAATGCCCATGTTCCCATTCACTCTACCGGCCCAATGGGAATTGACAGGCCAGGGGCAGGCGCAGCCCCAGCGACCATAGTCGGCTTTCCGAAATGCGTTTGGCCCAGAGCAGAGCAAAGTCCTTTCGCTTACCCACACACTCGCACACACAGCAATGCAATTTTTGGGGCCATGTGCGTTGCGGGCCAACGCGTCGCCAGAGCGGCCAATGTGAAGGCCGATCGATCGATTCGCCGGTCGGACCGTCGGCCCGTCTGCCCGGCAGGGTCTGGGTTCTGGGCGGGTGGTTTTGTCTAGCTACTGGGGACGGGTGGGGGCAAAACGGTAGCAATTTATGTTCATTGAGTTGATTTGTGCGCCATGGCATGATTTTTTAATGGATTGTAATTTTGTTTCGGGGAGTGGAGAGTCAGTCGGCTGGCCAGTCGTTGCCGGTGGACGGTAGACGCTCGATTGCATTTTGCTGTTGCTGTTGCATTGGCGATCTGCCAAAGCAAAAAGAGCACAAAATTGTTGCCAACGGCAATGCAGCAGTTGCACGTTTGTGTGTGAGCGCGTGCCCGAATGTATGCATAAAGAGTGGTGGCTCTCAAACTGTTGGGGTCACCGTTGACAGCGGAAGTCAAACGGAAATGCGATAAATTGCCGGATATCTTAAGCCAGTAGAGCAAAAAAAAGTGTAGCAAATCTTTAAGCAACTTTAATTTCATTACGAATCGAGAATGTAAAATGGAAGAGACTCACCCACTGGACTCACCCACAGATAAACGAAAAGACGATAAAATACCTTGTAAGTAAAATAAGTCGGTAGGATCAAAGCAAGTTCTTTAAAGAACTTAAATTTGGGTCAGTCACGATACTAGAATAGAATTTGGCGACCCGCAAACTGTCCGTGGTGGTAGACGCCAACAGCCAAGCGGAAATGAGATAAAATGCCAGGAAACTTAAGTCATTAGGCTAGAAAAAAGCTATTGCTTTCTTATATTTCGGGAGGCAAGACTCTCAAACTGTAAGAGAGGTAGGCAGCAACCAGCTTAATACTTCTTGGGAAAACTTGAATGGCACGAAATCACGAAAGCGCTCAATATTTTTTTATGACTCCTCGATTGGCACTATATTTCTGAGCCTGAATGCCCGACGATTGAATTATAAAATCTGCAGTTCCAAGAATTTCAGTCTACACCGATTACGTTGCCTTCGCCCCGCGGATTCCCATATCCGATAACTCTCGGTATCTTTTTGTATATGTCGACATTTCCCGGCATCTCTTGTGTCTCGCTCACTTAACTCGCATTCTGATTGACGTTCCTTTGTCAGTGTCACTGCGTTGTGCGATGACAGGAAGCCAAACACAATGCCCGAAATGAAAGGACCCACAAGCCAGCGATGGGAGGGCGAGGAAAACAAGTTGACTTGCCATTTTACGCATTATGCAAAAATTACGCAAAATTTCATCAGAACTGGCAGATTGGCTGGCCTTTTAATTAATTGAAGCACTTTCACTGCTCCTCTGGAAGTCCCGGGCTCGCCCTCAATGCGATTATCGCAGCCGCCTCTGGAACGGGGAGTGACAACATGGAAATTTGACAAATCCATTTATCTTATTTGCCCGCGCCTGCCCGCCTTAATTGACAGAGCGAGCGGCAGAACGCCGAGCCGCAAAACGAAACCCAAAAGCCCCGGCAGCGGCAGCGGCAGGTGAACGAACGTCGATTCAAACTAGCAAATGTGACTGCAATGAGAGTGAGTGTGGTGCATAATTAAGAGCAACTTTCGCTGCTTTCCTCTGGAGGACAGAAGATAGCGAGACGCAGGCGGCGGGCGGATGTGCATTCCCTAGAACTTTCCCACCACCTTGACATTTCTTGGCAGAAGCCTGGCAGCCGTTTGCATTGTGGATTCCGACAGCCATGCAATTAAAATGCCTTTGAAATACAATCTGCGTGCGACGACGACGACGACGCTGAAATCTGGGCAGCTGTCAGCCGAGTCGCGTGAGCTTGCTCAACTATGAGATTCTCCAAAGGGGGCCCGCAGCTCCTATGTAATTATATGCATAAATATTTTCTAATGAGCAACGCAATGAATACCATTTAGCTCGCCCGACAACTACGACGAGGACGACAGGCAAGTGGAAATTCCAGCAGCACTGGCTGCCGTTCAAAATGAGTTCTCCAAAGATTTACAACTGCGAAATCAGTTAAAGAGTTTTAGATTCGCATTTCGCTTTCATTATCTCCTTGGGCTTCTTTTTGTGATTGCGCAAGATGCGGCATAATATCGAATCTGACCTACACGTCGTATACGTAATATTGAGACATGTGCGGGCTGTGTTTTATCACCCATTGAAACGAAACGGCAAGAGTCCCGCACGCATTCGCTCCCAACTGCCGGCGTTCTGATGTAATGGACACGCAAAACGACCCATAAATGCGGGGCGGCCACCACCCCAAAATATGCCATGAATTTCAATAGAAGCCAAGGCTGTGATTTAACAACCGCTCGAAATAGGAGGCGAGCAGGCCAAAGTCTTCAGATTGCGTTAATGGGCGGCTCAACGAGCTGACAAAATAAACGTATAATTCAGTGGGCGGGCGGCAGGACAGCCGGAGGCGACGACGGGCGGCTGGCTGGCCGCGTACTTTTGCAATTAAAGTTTTTCGGCAAAAGACGAGCAACAAATCCGGCGGGATTCGCGCGCCGTTTAGATTTGCCACGCAGAAAGGAATTTGCGGCACGGAAAAGGATTTCAATGACGCTGGCTTGGCTGTCGCGCGCCCCCCGCCGTTGATATTTCAAATTAATTGAAATTGTTTGTCCCGGGGATAGAAGCCGTTCACAATCGAGGACGACTGAGAATTGGGAAGCTGTAAGTTGACGTCAATTAAGTGGAGGACCCAAGGCGTCCATCCAAAAGGATTGTCGCGCGCGGCGACAAGGACGTGCAGCGAATTGAAATTGCAGCTTAAGTTTCATTTAAGTTAAGACGAGAGGATTTGTGAGCGACCCTGACATTGAAAGGCAGACCGAATTCCACACACACACACACAGGCGCACTTTGGGTGGCCTGGCCGTCGATTACCCGCACTTTAAGTAAATTCCACTCGGACTTTGAGGCCGCTCCAGTTTGCATGCGATTCCGAGCAAAACAAAATAGAAAAATCACTTATACAACACGTGAGACGGCGCATTGTCAGTGGGTAGCGGCGTCATATCCGTCTGGCTGACAGCTTAGGATAGAAAATAAAAGTGCCCGAATAGAAGACCTTTCAATGCCATTGTCAATGCAACCTCAGAAATGCACTCTGCCTGTCTACAGTTTGACAGCCACTGGCCTGCCAGTTCCCACCGCCCATTCGACTCTCGCATTGGCCTTCAATCAAATTCAAACTCAAACGTTTTTTGTCGTCGACCGACCCACCAACTAACTGACTGACCGACTGACTGAGGGCCAGTCTGCCATTTAATTTTGATTGATGCGCGCTGCTTTGAAAGCGCGAAAATTGCCCATCGTCGTCGCGTAGCGTCGCCGTCGGCGTCACCGACGCCTTGCTTGGTATTTGGTGGTCCCAGACGCTGGCTCTCTCTCTCGGCTACAGTCTCAAGTTCAAGCAGACCCCTCAAATATGCATAAGCAGAATTCAAATCAATCAGACAGCCGACGCGCGCATAAATTACATTCAAATTTTTCCAACAGAATTTGCAAAATGCACACAAGAAAGTCGCCAGTCACGAGCCTGGCACTGGCGGAAATCTCGTATTCAGTCTTCTACTATTGAACCTTTCTTGATATCTGCCATTTGTTGGCTAGTTTTTCATTTGCTATTCATTATTACTTTTTTTTGCAGTTCACGTTTCATTCTACCAATGCATTTTCCCCGTCCGTCCGCTCGCAATGAAAAGGCGGCTATAAATAAACCGACACACAAAGTTGTCATTGTGTCGTTGTTCGTTGCACGTTGTTGTTGTTGTGATTGACAGTTGTCTTACTTCTATTTGTGTTCTGTTCTATCGATTGGTCTGCTAGCACAAATCATCACTTAAAAGGCATTGCAGCTTTCACTGAACTTTCACTAAAAAAAAAACTGGCCCGCTCGTCCCTTTCCCAGGGAAATTTTTCTAGCTGATAAATTCTCTGTTCTCGATAAACGACGACCGGGGCTTCCCTAAGAATCTCAAGCTCGGCTTAAAGTTCAATCAGTTTAATGTGTTTCAGATTTCAAGGTCGACTTTGAAATTAGTTCGATCTGTGAAAAGCACTCGCATGCCAATCCGCATGCCGCTGGAAAATTTATCACATTGCCAGCTAAATTCTTTCCCACAATCGAGCCGCACTCTCCGAATTACTCTTCGGATCTCTCTTTCGCTCTCTTCGCTTGGCATTATGTAATTTCAATTGAAACTCTTTAAACTGGCCTGGCTGGGGCAATGCGCGCCCCGTTCCCTCGAGGGGAGGGGGCTCGCCAAAGCGTGTGTGAAATACTCACCAAATGACGTGACAATTTAGCATTTTCAACGACGCCCACCTACCAGACCTCCCAAAAAATATACCCTCCGCGGGTAGGCAATTTGGACATACCAAAGATCCACAGAGAGAAGGGGTTGAGAACGGGGCTGGGGCGACCAGGACATGCCCATAAATTAATTTATTCTTGACACTGTTAATGGGCAGTGGGATTTTCCAATTTTCGGCTGGCAAATCTGTCGGTTTGTTTAGTCGAGCCCACAAATAAACAAACGAATGCATAATCAAAATTCAGTGCATTTAATTATGCGACATCGATCGATGGGCGATTGGTTGTCGCTGGTTGTGTCACCAAGAAATCTGTTTATTTTGCTGTTATTCGTGTTGATATTTCGGGTGTTTCCCGGGCCACTCATCGGTTTGAGTCCAGCTGCAGTTGATATTTTTGGCCGGCTGCCGTTTATGCAACTCAAAGATGCCACGTCAGCTCCGGGAATCCCAGCCGACATTACCGAACTGATCTTTGGCACACGCACAGTTGAGGCCGCCCCCGCGCCCAAAGACTCTCAAACTGGTAAGCTCCAAATGAGGCCGGTTGCGCTCTTCTGGGCGGCTCTGTCGCCGCCATGCCAGAGTTCGTTTTGTTTTGGTCTGGGGCGGTTCGGTTTGGTTTTTTCTCTGGCTTTGCTAGTCGATGACATCAGCGGACCCAAGCCAACAAATGGGCTTGATTGTGTAGCTCAGAGGGGGTGGCTAGCAGGGAGGGCTCATAGTTCATTCGACTAGAAGAAAGTAACGGCAACTACCCTACAAATGCCGAGCGAGCGACGTGACTTGGTCTGCCTCAAGGTCGTTTGGCGGAGTTTATGTGATTTTTGGTGGGGAAGAGCATTGGGAATTCTGGCTTTGACATTGCGTGAGAGTTCTGCAAATTTCTTCTGTTGTTTTGCTGGTTGTTTGGTATTTGGATTTTGATTTTTATTTTCATTATGCGGCCGTCGCCAGCCTGGCGAATGAGGGAAATAAAACGGGAACTTACAACAAAAATTAGCCGAAAATCCAAAACAACAAATGCCAAGCCAGAAAATCAATAAAAACTTTGTTGCCACCGGGGAAGTCAAAAACACTATAAATATCATAAATAAGTGAAAATGTGTAGGCCATTTGACGTTTTGTTCTGCGGCCAAGTGGGTCTGGGCTTCCTGGGAAATTGCGAACATGCGAAAATGTTGCTAATTGGCCACAACTTTCGGGCCAAATGGACTGTCGCCTCTGCTGCATGTAAATCGCCTGACGTCGCCGCCTAAATCCAAAAACTGTAAACGGAAAACAAAAAATACAGCAATTAGCAGGTCGTCGTCGTCGTCGCCACTGCAGCCGATGTCCCCACGCCTCGAACGCCCACGAGTGCGTCGGTGTGAGCGTTTGGGAAGCGAGCAGTTGGTGAGTTCGTTCGCTTTTGTTTACCTGGCCGCGGATCCCACTGTGCGAAATCTTTAGTGTCACTGTCAGATAACAAGATTTAGAGGTCAATGCGATTGTTGGTTGTCGCGCGTACAAAGTGCCAAATTTCACAGGCCCCAATAACGCGCGAAGAACGCAGACACAGACCTGTCAAGAGGGGCGAGGGGGTGGCACGAGTCCATCTGCTTGGAAGTATCTGATAGCCAGTAGCTTAAAATACACGAAATAGGCAAATAACCTCAACATTTAGGGACAAGGAGGGAAAACAAAACGAATCATTAAGCGAACAAAAGGAAAGGGAGAGAGCCTTTCGAAAAAATATGTCTCAGAAAATATGGTAAATTAATCTCCTGGAGAAAGCAACGGGTGTTTCAGTTTCCCAGCCACCGAGTCTCTCTCAGCCATCCTGCTTGGATTGGTAGCCAATCTACCGAAGAAAACAGCCACTCTCCGTTTTCAAGAATCACTGAAAAGCAGAAAGTCTTTCCATGAAAAGCCAGCCAAGACGTAATCCCAAATATCTCGAAAGACAAGGATTTCTTAAGGGAAGCCAAATTCTCGGAAAATAATCTCTGCTTCGCCGAGGAAATTTTCCAGCCTTTTATTGACCCCCCACGAAGCATCAAATGTCGCTGCCCTCGACACCCACGCTTGCCCGGTTAACAATAGAACCCTCCGCCTTACCATCTGCTTCCCCGGGGGAGGGCATTACGCATACGCCGGATGGCACGGACGCAACAGCCTCAACAGGATGGTTGGATTGGCAGATTTGGCACCTTTCGGGTGAGCTAATCTGATTGTAGGTGTAATTATGCCATTTGAGAGCTGACACCATGACATCTGTCGTAATCTGATTAAAGGAAGACCCACGACAACAACAACAACCCCTGCAGTCGCTGTGATTCCCTGATGACTCACAAATGCACTTTGACCAGTCGGCAAGTCAGTCAGACAGTCAGTCAGTCAGCGGGTGACACAGCCGGCAGACGGGCTGCCCAGCAGGTGAAGGTGTTCGTTCGCTGGATGGAATTGATTTGAGCAAATGGATAAATAGCTAATTGATCACACACACACGGAGATCAGGGGAACTGGCAAGCGGAATTCCATTGCTCAACCTCGGCTAATTGATGTTGATGTTCTAATTGTTTTATGCCGAGGCAACGGCCACGAACGATTGATGCAGGGACCGCCGCCGCCGCCGCCGCCGCCACCAGCGCCTTTGTGGATCATTAGAGGCGGTTTGGCTGGCTGACTAATTGAATGAATGAAGTGCCGCCGGAGGGTAACGAGTTTTCCAGCTTTGTGAGTTCGGGAAACTAAAACGAAATTTTCAAATTTCCTTCTAAATTGGATTTTTTTCTGCGTCGCTTGAAGTATTTCGGGTCGCCGGAATTTGTTTCGTTTCACATTTCGGGCGCTCTTTTTTAATTTTGTTTGCTGCTTCACTGCCCTCGGTTCTCCAATGACAAACAGTCGTACAGAAAACGAGGAACGGGCGGAGGGGAATGCCGCAGGGGCAGAGACAGACAGTCGATGAATTTATCTCTTGCTGGGATTGTTTTCCACATGCGAACAGAGCAGCGGATTCCCCGCTGGTGGTTAATTCGATTTAACAATTCAGCCGTTCAACTTTTTTCGCCTTTTTGTTTTCGGCCTTTCAATTTGGCACTGCTCTTTGTCAACTCGGTTTGGTTATTTGCGGACGCCGCCTGGGCGAGGCTCGCCCAGCCAAGCCCCGTAAAACAGATCATCGGGAATCACTTTCGCCCCTCGTCTGCCCCACCATTTCCCCGGAAGGCCTCACAGTTCTCAACCGGTTGCCGCCGTCGCCAACTTGTCTGTCGGGATCTTCTCCAAGTGCCCCTGATTTCAAGACCAAGCGCACGAGTCTTTGTTGCCCAATCTCCCCCAAGACTGGGTTGTATTTTTAGCCGAAATTATTAAGTCAAAATCGAGTCGGTTGAATCTAATTATAGTCGGCTAGTCTAGCGCTGAATATCGCCAGGGCTACGCAACCGAAGTGCCTGCGAAATTCTCCAAAACTGACTCAGCTTACTTAGCAGCTCGCTAATTTATAGAAGAGCCTCCAGAATTCCCGGAAAAGCCCGAATGATTTACACAACGGCTGAGACGTGGGGAAGCTCCGCCAGCCCTCGCTTGGCCGGCCAATATGGCACGAGCATTTTGGCCACCGCAAACGTGTTTAAAATCAATGAAAAAATACACTAAACACGCTTTTGTTGTTGTTCATGTATGGCCAGCCACAAATTAGCATATTAAAGCCAAACTAGACGAGCTATAAAATGGCCAAAAAATCAAATTAGAAATAAAATTGAAATCATGTTTTTAATTATCCATCCCGCCCGCCCAGCATAGATTAACACGTAATTGCACACACACACAGAAATAAATGTGTTTAAATTTGTTTAATATAAATTAAAATTTGGGGGTCCGAAATATACTCGCCGCGGTTGGCCGATCGACTTTATCACCTGAATTAGCCCGTTGCCCGCTGCCCGTTGGTTTCGTCAGAGAGCCCATAAATAAACGCGAAATACAAATAATCACGTAGCCACACCCCCACACACACCCGCACACCAGCTTCTAAGTCGAGGAATTGAAAATTTAAACAAAATCAACGCACAACCGCCAAACAGAAAACCAGAAAAATTGTCTGCCATTTTCCTATTTATAAATTTATTCAGTCGTTTCCAATTCACCATTGAATAAAATCGTAGTAAAATATATTTTCCTCGCTATTCCAAGCGACTCCGCAAGCCACGTGGCTCCCCAGCTTATTTGGTATGCCAATCAAATGTCGCGTTTATTGCCTGACTGGCTGCCTGCTTACGCTTACCTGTCCATTGATCGGCTCCTCCTGCTTCCGCGGCTTGGTTACGTGCGGCGGCTGCAGGCGGAAGTGCGGGCCCAGCGCCTTTGCCGCTTGTCAGTCGCGTGGCTGCCGAGCGGAGAGAGTGGAGCAGCCAGCGAAATTTCAGCCATACACGCGACTTTTTCGGGCCTGACAATGGCACCTTTGTGCGCATTTTGAGCAGCGGCTGCGGCCATCAATTATAATTGCCGTATCGAGTGCTGCTGCCTCGCAGTGCCCTTTACCCAGTTTTTGTGCTCGGATTTTATATAAGGCGACAGAGTCATAAAAAACCGCTAGACATAATTAAAGTGACTGGTCCAGAGTCCGAAATGGTCAAGACCGCTTGCCGCCGTTCGCCAGTCGCGCGCTGGCTCTTTGGTCTCCGGTCAGGCAATGACTCGGACTTTTTCTTGACCAGAGTGACTCAAAGTTCGGAGCTTCTCGCGCTCTTTGATGACTTCACGTAACGCGAACGTCAGCCGCCCTCGAATTGCATTTTGTGGGAGGACCCCGTGAACTTTGGCTAACCTGGGAACTTTGCTAGCCTGGCCGGAGAGAATTTATTATTCTGCTGGTGAAATGAAAAACTGCGGGGGCCAACGGCCATCGGAAGTTCGTACGGACGTCAGCGTCAAGAGGAAGTGGCTCCTTCGGGCTTCCTGCCGGTAACGTGGCTCTTTAGCCAGGGATTTTTTGCCAACACCTGACTGTTTATATTCGTGGTCGCGAATTGTTTGTTGTCTATGAAAACAAACAAAACGAACCCACAGACTCCGGGCGACCCACGCTGCTCTCGACACAAAGAAGCGAGGGAACCGCGGGCGGGTCGCGCGGATAAATCGCGCCCAAATCGCACGGACTAAATCTCAGCTATTTTGTCATTTTAAATAAGACGATCTCTATCATGGAAGTAAAACCAATTTGGCCAAGCCAAAATATCCACCCTCACAGCCGGTCGACAGGTCAAACTGTCAGTCAAAACCGGTGATCTGTCAGCCGCCTGCAGTCGCTTATTTTCTACTCGGCTGAGCCGACAAAAGCGCCAAGACAGAAATAAATCGAAGATAAAGCGCAGTAATTAAGTAGAAAACGAAGGTAAAATACCAAAATAAAAATTTGCGGCATTTTCATAAATTTGATTGTTTTTTTCTTCATCTTTTTTAATATTTTTTTTTTATATTTCCTTCTTCTGCCGGACAGCTCATTGACCTAGAGGCACTTTTTGCACAGTGAGCGGTTTACGCGATTTACGCGCTATAAATTCAAGTTAAAGACTTATTTATAGAATGGGCCAGGGGTCGGAAATAAATGACGACATTTCCGCCCAAGAACTCTGATTATGCAACTTAATACGAAAAAATCGATTGGCTAAAAAGAAAATCGGGGGACCAAAATTCGAGCCCAGAAAAGGTCATTGATATTAACATACTCAAATATCAAATTGGAATGAATTTAGATATTGCATTGGATAGAAGGATCCGACGAGCTTAAGGCTGAGACCAAATTCTTTTTGGGTAGTCAGCTGAGCTTTAAGCTTTTGGCTATTGGAAATGCCCAGTTTATATTGTTCCGATATCTGCATAGAGGCTACGGGCTTTTTAGATCAAAGATTAAATTAGATTAGATTAAAGATAAGTATTTTTTGAGAACTTCAGTGTTGCCAGAACTGACCGAACTTTTCTTTTATAACTCCAAATTCTTTGCAGAATCCTCAATAGATGATGAAGGATGAGTGCTAATCAGACCGATAATGCCTTAAGGGATAAACCTGCTGTAAGTCATGGCTTTAGGCAGGAGTCATTCTCTTCGATCAAACTTGAAGGCCACCTAAATAAAAAAGGGATGAATATGGCCTGATTACTAGAAGGAGAATCCTGTACTGTACAAAGCGAAAGGTTCGCCAGCAGAAACATTCATAAACTTGCTAGATAACTCCAAGAAATTCGCAAAGGAGACTTTACCCTGCAGGCCCATAAATAGGACTAAAATTATCTCCCATTTTTTCCATGTGAATATCTGAATATTTAGTTTCTTTATAAGCTGCTCCTCGGAGCCAACTAATTTGACCCCCAAAAGCTTTTCTTTCTATGAGAAATAAAATATTTCCAATTCCTTTGATGACCTTGGCTTCTGTGGGCCTTTCTTGTCCACTGTTCGGTTTAGCGCTGCATCTGCGGCTCTTTTGCAGTCAATTTAATGGTTCGCTTTAAGCACCAAATAGTTTTTTTTCACCGTCTGGCCTGTTTGGTAAACAAATGAAGAGAGAGGCCAACATAAGTGGAAATACCCCGAGTAGGAAAAAAAAAAACGAAAATTTATTTATACGCTTGGTTTTTTTGCTGGGTTTTTTCGCCTTTTTAAACATAAACAAATCGAATTTTAAACGCTCAAAGAATTTAAGCCAAGTGGCCGCACATTGACGGAAAAGTTTGGCCGAAATTGCCGGGCAATTGGCCGACGCCACTCACTTCTGACGGTTATATTATTAATTATATATTAATCAGTTTTTAATGCGTTCGCCCGGGTGGAAAATTTGGCCTAATGGAAAAACTCTGACAGCAGCAGGAAATATCTATCAGACCAGCTCGGACCCAAAGGCCCACACTCGGTTGTTGTTGCTCTTGTTTTTCCCTGAGAGCAACAAATTCAACTGATGGACAGCCAACCGCCGTTGTTGACGGTTAGCTGTCGACCCACACGGACAGCCGGACCAAAGGACCACGAAACGACGAGCAGAGTGCCTTCAACATCCGGTCATACGCCCTGTTGTCATAAGGCAAAAATGGAAGAACGGGCGGCGGGCCGAGGGTCGTGGGTGGCTTTCATTGGGGTCATAGCACGTGCTGAAACCGCAGGCACAGCCACAAATTGTTGCAGCCTGCATGTTTGTTGCAATAAATTGAATTGAACGTCCCGCCCGACCGCATGACAAAGCAATAAAGCTGACCAGGCCAGCAGCATCGGCCCGGCCCCAAAAACGCCCCGCTAAGTAAGTTCTCTTTTCGAGTGGCACTTAGGCAGGCACTCGAGAAAGAGTAGTTCAACTTCGTGGAGTTCAGAGCGCTGACCCGACCGAGGGCCGCTTAATATTTTTTAGTGCCACACGCCCTAAGTTGGCCTTGACTTTGGCCGGCTGGCTGAGCGGGGCCCTCATTCGATTTTCCATTTACAATTGCATGCGATTGTTGTCGCCGCTTGCCTGACTGGGCGGTCCGTCCGCTCCCCCGTCGGTTGGACGCTTGGTCGGTCGATAGCTGGCATGCAAAGAGTTCACAAACGAAGTGCAGAGAAAAAATAAACGCCAAACCGCAGCGTGGCCAATGAAGTTGGCTTTTCTATGGCGTTGTGGGTTGCATCAGTGAATGTAAGTTTGTCTGTGTGTATCGATTACAAGGCCACACCGTTTCATTCATTTCCAATCACAGGCCACGGACGAACCACGGGCTCTATGGGAACAGGTGCACAAACCGAGTTTTGTGCGCCATTTTTAAAACAATACCACAAGGTGGCGGCAGGCGACGACGCGTTGCATAATCGCCGTCCACCCACTTGCATGGCAGCCGTTGGCAAAGGCGGCGCAAACTTGGGTTGGCGCCAGTCAAGTCAACAATATGAATTTTGCTCCAGTGCTTTCGAAAGCCTGCCAGGCATCGCAGCCGAGCAGGACCCACTGGAGCAGGTTGGGGCGGAAAGTGTTGGCTCAAGCGGTTAGCCTAAAGTGTTGTCGTGTGCATTTGGCCAACTGGCCAACGATAGAAACGACGAGAGCCCATTGCCGGTCGGTGTTCGGTGGGGCGTGAACCGTAAAACTCTGCAATTTTTATCAGCCGGGAGTGGGAGCGTGTAAGGATTGCCGGGTCTGCTGTTTGCACACGAGCAGCTGCCGGGCAGCCTGCATGATGCAGGTTAAAGCACAGAGCGCGCTTAGTTTTTAAGGCTGCTTTAAAATGGACACGGTTCTTTCGACTGGGATCTCTTGTAGTTGGATTTGCAGTTTTTATCTAAGGGCGACAGGCCAACTAAGAAAATAAGAGAATTTCAGGCATTTCCCAAGCAGACAGCACACACAGCCCGAAATCCCAAAGGCAAAAGTTGCCGAAAAGAAAGCACAATAAAATAGCATATCTATTGTGACTTTAATGCGACTACAACCTTTAGGGCATTCTCGTTCAACTTAATTTGGTAGAATGTAAGATTTATGTACTTACAAGAGACCCTCATCGACTTACAGTTTGAGAGCCACTCGACAGCCAATGAATCCTCACCAAAAAGCAACCACAATAAATCTACACAGAGCAAAAAAATGAGAATTTATGTAACCAATTTACGGTCATTCGCACCCAACCAAACTTATCCCCTCGCCCAACCAAACAGTTTAGATTTCCCACATTACGTATACGCCACACACGACGCCCTAAGCCGTCGGCACGTTTCTTCAATGTGTTTTTTAAATCAGTTTATTACAAATAGTTTTCCACTCTTGTTCCTCCGTGAGTTTGTGTAAGGCTTAGCAAACTTTGTGTTAACAGTTGTCGCCGGCCCGGGTCGAGGGACCCGGCAAATGCGCCGTTTTCAGAAGTTTCTTTTCAGTTTCTTTTTATATATAAATTTATATATTTCTGTTTTTGCTGTATCTTTTCGCTGTTATATTTTATGCTGTTTTATTTTCGGGAGACATCGTCGTCGTCGGTTGAGCAAACACATTTCAAGTGTTTCCGAGCCCAAAAAAAAAAGAAAACAAAAAATATCCCGGCTGCTTGGGCTCTCTGTTGGCCTGCCCAGACACTGAGCTGGGCTAATATTTGGTTAGCTGTGCGCATTCGAGTGAGTTTTTATAACTATCTCTAAACTTTTTTAAATACGAATTGTTTTGTTATTTTTGGGCTGGCGCAACAGTTTGAGAGCCCCTGCAAATATCCAAATTGCGCCTGGCTGGCTAAATTTTGTTATTGTTTTGGGCGGATTCTTTGACAAATCCATCCAACGAGTGCACAAATATATTTTCATTTTTGGCCAAAGGCCAAAAGCCGTAGCCCAGGGAAATCAAATCGACTGACTGCCGCACCGGTTGCATTTCGCCCGCTCAGGGTATTCTGTTTGTTTGGCAATACACCAGCGCCCACTAAGCCCTCAAAATTTGCTAATAAATATTTAAGTTGGGCTCCCTTGTAAGGGAGGCAGGGATCTATGTATAGCCATGCGGAAATAAATTAAATTTTGCGCTGCTTTTGACGGCCCGCAAAATGCGTAGCGCGGGTGCGCAATTTTGGCGGCGGTTCTGCCGAATGCAATTTAGTCTGCTCCCCGAACGCCCCGCCGCCCACAAAATCTTGAGTCTAATGGCTTATTCATTTTGGCAACGCCACCAGCAACAGCAACAAGGCCCACAACGAATTGCCAGATGGCACGACTGGCTGGCTGGCTGGCTGAGTCGGTCGACTTGGTCGGCCATGTTGACAAGTCGGTGGATGAAGGGAGAGGACAGCGGCGACAGAAATTTCATTTAAATTCCCTGCAGAGAGCCAGAAAGAGAAAGCCCATCATCGGCTGCAGGTTGTTAATAAGGCAGAAGATATTAAAAGAAAGCCATTAGTCATTTTGTCGTACGAGACATGAAATAAACGAATTGTTCATTTCAATCTTTTCGTTTATGGCAAAACAAAATTTAAGGCACCAAAATAAACCCCCGGCAGAGCCGTCATAGTCCATTGCTTGGCAGGCTCGCCAGACCCAAAAGAGCACTCACCATTCGTGGGCGATGCCAGGCCGCCCATAAATTCGGACGTACTTAGTTGCACTGAGCGAAGCCTGCAACAAGAAACTGCAGAAATAGAAAGTGTCAAAACAAATTTCTTGTTAGATGTTTTCCGACAGCCGTAGTGCCGCCTCCGCCACGGCCTCTTCCCGGAACGGCATTGATAAGGAGCCGAGCGTTGTTAGTTTCGGGTGGCAGTTGCCCCGAACTGTCAACCTGCTGGCTGCGAGCAACCAAAACACCAGCAGTACCAAGGCGCGGGGCAGGGCAGGCCAGGCAGGGGAGAAGGTGGTCCGGGCCATTTGCTTGCTCAGCGAAAATATTTGAAACGTGTCATGGAATATTCCAGGCAGTCGAGTAGACAGCATCAACAGTCAAAGAGGCAGCCAGCCAGCCAGCAGCTCTGCATCGCTGTAAGTCTTGGCCCCTTTGACTTGGGCTCTTTCGGTGTCTGTGGAAGTTCAAATATTGTCAGGCCAGGGCAGCCATCATCATTATCGGGCCCCTCGAGAGTTTCTTTGATTTTGTTATTGTGCTTTGCATATGTTTCTATTTGAGCCATGACGTCACATCCAAAGACTGGCAGCCTGACAGACAACGGGCTGGTTGAGTTGTCAGCGATAAGAGCGAACCGTTCCCGGCATATTTATGAAGCGATTTAAGCTGCAAATCCTACGGCCTTACAGATAAAAAGCGACCAAGAGGGCGGCACCTCTGGCGCCTCAGTGGGCCACCTAAGCTGCGTGAGAAAGGCCCTCAAACCGGCAAACCAAAGACCAAGGAATTCAACAACTCGGAACCCAACTTCCTCTACCCAAAATAAAAACCGTGTATCAAATTTTCGCCCGAAAGATAAGCGAGTCTTTGATAAAGCAGGAGCTCCCCCCTTCTCCGATATTTACATACTCAGGCCGGCAGCTGTCATAAATTTCGGTCACCACGCGGAAAAACAAGTTAATTTTTTGTGTTTCTAATACACCACCGATGATAGACCGACCCGTTTAGAAGGGGCGTGGGCGTGGGTCGGGCGGGGACGAGGAGCGTAGGCCGTGGTGATACCATCACAATCACGGAGAAGCGAACTGGGCGCAGTGCAACAACCGTTCAAGGCTTTCCAAAAAAACTGTTGTTTTCCAATAGTTTTGGAGGAGGAGGAGGAGGTGGCAAGTCATTGCACCCGACTGGGGTTCAAGTTCATATGCAAATTGAAAAGCAGTCCAAAAATCCGCTTGGATTTATGATAAAGGCACATCCATTGATTTATGCCGAATCTTTGGCAACTTTTGACAGATCGAATGCCGGTCAATGACTTTGCGGCAAGTCAACCCTTTGTCGGTTAGAAATGGCCAGGAATCTCCAGAGTCGCATCTACGTCAAAGGCAATTGGCTAAAAAGTTTCCTAGAACTGCCAGAATCGGTAGTTCCTCTTGGCAAATCAACGAGATTTGCCTCAAATGACAGCTTGTTGTCCGCCCCCGAAACGCTTACCTGGGGGGAGGCTGTGGATCTGTCAGTTTTTTTAAGTATTTAAATCGAATTTATTTGCATTTCGTCAGCGGACAAACGAACAGATGGACAGACAGAGAAACGAGCGATTCTGTGCGGACGGAAATCGAAAATTGTGCCAACCATCGAATTTCAATTTTAATGACTTTTGCCATTTGACGCTGGCGTTGGCGTTCGTTCACCGGCGAAATGGTTTTTTAATATTTTCTAATTATAAATTTTCTAGATATATTTTTGTGATATAAAATCAATTTTTTAGCCATTCGTCTATTCAAATTCGGATTCTTTCGCTCTCCGCACGGAAGCAAGTTGACATTTAAGGTCGCCAGAAAAACAAGTTTCACAAAATGAGTTCTCGATTGAATTTAAAAACCTCCCACTGATGATCAGAGCAATCGTACGGCTTTCAGGGGGTTAAATTAGGTCAGCATTTAGCCGGGAATTGGGCCACCATGAGCTCAATGAAAAAAGCAATGTCGGTTGGGGCATGCGAGTCATAAATTGAAATTATGAATGAGCGACGCATCCGCTGGGCTGGTTAGTCAAAGAACAGCCCTCGGGCTTGCTCCACCTGTGAGTCAGTCGGCCATTCTCATTATCGCAGACCCCTCAACTGTCAGCCCTGATACGTGCCAAGTGTTTAGTCACGGCAGCGACTTTCGTTGCCCCAACTTTGGACTAATGCCGCCAAATATAGTTAATCCCGTGTCGGCACTTCAGCCACTCAACTGGAAATATGGAAAATATAGGAAAAAAAACTTCTAAACGGCAAACCAGTCGGCCAACCGCTGCCGAAAGTCAGCCAACTCCGTGGGACCACTCGACTGGGTCGGCCTTATATAGCGACCCGTTGCCGCTGTCGATGCTGTCTAGCCAAACAATTCCGACAATCAAAGTTGATATATAAAAGTACAATTAATTTCCATTTTGTGTGAAAAGCACAAACGAAGCAAACGAAACGCAGAAGAAACATTTTTTATGAGCGCGTGTCAAATGAATCAATTAATATCGCCCGACTCGAACTCGAAGTCAGCCGACAATCGAGCATCGCTGTCAGCCGGAAAACACCCGCTGTTCTAGGCAATCGAGGGTTCTTGACTCCCCCGCTCCCCCTCCACGCGTTTGTGCTAAGCTCTTAGCAAAATTTATCACCATGTATCTCGTTTTGCCGATTGCCCACTGCGTGGGTACCCAGAGAACAAGTTTGGCCGCTGCCACTGCCACCGCCATCGCCATCTCCATCTCCATTGGGGGAAAGACCGCCGCACTCCTCGACCCCTCAGCGGCAACGAGTTGCCAATGAAATAAAAGACCCCGTAATTAATTTTTGCTGTTTCAAGACACAAATTCTTTTATTTTTTCACATATAGATCTTCGTACTCTTTGTGGTCGTCGGAATTACTCATTTCTTTTTTTTATATGCATAGCAATTTAATTTTGTGTATGTGATCTTTCTCTTTGTGGGGAGGTTTTTTATGGGCGAGGATTTGGAATTAAAAGCTAATTTGTCACATTGAATTGTTTGCTGGGCTTGAAGCGAATTTCTCTATGGGCTTAATGGGAGTTAAGTTATTTTGAAAAAATAGCGCTAAGAACTAGAACATTTCCTTAAGTATATTCTATGAATATTAATACGAATCTTGTTGGTATTTTTAATGCATTTCGAAATTACATTCTTTCTCTACGCAACATCACATTTAGGGCCTCCCTCGCCTCACCGTCGTCTCTTCAAGCATTTACAAATATACACACATTTATCAAATATATTTTTTGTATAGCGTAAGTTTATTTACAGTTTTTTGTTGTGTTTTTTTAGAAATATAAATTCGAGGCGTTGTTAAAAGAAGAAACAAAAAGAAAGGCTTTTACAGTCGGGCAAGCGAAAAGAGAACTTAAAGCCTGCGGCGCTCCGAGTGGCGTGAGGTCAACATTGAAAATTGGTAGTCTTTGTGGCGTCATCGGAAGAGCCGCGGCAAATGCACAGCTGGGCCCGCTTAAATTAACAACTAATGAGGTAATTTTCCTGCACGCAATAAAATTGGAAATTCTAGAAGCAAAAATTGACACACTTTGTAACAGTTCGAGCGGCCGCGGTGGAAGGGACGACTCGAAGCTATGACATCAAAATAAAGAATATTTGATTTCTAGATTGGCGTTGCGTGCCGGGCTTGCCGATTGTGGAAGCAGAAGTCGATGGGTTTTTAATATGAAAACCCATGCTGCCTCGGCAGCAATCGCAGGAGAAAACTAAGCGAAAATTCTTAAATAAATTAAATGAATTTCTTTGTTGACTTTAAAAGCACATTGAAATTTGTTTTTTCTTTTTCTTTCGTTTTTTCGGGATGAGATTTTAAATTTAAAGCTTTTTCTTCGGGGGACTTTAATAAATATTAGAAATTTTCTTAAGCTTTTCATTCGTGTGCGAAAATATATATATATTAGTTTATATGTAAATAGGTATCTCTTTTTTTGATTAAAATTGACATTTGAATGACTTTGTGACATTATTCCTGTTGTGACTCTAAAACTGTAGGTACACTTTAAAAAGACAAAGAAGCAATTTCTAAAATTTCCATTAGACTTTTCGAATATGCATTAGTTTAGGTACATCGATTACATTCAAACTTGGCTGGTTGGTTCCTGTTTACGGTTCATTGATATACGAATAAAAATTTATCTATTTTTTTACAATATTTCATTGTTCGTTTTGAAAATCGACTAAAAATTCTTCTGCTTTTTAATTGTACGTTAGTTTGTTGCTCTTTCTTGTATTCTTTGAGTTCTTGGTTGTGTTTACAAGGTACTTAGTATCGATAGCGTCATGTATGCATATCAAACTCAAGTGGCTGGCCCACAGGCCCCCACTGTCTCGCGCACAGTTTGACAAGCATTGGCGTTTAATAAGTTTTTTTTTTGGCTTAATTCACATGAGAAGCTTCTAGCACAGCATTTTTTCCTTTTATAAATAAAACTTAACTTAAATCGGTTCTGTCTTTGTCTACAACTTACAAATTACGAATACTGTTCAGAATTCTTCAGCAGGCAACTACAATGCGAATCTCTTCACACCTCCGTCGGTTGGCTAACCTCCTTAACGCCCTGGGCGCAGGACTGCAGCTTCTTCGACCCACGAAAGAACATGTCGAAAATACTGCGTCGCGTATGGAACTTCTCCGGCGATATCGGTATATGCTCCACAATAGTAATGCCCCGCTGCAGCTTCGGCCGCTGGCGCCGCTCAGGCACTGGCGGCGGCAACGGCGGCGGCGGGGTCACCAGCTCGCAATCATCCGACTCAGCCGACGATTTGGCCTCCCGCGATCCTCCAAAGTTGATGATCGTGCTGCAGCTGCTGTTCGGCCTCAGCATAAGAGTCTTGTGGGCCGGGCTGGGGCTGTAGTTGCTGCCCAGCGAGGCCTGCGTCGTGAGGTATTTACACGAATTGGTCGAGTACTGGGAGAGCTTGCTGCTGTTGCGCTGCAGCTGGGCTGCCCCGGCAGCCGGGGCTGCACCGGCGCTGGTGCCGTTGGTCTTGACGCTGCTGCTGCAGTGCCGCTGGAGGGCGGCCCGCGGGTCCATGCCAAACAGACGCTTCACGCCACGCCGCACGCGCTTATTGCGGTAGGCGAAAATGAAGGGCGAGCTCAGGTTGCCCAGCAGGATCATGAAGATGGCCAGCTGCGTGGAGCCGCCGAAGTTGGCGGCCGACAGGCGCGACTGCAGTAGCACCAGGAACCCAAACGGCAAGTAGGAGACGAGAAACATAATCACGACTAGAATACTGATGCGGGCGGCGCGCGACTCCTCGCGGTACTTGAACAAGGACGAGGCATTGGACAGGCGATGTCGCAGGGAGGACATATAGCTCAGGGCCTTGGGCGACGCATGGATGGCGGGAATCTGCAGGACATGGGAATGGTTGCCAGCATGCACCACCGCCTGGCTGGTCGAGACCTGCGAGTGTTGGTGGCGAGGTGAGTGGAAATGCGGATGGTGGAGCCGCGCATGCCGCGGCGACTGCTGGGTGTGGTGCTGGTCATGGCCCAGCAGATGAGGTGAGCCGCACTCCTCAGACAGCGAGTCCTGGCGCAGCTGCGTGTACTTCTGCAGGTTCGGCGAGGAGTGCACCTGGCGTATGCCCTGCAGCCGATTGCTCTCCCTCAAGTCCTGCGAGGAAGTGCCCAGCAGCGGCAGCTGCCGGGCCGAATAGTTGCGCTTAATCTCCCCGCTGGCGGTCTGCAGAGTCAGCAGGATGTTCTGGTTGCGGTCGGCCAGGGAATGCTCCGGCACTGGCACCAGCTGACCCGTGGTGCTCTCCATATCAGCATCGTCGGAGGCCCCATCATCCGAGATCGTGGGCAGCAAAACCTTCGCAGCCGAGTCGCGGCGCAGGCAGCTCGGCGAACTGCGCCGCTGGTCGATTTGCATCTGCAGGCCGCCGCCACCCAGCGCCACGCCGCTGTTGCTGTAGCCACCGTGCGAGGAGGCCGACGAGATCGAGTGCCGGTGCACGCACAGGCTGTTCGAATACTGCAATTGGCCGGCATGGCTGCTCGAGTGCCCCGGATGCGTCAAATTGAGGGCGCTCTGCAGCAGCGGCGACGAGCCGTTCTGGCGCATACGCAGACCATTGCCTCGGGCCTCGCTGAAGATGCGCCAGTACATGCCGCAGACGAAGCCGAAGGGCAGCAAGATGATCACCACAAAGTAGATGCAGGCGTACACGATCCCGAAGATGCTGTTCGTCGAGCTGATGTTGAAGTAGGTGGCGGCGAATCGGCGCTGCTTGCTGAGCAGCGTGTCTGCCTCGAAGTCCAGCACTCGAAAGGCGGAGAGGGCTCCGAACAGAATGCCAATGACCCAGGTAAGGGCTATGAATATCCAGGTCTTCAGCCCGGAAATGCGGCTGTGGTAGCGCAGCGGATCCGTCACTGCGCACCAGGTATCGCCCACCACCAGCAGCACGGCCAGGGCGCCCAGAGCCGCGGTCATGTCGATTGACCAGCAGCGCAGCTGCACAGGCTCCGCCATAAGCTGGTCGAGGCTGGGACGATTGCCCGACGAGGCGTTGTCCAGCAGACCATTGATATTATCCTCCTCGGTCTCGGTGATGACAACGCCGTCGCTGCGCTCGTCGATGGTCAGCTCGCGGCAGTAGGTGGAGTTGCATTTGTAGAAGGTTTCGATGGTCTCGCTGGAGGTGGCCGCGGTGGCCTCGACCGAGTTGCTGGAGGAGTTCTTCAGCTTGCGGACCACAATGCCATCCTGTTCCACCAGGCGGCCATTGTGGCGTATGGTCATCTGATGGTTGCCGGGCTTGGAATAGAATTCGATGCTGTCGGCATTGACATTGGGCCGCCCGTTTTGCACGGCCAGTGGGGAGGACTGGGATTGAGTGCCGCTGAGGAAGAGCGTGGGGGCCAAGATGCAGCAGCCGATCAGGTTGATGATCAACAAGTTGATGGTGAAGCGGTTGGCGGTTGTGCGCAGACCGGGCGTCACCCAGAAAGCGCTCAAAGCCAGAAGGTTGATGATGAACGAGATGAGGAGCAATCCAAGTATAAGGAAATCTATGGCCATACTTTTTGCAGGCGCGATCGTCAAATGTCAGTTAAATGACTCGGTTGTTGTAGTTTGTGTAGTTGGTGGTGGTGGTGGGGTGTTGGCTGCTTTTGTTGCTGGGTCATCACTTTACAGTTTGAGAAGCACCGACACTGTCACTCTGCCGCATGCGGCATTCGATTTGCAGTTTGTTTTTGTTTTTGTTTTCTTTCTCTTTTTAAAGGGCTTTTGACACAGTTACAAATTTCACTTGTACACGGTTTTCTTGGCTTGTTTGTTATTTATTTTAATTCTTTTTGCCAATTTCAGGTTTGGAAACTCCAAAGGTTTGGGTTTTGTCTTGTTTCTTTTTTAAAAACGCTTGCTAATTCACACGCAAAAATCGTACGGATTTCGAATTGTGAGAGACGCCAATTTTTTGTTTTTGTTTTAAAATTTTTCTCGTCGCGCGATCGCTGTATTTTTTATAATTCCCCGACGACGACGTTCCACGATCTTTGCTATGAAGCGTTCCAAGCACAACTGTCGAGCGTTTGCCAGCGAACGCCTCAAATTATACACGCCCGCCCGTCAGCGTCGGCGGCGACGACGACACCAACGGCACCGACGGCAACTCGGCGAGCGGTACGGCCTCTCGGCCTCTCGGTTTTGCTGATAGCCAATTGACCGGATCCAAACGACCGACCGCCAACCGAGTATCCAGAGCGAGCTGAGCGTGGTGAGTAAACGCGAACAACGGTTGTTCGGTTGCTGCTGCCGATCAAGAGAGCGGGCGCGACTGCGGCTGTGATTTGTATTTCCCACGCTCCGCGGGCTGCTCAATTAAATGCTGCTGGCCAGCAAGACAAAGTTCGACTGTTGCTGCTGCTGTCGCAGGCGGCGACTTTGAATTGCTCAGTGCAAATTGCAGCAACGAATCGTCATTGTTGGTGCCGCGCTTTGCTGCAATGCCAACATTGTTGCCGGCAAGTCAGCTCTGTTGCCAGCCAGTCTGCCCGCTGCTGTCTGCTGTCGTTCTGCTTTATCAGCCTCGAGACTTGCTCCGGTTTTATTTCTGTTGCTGTTGTTGGTGTTGCCGGCGTTGTCCTAGTTCAGCTCTGATTCGAATTGTATAATCTGTTCAGTAATTGCAATTTCCAGTAGCTTCACTTTTGCCGCTGCTGCTGCTGCTGCTGTTGCTGCTGCTGCCGGCGCATTACATCATAGCAGGCGATTAAAGTTGGCGTTGGCCCGTTTTCCAAGCTGCTTGTTATTTTCCTTAGATCTGTTTAGACTTTTCCCGCTGCATGGGGCGCACGCTCTGTTTTCTTGGCCATAAAAATTGCATTTTTATTGACCGGCCTGGTCTTGGCCAACAACAACAACAACAACAAACACTCGCAATGGACCCCAATTTGTTTCCAGTTCCAATTCAACCAAAGACACCTAAACACAGAAAAAGAGCACAGAAGAGAGAGAAAAATAGTTAAAGAGATTAGATTTTCTTTTTGTGAATGCAAAGGGGAAGGGGCCGGCTGGGTTATTAGTTTATGGCCTGGCTGGCTACTTTAGACCTACTTTTTTTTGCTGCGATTGTGAAATCAAAAGTAAACCCACCAAGTGCCCGAGTGCCATGAGGTGGCGAAATTTAACGGAAATTTGCATGGCCCACGGGGCGTTCCGCGCGCCGCTCCATGGCGTTCCATAGGGCGTATCTAAAGCCCCCCGAAATGGGCAAACAAATCGGTTATCTTGCGTTACAGACAATGACCAGCCACAAACAACCGAGGCGATAAGAAACAACACCAAACTTCCCTCATCGAACGCCCGTTTTATCTTTTTCTAGCGTGGATACCCTGGGCCGTCTATCGGCTGTCGGCAACCGCCGACACCCTGTGAAATCACAGTTGTGTCTGGCAGGCCCATGCAGATCTCGCATGATCTGCACTGCCCCCCACCCGCTGCTCTCGAGACTTTGATCTGACTACGCAGTAGTGGTCCGAAAAAATGCAAACCGATCAGTTGTTTACAACATGACCATCATGAGCTCATCACCGCAGGGGCGAGACGTCTGTTTGATTAGTCGAAAGTAACGAAGAGAAACGCAAAAAGTTAAGTCGACTTCCCCACTCACAACTACTTGAAAGACCATCAAACCGGAACAAGATCAACGGTCAGGGGAGCATTGAACACGCGACTAGCGGCCCACAATGAGGAGCCTCAAAAACCAGAACTTCGCATCGGCCTCGGAGAATTTCTAATGAGCTACTGCGATAAGTGCGGTTGTCGAAAACTTTATATGGATCAAAACGAGATTTAAATTGACTGACAGAAGTAAACGGACAGACGGATATTCCAGTAGATTACAGAGAGCAGGTTCAATAAAAATTCAAGAACTATAAAAGATAATCTAACGCTCCAAAACTATTACGATTTCGAAGATCTTATATCGTTTACAATCTTTAAAGGCTCTCCCGCTATTCAGATAGAGAAGACCTCAAAAAAATTAACGAGGAGCGATAAGTTACTACAGACTCAAGAGCAATCTCAGGATTTACAGATAAATTGATATATAGAATTAAAGATAAATAGTTCCTACAGACTCAAGGAAAAACTCAGGAATTATTAGAGGAAACCTAACTGAAGATCACAGAAGGACTTATATGAAATCTCTGCTCCTAAGCAGCCTTTAAATTATCACGTTTATCAATAAATCCCGAGACTAACGGTGACCCGGCTTTGCCAACAAAAGTTCCATATTTTTTCCAAAGTACGATCCTTTAAAAGAGACCTGTCAAAATTTCTGATGTTTGGTCGAAGAGTTACAACGATAGGTGACGCACCTCTTGATATTTTCAAAGCAATTGATTCGAAACAGTTATCATCTTTTCCATTCACCATTTCCTTTCGTTCACGTTTTGAGTACCTAACAATTTGTGGGAGAACGCTTAGCCCTTTCCAGTTCAATGCACCCCACCCCAACGAAAGGGCGGTACGGGTGGCTTATCAGCGACAACGACAACCATCGATCATCATTCGCACGATCATAGACAGATCGCGTGTAAGGTTATATAAATTTACATTTAGCAAACGCTTTTCCTATTTACTCAACCGACAGCTCGGACAGGCCCAACAGAGCCGCGTGGGCGGGCGCGGCACGCGAGTGCCAGGGGCTCTCCCAACAGGGGCTCCTGGGATCTTGGACGCGGCTGTACGTGGGACTGGTAAACATTAACGCGGAAAGTGAATCAAGGCAAAGAGACACCCAAAAAGAGAGTACGAGAGAGAGAGGGAGAAGTCTAAATAATTTTATTGCATTTTTGTTTTTGTTGCTTTCTTATCAGCGAGGCGCTCGAAATGCAGCGACTTAAAATCTTTCGGCGTCGGGGATCCGACGATAGGCAGACAAAGCGGACAAAGACAATTTACAGTTAATTAAATATTTTCGTATTTGTCATACAGCATCGAGAATACAAGAGACTCCGATTTACAATTAAGTGGCGATAATTTTAGAGCGCAGTTCGGCGGCCTTCCGTTCGCGTGGCTCGGCCGGCAACAGGTTTTTTCTTTCGGGTTCTGGTTCTGGGCAGTGGGCGTGTTTTGCCTATGCAAACATCCCGGAGGAGAATACGCGCTGACTCGCATGACTGGGCAAAAAATAACAACCAGCGTCACGTCGAACGCATTAAGATAAACACGACCAGTAGACGAGGAATTTATGCTGACTGGGAAGGGGAAATACCCGCGAACCGGGCTTCCCGGCGAGTGATTCCTGCCAAGAGTCGCTGGGTATTTTTAAGAGCATGAATCCCGCCGAGCCTAGCCGTCATAAGGAGTAAAAATAAAGAGCTCTGCTCGGTGACGTCACTGCCTGACGCTGGTTCAGGTTTTAAATTTAAAACCAAAGCCGTCGTCGCCGCCGCCGCCCGCCGCCCGCTCGCCTGTCAGGGCCGAATTAACGCACTTACGGTCGGTGCAGTCCATAAATTGTGATATAAACGATATTTAACCCATATTTGTTGCCGGCTGGAGCGATAATTTTGCCCCAGCCGGCAGTGTAAAATTCTCTTTCTCTTCGCCGCGTTGCCAGGCCGACACCGCACGAAACTTTAGCCACAACGAGCCGCGAAGCGCGGCAGCCGGGAACAGGTTGTTCATAAATAATGCATATGACTGGGGAAAGGAGAGGGGCTTAAGGCGGAGCGGAGAGAGTCACCGAGTGGGGTCTTGGAGGAGGCGTTGTTACATCGAACGTCCTTCAAAGCGGTAATGGGAATTGGCTGTCGGAGAGTCGAGCCGTAAAAGGGAATTCCATTAAACTTTAATGACAGCCAAGTCCTGTCCAAAAATGTCTCTCGACAGGCGAATTGGCAAATTTTTCCCTTTCATCGATTATACAGCCGACTTTGACATTTGAGCTGAGAGTTCCACGGGATCAGCAGTGAATAAATTATAATTGATGATTTCCCTATTTTTCTCTGCTCAGCAGGTGAAGTGCTAATTCACTTCACACCTTTGGTTGTGCGGTCGTCTTAATGATGTCTGAAATGCCACGAATAAATATTGACTCTCGATTTTCAGTGTTCTTCTCATTTACACCCACCACGCCCACGCATTCATTTGGATTTTTCTCCAGCCCTCGGGCGGCACGCGTGCTCCGCTTTTGTCCCAATGATGCCCACAGCGTTTATTTTTTGCTCAGCTCTTTTTATTTAATGTGGACTATTTTTTCTTCATCTTTTATTTTTGTGGGCAGCGGGCAGATAAGATAAGCGAGCAAAGCGGGCTAAGGAAGTCCGCAGATAACCGCAGTCGGGGGTGTCTACCGCAATCCTGCCAATGCCATTAACATAAATCCAATTTAATTAGTTTGCAGTGCTGGCCGTCCATCCAAAGTTTTCCCTTCTATTATGTGGATATGTTTGGCTGTTTATGCGGCCCTTCATCCGCTTATAATTGAATCAAATGGGGCGCACAAATCCCCACCCCTCTCGGCCGGAGAAAGGCAGCGACCAAGGCAAAAAGGCAAATATTGGAGCAACTTTTTATCCTGGCGCTTATTGTGAGGAAAAAATAAAAGCCGTCCACTTTGATGCCTGTCTGCACAATTAGAGTTTGGGCCAAACTTTTAGCCGACCGAGCGGCTGCCACTCGCCGCGAATGCCGGGGAGGAATTCCAGTTGAGGAAAACTCAACGCTTTTCCATGTAAAATGGAAACTTACTTATTACGTATCGCGACAGAGGAATCGTTGTTTATTATTAGTTTCAGTTTAAACTTTTCCATTAACTCGTTTGGCCGGCCACTTAACCCAACAACAACCACGACGCCGACGATGCCGACGGCGGGCCTGGAGCGCTGTCATCGGAGTTCTCGACGAGTCGTCGCTTGTCTAGCCAGATGACGTTTTTTTTGCTATATTTTTTGCTCTGTTGACCAATGGAAAAATATCCACACTCATTTGGTATGCAAATCTGGCTAATAGCGAAAGATCTGCCGGCGCCTCTGATTGATAAATCGCATGTGAATAATTAGAAGCACCACCGCCACCCGCACTTCGCACAGCGGAAAGAGACTCAGAAGCAGATAGAGAGGCGGAGACGGCGGCGGCTACCTTGAGAATCTCAAGAGCACTTGAAATGCTTGGCTGTTTACCGTAGAGCAAACACCGTAAACAAACAACGTAATCTAATACGTTTTTCTGGCCCAACAAACAACCGACTTAAACTGGAAAGCCAAGTCTTCCGCAGATCAACGGGGAACAACCGTGGATAATCCATCCACTCGACTCATTCGATGGATCGATACGGCCTTATCAGAAGCAACGGAAATCTCAAGAATTCCCCGGCTACCCAGGAATCCGCCGCCAGCCTTCAGGCTTTCCTGTCGCCAGGCCTTCCTGCCCCGCCCCTGAGAATTCAATTACCACAAGTTTGCGGCTTGATTATCGGGCTGGCAATCCTTTTAAAACTTTGCTCTCCACCATGTGCTGTTTAATTTTCTAATAACTTCCACCCAGTGCACCTGTCAGGATGCGCAGCAGCTGCTGCATCCTGGAAGTAAATTATTGGCGACAACACGGCCCCAACCAACAGCCGTTGATAAGCCAATGCAATTGAAAGTGACAGCCGGCGGTGCGGGCAGCGGCGGTGGGTGGAAAATCCCATTTTCCCGGCTCAGTGACCAGTGACCAATCCAAATTGTGTCAGAACTATGGAAAGCGTGTGGCGGGCGGGCTCTCAAATTCATGCAAACTACGCTCGATTTGGGGGCGAGTTCAGTGCCCTGGGTGATTACCAGGCAAACACATCGAATTACCCGCAAAACCACAAAAAAAACGCAACGAAAACCGAGGAAAATGAAATCAAAACTAAAACGAACCTTCGGCGGGGTCAAAGGGTGCGGGCGGGTCGACATATGTTTGGCCTGCGGTTATTGTGACTGCCTCGGGTGGCTGTTGACATTTCATTTAGAGTATCTGCTGCGGTGATTGCCGGCCCTTTTAGGCCGTAATTGATGCGACTAATTGCCCACCACCCCCAATGATTTGCTTTGGGCAGGCATCCTACGATCTGACCCCAATTTGCCGGCCGACAGGGCAAGGCCGTTGCGAGGAGCATGACGGTGGGACTCAGTGTGTTTGCTGACCCCTTCCACCGGAATGAAAACGAAAACGTCCAGCTATTTTTAGAGGGCCCACCGAGATGACCTACATTTCCACATGGGTCGTCATAATTTATTTAAAAAGATATTTTAAAATTTGGAAATTTTATTCAAATTTCCCCGCGGTGACCTTAGCCGAACCGCAGCTGATTGACAAGTTTACAGTTCCAAATATTTGAAGCGCGGAAAACCGAAAGTTGTTGATCATAAAAACTCGAAACGACCGTCGCGACGGTCCAGCGACCTTCAAGCCGCCCCACACCACAAGGCGTGGCGGCCGCCCCCTGAGTCACCCGACGACCCGACGTGTCGGACACGGCGCCTGGTCGAGTGCGTTTGATTGATGGGAAGCTTTAGCCAGGCATGTGGCTAGTTAATTGGAAATAGATATGAATTCCTGGAAAAGGAAAAATCCCCGGAGGAAAGCGACTTCGCACATGTTCTGGGCCAACGGCAAACTGCCTCAACAGATCCCCTATCTGTCATATCTTGGCTTGAAGACCGGATGAGTCCATGGCTGTGTGGTTCACCTTGCTGACCAGCGGGTCTGACTGATAACCGCTGAGCCCTTCAAAGTCTTCGACTTGACAGTCAAATTACTTTCGAATCGCCTGATCGACTGCGACGCTTAATAACTTTATCTAGATATCACTGCCACTGTCCAGTTGTCCGAATGTCTAGCCCATTAGGGAAATGAGCTTATCACGGAGCCGACCGATAGCGCGGCAGTCAAAGTGTCGCAATAAACTTCAAAATCCCTCAAGCGACACAATCAAATCGGCAATCAAATATTCTTGCCCTCGGCTGCTTCGGCCACTCCCAAGTTGGCCCTTCTTCTGATCCACCCCTGATTAAGTTTAATTAGCAGTACTTTACCCTGTCCCCCGCCCTTCGGGGCGACCTACTTGTCGGGCAAGACGATTTGGAGTCAGCTGCGCGTAGCAAGCAGAAGGGCAGCAGGTTGAGGGCTTGGCGGCGGTGGGCGAGGTGGTTGCTGTTATCGCCGCAAACAACAAGTGCGATGGGGTGGCGGCCACAGACAAAAGCCATTAATTAAAATTTCATAACTTTATTTGTTGCACTGGCGCAGGTCCCCTTTGGGCCAGCCTGAAAATGGCAACAAGTGCAAACTTCTGGGCCGACAGTTCCAGCCTGCTGGTCTGCTGGCTGGCCTTTAATTAAAAGCAATTTACATTTATGTTTAACTAAATGCCTCGCTTAGTTTTATTGGCCTAAATAAATTGTTAATGTTAACGCACCAGCCGCACGCCATGCCGAAAACCTGGCCAGACCCTGCCCTGCGCGGCTCGGGCCGGCCCCTTGGAGCGTCCATTCAACCGACCACAGCTGGCGGGCCTGGTCCGGTCCGGTTGGGCCGGCCGGGCGGCCTTTCTGTGCCACCGGTGAGGTGGCTAGCATTGTCGCCGACCGTGCGGTTTATTGTCCGTAAAAAAAGCTCAGCCCGCTTTGTTGGACAGAAGAACAAAAAGTTTCGTTTCGTTTTGTTTTAATTTTATTATTTTTTAATTTACACTTGAATTGCCCCCTCCGGCCAAGGGTTATTTTTAGGCATGGCCAACCGCAATTATAGACCATATTTTCAAGGTCATTCAAGGCATAAATCTTCCATTGCAGACGACGACTGCATAAAAATTATCCCATGGAGGGCGAGGAAATTATGAAGCCCAAAAAAAAAAAAACCCGAAACAGCGAATAAGAAGGCCTCAAAATTTTATTAACAATGCGAAGAGTCGTAATTTTTTAAGCCTTATAATTTCACCAAACTACCCAAAATAAATTGGGACTCTAAAGAAGCGAAATTAAACACAAATTTTTAGGCTAAAGCCCAAAAAGTCTCTTTTTCAGATTTTAATAAAGTTCCTAAGCCTTAGTTAAGAGGACAAGGAACCTGGACCTGGGTAACCGCCAGAAAATTGGTACGCTGAAGCAACTTTAACATAGTTTGTAAATCCTCTGAATTTTGAGTAAAAAACTCGATGAGATCGAGAAGAAAAGCTGCACAGAAGCGGAAAGTCGCCGGCCTGTTTTCCCTGACTTCTAACTATGTATCCTTATTTGGCTAAGAATCTCTCAAGCTCTTCGAAAAGCGACAAAACTACAAGTATTTTCATATTCATGTAAAAGTTTGGATATTCCAATCTTTCCAAACTTTGAGCTGAGTTTTTGACTACTCAGGAATTCCAAGAACACATCGAAATATTTATACCGGAAGACCAGGACAGCTGATGAGAAGCGTTCTCAGAAATTGGCAAGAAAACTTTACTTTGCTCTTTGTCTTCATTTTCCGTTGGCTCCAGGGAACTGCCAACTTTTTCATCACCTCCCGCAAAAGTCCGCCCGGAAAACTCATGTAGGCGGGGGGAAAAGAGTCAATTAGACGATCGGAAAACGGGCAGTGATTTGCATTTGCATTGGCAATTTGAGGTAATTGAAGGGGCCATAAATCGCACGCTGCTCAGCTTCGCCG
>JBAMCP010000031.1:0-146953 GCA_037075105.1 Lissocephala sabroskyi
GTGTGTGTGTGTGTAGTGGATAAGAACGAGTGTTAAAACAAAAAAGGGGCAGCAAGATTTTTTGAAGGTTAGATTGCTACTGCCACCGCCACCCGTTGCGTTTGCGAAAAATAAAAAGCGAAAAAGCGCAGAGAATACGATAAAAGAAGACGCAAAGTGACAACCCCACACACACACACATGCAGCGCAAAAAAAAGAATAAATAAAATTAATCGCATTATGCGTCGTGTGTTTTTATCGCGGACGCGTCATCTACCAAAGTTTGTGTGAAAAACCATAAATATCGGCAGCCAAGTAGAAAAACATAATTGAAAATAGAGTGTGAAGTAATTTAACAACCACCGGCTGCAAAAATAAAAAAAAAACACACCACTACACGCACACCACAAACACACATACAGACGCAGAAACGCACACACACAAACGCAAAGCGCGCTCATCGCTTTGGCAGCCGCCGTGCTGCTGTTTTGTTGTTTGGTGTTGTTGTTGTTGGCGTTGTATAAAAAAAAAAAATTCCCTTGCTCTCCGCAGTTCCTCTCACCCCCCGTGCAGCCGACGACCCGACGTTTGTCACTTTTACGTGCTTAAGTTGTCTCAAAACGAAGAAGAAGAAGAAGAAACGAAATTCAAACACACAAAAAGCAAATTGCAATAACAAAAGGTCGACGGAAAGAACAAAAAGAAGAAGAGCGCAGCAAGAACAACGACAGCGAAGAAAGAACGAAAATCAAACGCACGCCAACAGCAGCGCAAGGAATCCGAAAGCAGAAAACCAAAAAAAAATTTACCTCTTTTGTTTTCGCTCTGTTCGTTTTGTTTGTTCTCTGCCTCTGAATTCAACTCAACTCCTTGCGGCGCCGGCTAAGAAATCCCCACCCCCCCGCCACACCCACACACTCCAAAGCCCTCCAAAATCCAACAGCCCCTGTTTGCCGGCAGTAAAATAAAAAAAAGCGCGTGATATTTTTTTTTCTTGTGCCGCCGCAGTTACTGCTCGTTTTGTTGTTGCTTTCCTTCTTCCTTTTTGTTGTTAGTCCAACGGCAACGGTTCAACTGTCATGGCCGGTAAGTATTTTCCCCTTCTGATCCAGGCGCAACTGTGGTTCGGTGATTGCAAAATATTTCGATTAGCGATTCGACTTATCGGGATTTATCGGCTTGATCTTCGTTCGATAAATCTGACTGCATTGGTTGTATTTCGGTTAGTCGATAGGTGGTGAGGATTTTGTTATCGATAGGCTTAAGCGGCTGATTACGCGGGTGTGCGATCGCCGGTCTATAATTAAATCATAAGCAATTGTACAAATACCAAAACTACCGCAAATCAACTCGGTCAATAGTTAGAGTATTTGCCACTCACACACACACACGCGTATTCGATTTGTGTAAATTTGCAACGTGCCAAATGGCAATGCCGTTTACCCGTCTCCCTCCCGCTGCCGCACTTGCCGGCTGCGGATGCTACGGCCGACAACGTGACGTCGCAAACTTTTATCTGCCGAGTGTCTGTAATTTGTGTTAAATTATTTGCAAGTTTTAAGTCGGCGTGCCTGCCCTTATTCCGTATTCCGTTTGTCTGCTTTTCTGAATATTTCGAATATTTTGTCTCAAGAAAACAGACTTCTCCCCCCTCAAACCGCGCGACCTTGACTAAAGTAACTGTCGTTGGGGGGAGGGGCAAAAATATCGCGTGGTTTTGGTTTGTGCGTTAAATAATCCCGTCAATATTTGATTTTCATTATTGTCACTTCAGCACCTGAGGGTGAAAACTAGCAGATTCCCTTGTAATTATTTCGAGGCTTTCACCTTGACCCGGAACGTCAGCAGCCCCCACCGCCACGCCCCTTTATCGGGGTGCGTGTGTGTTATCGTTTGTCTGCTGGGGGCAGACAAAGGTTTGCCTTTGGTTGGCTGAATGTCCTGCGGCCGCTTAAGTTTTTATAATTATTTTTATGAGGTTTTTGTCTCGCACACACACACACGCCCATTTGCCGCCCCCCTCCCGTGGACTTTCGCTTTCGCCCGGCCGCCCGCAAAGGCGAGTTCAATGACTCTCAAACTGTAGATTGACGGGTGGGTGGCGCGAGCGCCTCTGCCTAAAAATAGACGACCAGCAAACGCCGCAGGAGCGGTAAAAATAAAAGACCACCCCGCCCACCTGCCTGACTGACAGACCGACAGACCGAGAGCTGCCAATTTTTGGTTGTCCAAGGAGCAGCGGCTCGTCAATCAAATCAGCAACGTCAGCAAAGCCTGCCCCAAATAAATGGGGTCACAAACGGCTTGGAAGTGGCGGCGGCCTCAGGGCCAACCAACTCAATAAACCAATAAACAGCAGCAAAGCCAACAAAAGAACTAGAAAAGTTGCCAAAAAAACTGCTCGCATTAGCGAACTTCAGCGACAGACGGAGACGACCACCCGCCCCGCCCCGGAATTTTTGTAAAATGAAAGCTTTTTCGTCATCGTGTTTACACAACGGCGACAAGGAGCAGAGTCGTCGTCGTCCTGGCGGACAGACGTATGCATAAGTGGCCCCGGGGGGTGGCCGGCCGAGTGCACTGGCCTGGCCGAAACGAGGAGACCCCCAAAGCATTTTAAGGCCACTGGCAATGGCGTCATTAGCAAATATTTGAGCAGCTCAAATGGCTCGTCCTTTGGCATCCTTGGCCGGCCTTTGATTGTGATTGAAATGTAACAAGTAGACGGACTGGTGGACGGACTGAGAGATTTGGTTGTCTGCCGATTTACTTATGTGTATTTTCGTGTCGTTGCAGGTAATGGAGAGGCCTCCTGGTGCTTCTCACAGATTAAAGGAGCCTTAGACGATGACGTCACAGATGCCGACATTATATCCTGCGTGGAATTCAATCATGACGGCGAATTGCTGGCCACCGGCGACAAAGGCGGTCGTGTCGTTATATTTCAGGTGAGTGCGAAAAATCCTTTTGAAAAATTGAATCCTTAATTGAGTTCTCTTTGATGGACAGCGTGATCCTGCCTCGAAGACCGCGAACCCGCGAAGGGGTGAATATAATGTCTATTCGACATTCCAATCGCACGAGCCCGAATTTGACTATCTCAAATCGCTGGAAATCGAGGAGAAAATCAATAAAATTCGATGGCTCCAGCAAAAGAATCCCGTGCACTTTCTGCTATCCACCAACGACAAGACGGTCAAACTATGGAAGGTCAGCGAGCGCGACAAGTGCTTCGAGGGCTACAACACAAAAGAGGAGAACGGTCTGATCAGGGATCCCCAAAATGTGACCGCCCTGCGAGTTCCTTCGGTCAAACAAATACCGCTTATGGTCGAGGCCTCGCCGCGGCGCACATTCGCCAATGCACACACCTATCACATCAATTCAATTAGCGTTAATTCCGACCAAGAGACTTTCCTCTCCGCCGACGATCTACGCATCAATCTCTGGCACCTGGAGGTGGTCAATCAATCGTACAACATTGTCGACATCAAGCCAACGAATATGGAGGAGCTAACCGAAGTCATCACGGCGGCCGAGTTCCATCCAACCGAATGCAATGTCTTTGTCTACTCCAGTTCGAAGGGCACCATCCGGTTATGTGATATGCGCTCGGCGGCCTTATGCGATCGGCATAGCAAGCAGTTCGAGGAGCCCGAGAATCCCACGAATCGCAGCTTCTTCAGCGAGATCATCAGCTCGATTAGCGATGTCAAGCTGAGCAACTCGGGCCGCTACATGATCTCCCGGGATTATTTGAGCATCAAGGTTTGGGATTTGCATATGGAAACCAAGCCCATCGAAACGTATCCGGTAAGTCTATATAATCTTTCTTTGATTCTTTAAATGTAATTTGTATTTGTATCTTTAGGTCCATGAGTATTTGCGGGCGAAGCTGTGCTCGTTGTATGAGAACGATTGTATTTTCGACAAGTTCGAGTGCTGCTGGAATGGCAAGGATTCCTCGATAATGACCGGGAGTTATAATAATTTCTTCCGTGTGTTTGATCGCAATTCGAAAAAGGATGTCACCCTAGAGGCCTCGAGGGATATAATCAAGCCGAAGACGGTGTTGAAGCCCCGCAAAGTTTGCACTGGCGGCAAACGGAAGAAGGACGAGATTAGCGTTGATTGTCTTGATTTCAATAAGAAAATTTTACACACCGCTTGGCATCCGCATGAGAATATCATCGCTGTCGCTGCCACCAACAATTTGTTCATATTTCAGGATAAATTTTAGCCAACACCAATCGGCAGCAACCGCAACAGCAGCAACATTTCGAAACTGATCAGCAGCAGCAGCAATCGCCGTCGTCGTTGCCGTCGCCATCGCAGTGAACTCGTCATGCGCTTCATTTGAATTAATTTTCCTCAAAACATTTTTTATTTAGCGAACACTCCACGCGGCGCCCTTTTTCTCAAAAACTCCCCAAGCCCGGCAGGAACCAATTTTGAATTGTAAACCCGAGAAGATCCCAAGTTATCCCTCCCCCAACAAAGATCCTTAGATTCTTAAGTATTTGTAATAAAAAGAAAAAAACACGAAAAAATATGAAAAACTCGAGATATTTGAAGCGGCGTCGTCGATGTTCAGTTGATGTTCATTTTTGTCATAGTCAATTCGCCCGCACATTTTTGTTGTAAGCACGTTAATTTTAAATTAATTAATTAAGCGAAATTACGGGTTCCTTAATTATTTCTTCTTCTCGTTTGTTACATTTTATTGTTCGTCTTCGTTTCAAATCTTCATTCCATTTGCCTTTCAACGCGTTTGCAAAAAACAAAAACAAAAAACAAACAAGAAAAGTAATCAAATTTCAAATTATACCTTAAATATTAATCTATGTATTTTAGTCAGAGAATGTCCTCCCCCCACCCCACTTCGTCCTTGTCGAACCCCCGCGCATGTCTCCTTGTCGTTTAAATTTTTAATTTTTTTCGGGAGAAAATCCCAAGCTACGATAAAAAAACAAATCAGAAAACAAAAATCTATTTTTATATGCTAAAGTTTAAGCTAAGTATTGCTACATTTTAGTTGTCCTTTGAGCGTGCTAATCACCCGCCTCTGCCCCCGCCAGCCATCCGGATCGCTCAGTTTTTCTTTGTTTTTTAGGGATAACGACGAATAATGAAAATCAAAGTTAAAAAAATCACTTTCAAGCCAAAAATCGGCGCAAGTTCAAATATTGAAATAGAAACGCATAAATCAATTTACAAAACACACACACCCTCACCCACACACACACACACATAGTGCTTCTAAATTAGCGTGGAAAGAAAAGAAAAAAATTATTATAAAATCGGTTGTGGGGGGTCAAGAGGTCGGATCGTTCGGAGAAGTTCCTCGTGCTCGGCTCGTTGCCTCTTCCTTTGCCGAACTTTTGAGTGAGATTTCAAGGTCGAGCCGAAGGTCGAGGAGCGTCTCCAGCGGTCCCCCCCGCCCCTCTCCGTCGATCGAGCATTACATGTATTTTCATTGAATTAGTTATGTATAAAAAAATAAAACGAGAGAAAAACTACAATCTAAGCATTAATAATGATAGTTTTGCAAGCAAGAAATCAATATAAAAAAAGTTAAACAAATAAAAAATAAGTAATGAAAATAATAAAAACTCAAAAATTCTAAAATGCGTAATTCCATCGTCCCGGGCGATCCCCAGCCGCGTTAATTTGCGGGTTTATTCAACCTGCATGCGCTCAATTTCTTCGAATTTTTTTTAATCGCATTAAAATTTCATTCCCTGATTACAACTGTCCCATTGAACTTCACGGTATCGAGAAACCCGGCTAACCGGCTTCGGACTTGTTGACGTCCGGCTATAAAATCCGGGCCCGGGCCCAGCCTCCCCATCAATCTGTTTTTGGGTCCCGCAGTTGTCACATCGCCAATCAGAAATCATGAAGCTGCTGTCGACGATCTTCGCCTTGGCCTTGCTCCTGGCAGCGGCCACTGGTACGTAGGACCTTCCATCTATTTTAGCAGTTTGATGCAGAAATGTCCTTGATTGTCTAGCCAAGCCCCTCACCCCCGGCAATGTGATCATCAACGGCGACTGCCGCACTTGCAACGTTAGCGGCGGAAAGTGAGGGTCCTGCAGGACGGCGTCCTAATTAAGCTTTAACTCGAGATCAATAATAAGTGATATGGGTGTCCTTTGGTAGTGCCCAGCTACAGTCCTAAAAATCCTTGTGTGTATTTCAATTGGGTGGGTCGGCCAGGCAGCTGGGGGAGCTTGGACGAATCTGACAAGATCCTGGATTTGTCAGTTCCTTAGAGAAGCCGAAAGAGAGGAATTAGTCAAGGTTTCCTTCCTAGAAAAACTTCTCTTCAGTAAAAGTTAAAAATAAACAAAAAAATTAAGCAGCGTTGGCCGAGCACTGCAATTTGATTGGTGACCACTTCGGAACACCCAAAGTTGTCTATTTTTTTCTTATTTTTTTTTATTTATTAACATTATTTATATTTTTTTTTTACTAGCCACACTTTATTTTTTCAGCATACAAGTCTTTTGGGTAAAAAATAACGGCGCCTTAAAAAAATGTGCATGCGCTTGCCGTGTTCTATTTTTAGCCCAGCGGCGATCCGCCGCAGCCGACGCGCGGCGAATTAAGAGTAAGAAGAGGAAAGACAAGAACAAAACAGGGTGCATTGTTAGATAAGGTGCATCGGCTTTGAGATCTTAAGAATATAAAATTTTTTTAAATCAATTTGACTCTGCCAATCGTCTCAGGCGCATCCGTCCATCCATCTGTGAATTTTTCGGTCTTATGGAAAATTTGAAATCGTTATTCTGAAGGACTCAATAAAGCTACAGATATTAAATTTTGCCAGCAGATGTGGATTTTTCGTAGCTAGTGTTTAAAAAAAAAATTACTAAGTAATATTAATCCTGAGACCGTGGGCGTGATGAAACAGTAAATCCGTGATAAAACAATCATTATTTCAGATAAATCGTTCAAACTCCACAAAATAGTGTTAATTATAAATATTCAACTTCTGGTAAAATTATATTAAGTTCGGATAAGAAACTTCGGAGATATAGTCAAAAATATCAAATTTAATTCCTCTTTTTATAGCTCTCTAACTTTACCCACAAATATGCTAGATTGCTCAAATTTGGTAGGAACCTGGGGTTATCTAGGGTTATAATAAATATGTATAAATTTGATAATTTTTTTGTACGACCCATTTCATTTTGGGGTCATTAGTATACCCCATATTTGGCGAAAATTAGAAATCGCTATAACTCTCAAATAGTTCAAAATAGATAAAAACCTTATATGAGAATGTTGTTCGTATTTAATATCTCTTTCGTTTGACACCAAGATCGTCTATATACGTGCAGAAATAAAGGATTTCGAAATTTTACGATTTTTGCCCCAAAAAATGACCTGAGAATTGCAAGCAAACGACGGCGCCTTCATTGAATTCGAGAGTCGCGCAGGAAGCGAAGGTTCGAATCCTATGGAAAACAGCTATTAAAAAGGATAATAAATATTTTTTTTATACATATTTTATTTTTTTAAACACAAAACAAAGTTATTTTTTAAGAAAGAAAATTTATTTATAAATTTTTATATTTTATTGGATAAAAAGAGCGGCACACCCACCGTTACCTTTGATGCACTTGAAGTCTATTTTTTCAAATTATTTTTTTTTATTAGCATTGTTTATATTTCCATTTATTAGCCAAGTTTGTCTTCCTAGGAACGCTTTTTCCAATCAGAATTAAAAAATAAACAAAAAAATTAAGCCGCGTTGGCCGAGGCAATTTGAATGGTAACCACTTCGGAATACCCACAGTTTAAATTTTTAATTTTTTATTTATTTTTTTTTTATTATTTATTAACATTATTTATATTTTGATTTATTAGCGGGACACCTAAGTTCATTCTATATAAAATTCTTTTGGGGAAAAATAACGGCGGCTTTAAAAAAATGTGCATGCGCTTGCCGTGTTCTATTTTTAGCACAGCGGCGATCCGCCGCAGCCGACTCGCGGCGAATTAAGAGGAAGAAGAGGAATGACAAGAACAAAACAGGGTGCATCGTTAGATAAGGTGTTTCGTCTATGAGAACTAAAGAATATTAAATTTTTTTTAAATCAATTTGACTTTGCCAATCGTCTCAGATGCATCCGTCCAACCATCTGTCAATTTTTTGGTCTTATGGAAAATTTGAAATCGTTATTCTGAAGGACTCGATAAAGTTACAGACACAAAATTTTGCCAGCAGATGTGGATTTTTTGTAGCTAGTGTTTAAAAAAAAATTTACTAAGTAATATTCATTCTGAGACCGCGGGCGTGATGAAACAGTAAATCACTGATAGATCAACCATTATTGCAGATATATCGTTCAAATTCAACACAATAGTGTTAATTATAAATATACAACTTCTGGTGAAATTATATTCAGATCGGATATGAAACTTCGGAGATATAGATAAAAATATGAAATTTAAACCCTCTTTTTATCGCTCTCTAACTTTACCTACAAATGTGCTAGATTGCTCAAATTTTGTATAAGTCCGGGGTTATCTAGGGTTATAATAAATATGTAAAAATTTGATAATTTTTTTGTATAAATAATGTCATTTCAAGGTCATAAGTGTACCCCTTATTTGTCGAAAATTTTAAATCGTTATAACTCTTAAATAGCTCAAAATAGGAAAAAAGTTTGTATGAGAATGTTGTTCGTATTTAAAATATCTTTCGTTTGACACCAAGAACGTCTATATCCGTGCAGAAATAAAGGATTTCGAAATTTTACGATTTTTGCCCCAAAAAATGACCTGAGAGTTGCAAGAAAACGACGGCGCCTTCATTGAATTCGAGAGTCGCGCAGGAAGCGAAGGTTCGAATCCTAGGGAAAGCAGGTACTAAAAAGGATAATAAATATTTATTTTTTATACATATTTTATTATTTGAACATAAAATATGTTTTTTTTTTAGAGAATTGAATTTATTTAAGGCAAAAATTCTTTTAAAAAAGAACTTTTTATTTATTTTAAGGCATAAAAAGGGAAAGTGTCATGCTGCTGAGCAAATTACCTCTGAATTTAAAAGATCTGGACATTCGTAATTTTTTTTTTAATAAAAAAAATATGTTATTTAAATATTTCAGCGTTCGGCTTAAAAAATTAACATATTAATTTGTTTTTAAAGCTTCTCTCTGAGATCCGAGATACGGATGATAGCCTCCACACAACTATGATAACCTTTTGCCTATTAACTTTAAAAAGAGTATTTGGCTTTCGAAATCTCGCATGTGCTCACCTTTCAACCGTTAGTCGAACTCCATTGACATGCAACGCACACGCGGCCCCCCATTTCGGGCGAAGAGAAACCCCAAAGAGCGCATTGGCCGCCGGCTTGGCGAGCTCTTCGGCGGCCGAGCGTTGGCCGCTGATCGGCGGCGGCTCTGTGGCTCCAACGGGCCAAGGCGGCCGCTCAGTCAAAGCTGAGCAGCGCGCGTGAGCGGCAGACAAAGTCGACTTTGCGTTCCGCGGACCTGAAACCAATCGACCGAGCGGAGCACTGGCAGAAACGCCGGAACTGCGTTGACGAAACCTGTTTTCGTGGGCTGGTTATTTTGTGTTGTTTCTTTGACGGATCGGAACGGACAACGGACGGCGGCACAGAGTGACCCTGTGCAGTTGCCAGGGGAAGCAGCCCGCTCCCCGCGAACCGCACTCCTGGGGCGGTGATTCATTGCAGTCCCCCAAACAGCAAATCCAGCCATCGATGGATCGACGTGGCGGCCAAACGTTGCGCCAGACTTCCGCCTTGGGCGTGCTGGGCCTGCGGGTGGCGTTCCTCACACTCTTCCTGCTCTGCTTCGGCCTGCCCAGAGTTGCAGGTAAGTCGCGTGAAATTCGCCAGCCAAACAAAAAGAGAAAGAGAAACTTTCGGCGGTGGCGCGTTACGGCGGCGGCGGCAGCCACAATAGAAAATTCACTTTCGTGTAAAACTAGAGAAACTGGTCGGCCCCCCGGCGGCTCCACCCCGTCTGCCAATCAGCCGCATTGCTGGCGCGTTAGTCAGCTGTGCGTGTGTGTAAAGTCTTTGTGTGTTTTTGGCAGGCGAGGGCGAGGACGAGGATGGCCCGTATCAGGGCAAATATTTGGGCAAGCTGAACTCCTACCACCATCAAGTTTCCGGGGATGTCTATGCCGTCAATGAGTTCACCTTCCTGCTGGTTGGCTTTAACTACGACGGCAACGGGGCGGATACGTTCTTCTGGGCCGGGGCCAGCAACCGGCCAGGACCGCAGGGCTTCATTGTGCCCGACGAGTACGGCAAGTAAGTCGGCCGGACACCAGCAAAAAAAAACATCCTTTTTAAATGTTTTCGATTGCAGAACGAATATTTTGGACCGCTACCACAACAAGGACTTCACGCTGACCCTGCCGGACCGCAAGAAAATGACGGAGATCAAATGGCTGGCGGTCTACGATCTCAACAACCAGAACAATTTCGGGGACGTCTACATACCCGAGGAGTTCGAGCCGCCGCGCCCTCAAACGGGCGGGACTTTCTCCCGGCGGAGCCACAACGTCAGCAGCAGCAGCATTGAGATCCTCGACTCGAAGACCATACGCATCAAGGACTTCACCTACGATGGCCGCGGCAAGCGCACTTTCTTCTGGACCGGCGTGGGCGCCCAGCCCTCCAGTCGCGGCGGCAAGGTCCCCGACGAAAGGGGCTAGTGAGTAACCGAATCCTTGCATCCCTCCATCAGACTTATTGATGATTTCTCTCCTTTAGTTTGGATCCCATTCGGGCGTATAACAAGGAGACCATTGTCCTGGAGCTGCCGGGGGATAAGACCATCTTCGACATCGACTGGATCAGCGTCTATGACCTGGCGGACAATGAGAACTACGGCCACGTTCTGATCCCGGACAACCTGAGCGTGCCGCCTTCGCTGGCCAAGATCACGCCGTACGAGTTCTCGCTGCCGAACTGCCGCCAGCTGCACAAGGACCTGCAGGTCTCCTGGGAGGTCTTCGGCCCCCAGATCACCCTCCAGCTGTCGGGCCAAGTGGCCCAGACCGACTACATGTCCTTCGGCATTTCCGGCTCCGACTCGTCCAGCCAAATGATCGGGGCCGACGTGGTGGTGGCCTACATCGATGACATACGCGGCTACACGGTGGACTACAATATCACCTCGCTGGCTCCTTGCGTGCAGGTCCTGGGCCAGAACAAGGGCGTCTGCCGGGACGATGTGGTCGGGGGCCTGGACAGCTTCCAGCTGAACACCTACAGCCGCAAGGATGGCATCAACACCATCAGCTGCCGGCGCACGCTCAAGTCCGGTGAGTAGCTTAAGGCTCCTGCCAAGCTTAGCTAATCCTTTGCTTCGGGTAGCTGATGACGGCGACAAGGAGATCTTCCTGGACCGCAGCAATTACGTGGTGTGGGCCTTTGGCCAGCTGGACTCGAACAACGAGCCCGCCTTCCACACTCACTACCCCAAGAGCGACATCCTGATCGACTTCAACACCACGGAGCCGGTCAACGACTGCTTCAGCTTCACCAGGCGCACCGAGCCCCCGCCGATGCTCTGGGAGCGCACGCGCCTCACGGATGCGTAAGTGGACTGGCCATGGGCTCCTCTCAAAATTACAACCTTTTCTCTGCAGGACTGTGCGTGTCTTTAATGCCTACTTGGGTCCTTCGGGCGGCCTGCGCGGCTACCAGGGCTTCACGGGCCACGTGTCTAGTGGCCTGGCCTGGTACATCAACGGGTACATGATCCCCGAGCTGTATCTCAAGCGCGGACTCACCTACACCTTCAAGGTGCGCGGCGGCAACAACCCGCACTCCCCGGAGCACTACCATCCCCTGGTGATCACCGACGAGCCGCAGGGCGGCTACGATCGCCTCTCGGACGCCAAACAAAGCGAGATCCGCGTGTTGGCTGGCGTCGAGTTCACCCGCCGCGGCCGCCCTAAGCCCACGGCTGCCGGCCCGCTCTGCCTCTCCCGCTATCCGGAGAACTATGACCGCCGGCTGGACGACAACTTTGCCACCTTCAAGAAGTTCAACCGCTCGCTGGTCACCGTCTGCAGCGACGAGCCGCCGGCCCTGCTCGAGATCACCCCCAACATCACCTGGCCGGACACCGTCTACTACAATTCCTTCACCCACGCCAACATGGGCTGGAAGATCCACATTGTGGACAGCTACTCGAACTTCCGGAGTGCCGCAGGGTCGGCCAGGACGGCTGGTGTGCTGCTGGTGGTCGGCGTCCTGCTGTCTGCCGCCTGGGCTTAGTTTTTAGCA
The DNA here is from genome assembly GCA_037075105.1 of Lissocephala sabroskyi. Lineage (NCBI taxonomy): Eukaryota > Metazoa > Arthropoda > Insecta > Diptera > Drosophilidae > Lissocephala > Lissocephala sabroskyi. The sequence goes on from JBAMCP010000031.1 coordinate 12,272, forward strand.
CTTCTGTCAGTCACAATCTCAGCTTGTTTAGCAAGTCAAGCATCCTTAAATTAAACAGAAACCCCATGAGATTCTAGAGAAACCGATGGACGAGGGGGGAAGGACTGAACGGAAGGCGAGTTGGGCTCCTTCGGCCATCAATGGAAAGGCCTCGCTCCAAGCCTCAAGAGATTTCTGTGCTGTCTTTTGGAGGCTTCTAAAGAGTCCTTTATACCCTGGGAAACCGACTTGCTTTCTTACCAAAAGACTGAAAGCTTGGGGATCTGAAGAATTCCTAGAGGAGCCTCAATGTAACGCCGCTTCTTTTTGCAGGACCTTCTTGGATTGAAAACATTGCTGATGAACTGTGTAAACGTTTCGTTTATTGATTAATTTGCATCTGCTGAACAAACTCGAATTGTGTGGGGGAAAGTGCGCCCAGTTTGCTATTCGATCGCTAAAATTAAATTCACAAGTAAATAATACGAATTAAAGAACTGCAAGGGACTTCTGTTACATAAATTAAAATAACTTTAAAACTAAAATCTCGTAAGTTGACAAGCGAATACCGCTGAGTTCGGCGGGCGGATAAATCAAAAAACTTAAAATTAAACAAAATTAAAGCCGAGTTTGGTTTTCTTCTCGAAAGTGTTTTGGGGCAACAATCAGCTATTTTAGTTGGACTATAAACTAGATTTGTATATATATATATATGTGTATATATCGTATGTATAGATAATGTATAAAGGTTATTGGCGTTAATACGTTTCGTATGCTCAGATTCGGGCTTAAGTTTCTAATTGAACGTGGTAGCGAAGAAGGGCGTTCGGTTTTGTTTTGTTTAGTTTATTATTTTTACCCGTTTGGTTCTAACAATATCTAAAATATTTTAAACACGATGCACGTGGCGTAATCTCACGAATTCATGTACAATTTTGCTTCTTATTTATATCACTTTCTTCGCTTGCGTTTGTCTCTCGTTTGTCGGTTGGGCAAACAAAACTCAAAATTTCGACATTGGACGGGGCCGTTTGGGGTTTCTCTAGGATCAAATGGGAGTTAAGCACTTGGAATTTCAAATAAGAACCACATTTATGACTCGTGGCGTTCGACAAACTGCTCCAACTGCCGGTGCAACTGGTTGCGGTAGGGAATCTTATGCTTGCAAATAGCGGTGGCCGCCAGGCACTGCAGCGACATGAAATTCAGCAGGGGGATACTGTTGGTGGGGTTCGAGGCTATGCCGTCGTAGGGCCGCTCGTCTGCCCGGTTCGGCTGATCGATGTCGGCCCCGCACTCCAGCAGCAGCTGGACAATCTGCAAAACAAAAACTCAATAAAAGCGATCTATAAATTTGTTTGGCTGGGGCTTACATCATTGTCGAAGTTGTAGAGCTGACAGGCCACATGGAGAGGCGTGGACTTGGCCTCGTTGATCGAGTTGACGTCCATGCCGCAGTCGATGAGCAGCTGAATGACTTCGCCATTGGGGAACACAGTCTTCTGGAAAGCGCACAAATGTTTATTAAACGTTTCTTAAAGCAACGCCAAGGCTACGCACATCCACAAAGTTGTTGCCGGTTATGTAGCCGCTCTTGATCACATTCAGCCGGGAGGCGCACAAATGCAGCAGCGTGTCGGCCGTGCTGGCGCTGCGCAAATTCCCCAGCACCACCTTCTCGCGCACAGCGCTGCGGATCTGCTTGCCCTGGGACTCGGTGCGGACGGTATTGTTGAGCAAGTAGATCAAGTGCGCCAGGCAGCGCATGACCCGATCGTAGTTCTCCTGCTGGCGGCGGAATACTGGTTTCATTTGCAGCAACGGCTTCACTTCCAGAGCGCTCTCAACGAGCACATAGAAGACGCCCAGGACATCGTCAAAGGCTGGCAGCGAACTGTCTTCGTCTACGAAATTCTCCCGGTCCTCGTTGCGAACGTGCCCCGTGTTGCGCACATGCAAGTCCAGCATCAGCCGGACCAAGGCCTGGGCCGCAAAGCAGGTCTCGAAGTGCAGGATGGACCAGTGGGTGACGCGCACTTCCAGCAGGAATCGCCAGAGATCGATGCATCGCTTCAGCTGCAGGGAGTCGGCGTACGAGGCCCCGCGGAAGGTCAGCCGGAACAGCATGTCCTTGTGGGTTAGACCCAGAATGCGTTCACAGATCAGCAGGCTCTGGTTGCGCATGGCATCCATGTCCGTGGCGATATTGTCGAGCTCCTCGAGCGTCTCGAACTCGACAGCATTGTTGTAGGCCTCCCGCAGCGGCACTTGCGGCTGCTTCTCGATGTAGGGAGTGTACGAGGCGCGTAGGTGATAGGCCATGCGCCAGTGGAGTATGCAGACTCGCGACTCGTTGTGTTCGTCCAGGAAAGTGGAGCCCATCAGCTCGTGGGCCTCGGCCAGGCGCTCGGGTGTGTAGACCAGCTCCTTCTTCAAATAGTCGAATATGCGGTGCGATCCCTTGAGGCAGGCAGTTCGTAGGGCATCGTCGCCGTAGCGGCTCTTGGCAAAGGGATCGGCTCCCTGTTCGATTAGCATTTTTGTGGTATCCAGCCTATGCTCCTGGATGGCATAATGCAGGGCAGTCTTGTCCTGTATGTCGCGGGCATTGATGTCAGCGCCCTTCTTGACCAAATACAAGCACAGCTGAACCGACTGAACCGAGTTAATCAGACAAGTGCCGCCATTGATGTTTGGCTTGCGTATGTCGGCCCCGTTCTCCACCAGAAATTTCACTGTTTCGATAAGGGAGAAAGCATTGATTAAGCAGGGATCGCTGGGCACACAAAGGAGGCGGGCTCACCAATTTCGACATGGGTCATGTAACAGGCACTCCGCACGGGCGTTGAACCCGAGTCCGACGGGGCGTTGATGTCGCAGCCGATGCAAACGAGGTACTTGACCATCGGAAGCTTGCCCGAAACAACAGCTGCCCACAATGGGGATACATAGTGGAAACTGTTGTCCTCGGGCACCTCGAAGTGGCCGCGCTGCTCGATGTCTGCCTCGCAGATGGTGATCAAATATTCGGCAATGGCCACAGCGCCTCGTTTGCAGGCAATGAAGAGCGGGGCGCAGCCGCTGCGCTGTTTTTTGACCACATCCCGGCGAAGTTCTCGTGGGTGTCTGAAATTATAAACATCCGGGGATAGGAAATTGCGAGTGTGAAGTGAAGCACGTGTACAATGAGGGGGAGGGGGCGCGCGGAGGTTGTGTGTTTATGTTTAAAAACAAAGTTAGCTGATAAAGCGGCCGCTGATTGGCATTGGTCGGGTAATTTGGCAATATGATTAATCAATGTACAAGACTTATCAGCGCGGGGGTCGCGGGGCGAGGCCAGAACTGGGTTACTTACTTCTCGAGCTCTCGACGCAGATGACGCGACAGGACGGAGTCCTCATGACAACGTTTGCATTCCTCGATGAGATCGTGATTCAGCCTAGAAATTTCCTCCTTTGAGCTTTGCAATTTGCGCTGTTCGTGCGCCATGGGGGAGTAACCACTTCAGTATTCGATTATGCTGGTGGGGCGGCGGGGCATTACAGGATTAACGAAACCTCTTGAATGAGCGTGCAATCGGTATGTCCGTGTGTATGTACTCCTTGCTTTGGATGTCGCTGTCCTTGACTTTTCAGGACTTAATTAAATGCTAATTGGTTTTTTGGTTGCCTTCGAATTCACTTTGCGTAAAGCGCTGATTCGCATTCCCTTTGGCCGAGCAGTTCACTGAACTTTAAAAAATGGTAATCAATAAAACTCAAAAATAAAATTAACAAAGTGTTTTCGTATTATTATGTGTGTTTTAACTGCAATATTATTTTATGGTGTGTGAAGTCAAACTAAGGTGTACATGAATTGTAAAATGAACAGCTGTGGTCTGCCAGGGTTGTAGCGATAACGAAACTCAGTAGGATAAATAAAAATGTAAGCTAAATAACAGCTATTAACAAACATAAATAGAGTTTATAACAAAAGCCAAACATCAGTAATTAATTGCTTCAAAATAATAATTTTTATTACAAAGATAATATTTTTTTTAAGAACAATTCGACAAGTGCGAGGGCATGTCATCTCTGGCTTCGCGCCAATGTGTGTGTGTATGTGTTTGCAGAATTTGAAATTGGACGCTTATAACAAAAAATTTTCGCTTGCGAAAAAAAAATTAAATAAATAAAAAAAATGGAACCGCCAACACTACAAAGCGAAAAAAATAAAATGGAAGAGTTTCGCAAACTCAACTTATTCGAACAGCATCGCGTGGAGACATTCCAGCATTGGCCGTTCCCTGCTGAGTCCAAATGCAGCATCAAAAAAGTAAGCATGATTTTTCAAATTGCAGCAGCCACAAATTATTGCAATTTAATTTCTAGATGGCCGAAGCTGGATTCTATTGGACAGGCACAGAACGCGAAAGCGACACCGCCACTTGTTTTGTGTGCAGGAAGACGCTCGACGGCTGGGAGTCCGAGGACGAACCCTGGGAGGAGCACCTCAAACACGCTCCTCAGTGCGAATTTGTAAAGCTGAGCTGCGCCGAAAAGGATTTGACAGTAAGTCGACCGGCTGGCTGGCCAAAAAATCACCTCGAGTTAAACGCATTTCCATTTGCAGGTCACTCAATTTATTAAAATCTTCGGTGCTGTTGTTAAGAAGAATATGGCGGATAAGATCAAAGATTTTAAAACTAAATTCAACAAGGACAACGAGTCAAAGCTCAATGAATACGTCCGTAAACTATAATTCTCAAAATGTAATTTAAATTTAAGTTTTTTTTCCACATTAAACATTCGCCGAATATGGCAACTCTGGAAAAATCAGCTGCTTAATTTCTTGTTGCGGGCAAATTGTTTAAAACAATGCTAAAGAGAAAATTGGAACAAAAACTGGAGGCCATGGCCGAAAACCAAGGCAAAGTGGCTCGCGAAACCACCGGCACTTCAGTGGACAACGCCTACTGGATGCGATTTTGGGACATCGAATGTCGGCTGAACCAGCAGCTTGGCTCTCTGGGCAACCCACAAGGACAAATCACCTGCACTTACAATCCTTTGGAATACGCTGAAAACCTGCACTGCGCTTATCTAAAAAGATATTTAACAGGGCCCAAGAAAGTCGTCTTTGTGGGCATGAACCCTGGGCCGAATGGCATGGGACAAACAGGAGTAAGTGAAGAGCCTTCCGTGTAGAACATTTTATTACTAATTAATGAATTTAAGGTGGCGTTTGGAAACGTGCGGACCGTGCGCGATTTCATGGAGATCTCTGGCGAAGTCGCGCAACCACCGATTGTGCATCCCAAAAGACCAGTGAGTGGCTTGCGGTGCACGAAGGAGGAGCCCAGTGGCGTGCGTCTGTGGGAGCTTTTTCGCGAGCTGGCCGGCGGCAGCCTGGAGACATTTAGTCAGCAATGTTTTGTCCACAACTTCTGCCCCTTGGCCTTCTTCAATGAGGCCGGCCAAAACATTACACCCAGCGAGCTGAAAGGGCCCTACAAAACGGAGATTCGGGATGTCTGCTTGAGCGCGCTCGACCGGGAACTCCGATTGGTGCAACCAAGTGTGGTTGTGGCTGTTGGCGACTATGTTTTCACGGCTTTAAAGAAGTCGGTTTATTGCAAGGATATACCCACTTTGCGGCTGCCGCACCCGAGTCCGCGCTCCCTTAACAACAACAACTGGCCGGAGAAGGCAAAGCTGTTTCTGGCGGAGAACAATCTCATCAAATTTATGCGCAATGAAGCGTAGGCGGATTCAACTGCATTCCATATTTTAATCAGTATTTAATAATCGATGGATTCGATTTAATTTGACTTAGCAATTAAACTTTTCTAATATTTAAAAATCGCGCACAAGGCTGCTGTGCTAGAGTTGTCATGTTTCTGCTGGATTAATATATTGCGGAAGCCAAGGTAACTCTAGAGGCAGAAAAAACAGCTGATTATTTGCTAAATTTTTGGACGCGATCCATGGCGGCGTTTGTTTTTATGGAAGAGGCCATTGTGGAGGCCCGTCGGGCTCGTGACGCTGGTGAGGTCCCCGTAGGCTGTGTGTTTGTCCACGAAGGCAAGGTGATAGCCCGCGGCAGCAACGAAGTGAACGTCACCAGAAACGCCACTCGTCATGCGGAGTTCATCTGCATCGACAGCATCTTGGCCTTTTGCCGTGAAAGGGACGTGCCAGCCCGACAACTCTTCAGTGAGATTAGCGTGTATGTCACCGTGGAACCCTGTATTATGTGCTCGGCGGCCCTGCATACACTTGGCGTGAAGGAAATTGTTTATGGCTGTGAGAATGATCGGTTTGGAGGCAAGACTGTTGTGGATGTGGCAGCGATGGTGGGTACAAAAATAAACATCACCGGTGGAGTGCGGGCCGATGAGGCAATGGCTTTGCTAAAGGATTTCTATAAAGGCGAGAATCCGGCGGCACCGCCAGCTGCCAAAAGGAAAAAATGATGGTGGCAGTACAGTTTTGTGGAACTGTGTCAGCGGTTTGTGTCTGTGCTAAGCAATGCCTCTAAAACTGTACTCTATGCGAATCAATTGAATTTCTTTTTGTTTATGTTTTGGATTTAATTCATAAACTTTAAGCATTATTTAGTCTAAGTTAATTATGGCGTTCAGAACGTTGTTTAAATCTTACACTCTACAGTTATTACAATAAACCTACACAAACCAAATTGTGTGCGCCTGTGGTGAGAAAAAAAAATATGTAAAAAAAAATCAAAGCAATTTTATTTTTTACTCGCAATTAAATGTTAATTAATTCATAATGTTTGTGTACTCCAGACACACACACACTCATATAAATATATGTAAATATATATTAAGATATATGGCGTACCGTCTAAACACAGTTTGAAAGTCTATCAAGTGATTTTTTATAAAACTAAAAATAAAGAGCGCCTTCCAAAAAAATTAAATTAAGCCCAACACCTGAAATTACCCTCAGCGCATTTTACACACCTACAATAATTTTAATTGCACTAAGCAAAATCGTTCAAAGCGCAGGTCATCCAGTGCTTCCCAAACTGTCCGACCGGACGCCTGCGCAAAGAACAATCCTTAATCTTAACCCACTCAAACGCCCAGGCTGCGGCGCCTGTGGCCAATATTGAGCCACTCCAGGGGCATATTGCTGGCCACCTGGTAGGTGGCCGGGGTGCAGTTCATCAGCTTCCTGGCCGGCTCACAGCGGCGGCTGACTTTCCAGTAGGCGAATCCTTGCGGGCAGCGATAGACTTGTCCCTCCAGCCGGCCACCGGACGGCGAATAACCGCACTTCACGAACAGCTGGCTGCACTCATCGCCGTTTAGCGCAAAGTGGCCCTCCTCCGGGCACAGCGGCTCCGTCGATCGAATCTTCACCTGAAAGTCAACCAATCCTTTAAAAAAACTCCTTGGGTTTTCAGTCGATCCTTACCATATTCAAATGACGCGCCTGATCCTCGAACCAGCTGGTCCTGGTGAGCGCCCGGTTGGCGCAACTGTCGCCCGCCTGCGGCTGGCCGCACCGGCAGGATCGCTCCTCGAAGACGGTTCCGTTGGGGCACTGGAACGTCACAATGCTCAGGTCGTTGCTTTCGGGGATCTCATTGCACTGGTAGAACATTCCGCATTTGCGTGGATGGCGCCGGAATCCCGACGGGCAGACGAACAATCCTTGGCCCTCTGTGGTCGGCGGGCAGGCGGCGCTGGCGTTGCCCGTGGGCTGCGGCGGCATCGTCGTCGTCTGCGCGGTGGTCATGGGTGGTTGCGTTGTTGGTGGTTGCGTCGTTGGCGGCATTGTGGTTGGGGCACTGCTCGTTGTGGTCTCCGTGGGCCTCATGGTTGTGGTCTCCGCCGGCTGCGTCGTCGACTCCACGGGCCTTCCAGTGGTCGTCTCCGTGGGCCTCATCGTGGTCTCCGTTGGCCTCATCGTCGTCGGGGCCTCCGTGGGCCTCATTGTCGTCTCCGTGGGCCTCATCGTCGTCTCCGTTGGTCGCATTGTTGACTCCGTGGGCCTCATCGTCGTCTCCGTGGGCCTCATCGTCGACTCCGTTGGCCTCATCGTCGTCTCCGTGGGCCTCATCGTCGTCTCCGCTGGCCGCATTGTCGTGGTTTCTCCGGCCGATTGTGTGGTGGTTTCCATGGGTCGGGAGGTGGTCATGTTGCTGCCCGAGGAGCAGTTGCTGCCCACTTGGTCCGCATAGTTGCAGGTCTCCAAGGATGCATCCCAAGCTGTGCCCTTGGGACAGCGGAAGCTGTACACCTGGTAATTCCCGTTGCTGCCGGCCACGCAGCGATAGTAGCGGTTGCAGTCCTGCGGATCTCCAAAGAATCCTTCGGCCGTGCAGTTGAAGTTAATCGGCTCCGCTGTGGTGCTTGGGTAATCTTCGGTGGTCGTCGATTCCGTCGTGGTCGGTTGATATCCTGGCATCGATGGGGTCGTCTCCGTGGTCATCGTTGGCATCTCCGTGGGCTTCGTCGGCGTTTCCGTCGGCTTTGTCGGCATCTCCGTGGGCTTCGTTGGGGATTCCGTGGGCTTTGTGGGCATCTCCGTGGGCATCTCCGTTGGCTTCGTGGGCGACTCCGTGGGCTTCGTTGGGGATTCCGTCGGCTTTGTCGGCGTCTCCGTGGTCATCTCCGTTGGCTTTGTTGGACTCTCCGTCTGCATGATGGTTGTGGGCATCGAAGTTGTCGTCGAGTCAGGCGCCTCTGTCTGGCCGGCGCAGCGCTCCACGTTCTCGGCATGATCGCAGGTCTGGCTGCTCTCATCCCAACCCGTTCCCTTGGGGCACGAGAATTCATATTTGGAATAGGAGCCATCGCCGTTTCTCACGCAGCGGTAGAACTTCTGGCAGTTGTCCGGATCGGCCATGAATCCTTCGCCCTGGCACTTGGTGCCAGCCGGCAGGGTTGCCACTGTGGTGGTTGTTGGCGGCACCATTGTGGTGGTTTGCAGGCCTCCTCCCGCTTCCGTCGGTTTCGTGGGCATCTCCGTGGGTCTCGTGGGCATCTCCGTGGGTTTTGTTGGCATCTCCGTGGGTTTCGTGGGCATCTCCGTGGGCTTCGTGGGCATCTCCGTGGGCTTCGTGGGCATCTCCGTTGGCCTTGTTGGGCTCTCCGTCTGTGGCTGCCCTGTGGTGATTGTGGGTCTGTAGCCGGGCATGGAACTTGTCGTCGATTCGGGGGCCGTCGTCTGGTTACCGCAGCGCTCCACGTTCTCGGCATGATCGCAGGTCTGGCTGCTCTCATCCCAACCCGTTCCCTTGGGGCAAGTGAACTCGTGCTTGGAATAGGAGCCGCCATCGCCGTTCTTGACGCAGCGATAGAACTTTTGGCAGTTGTCCGGATCGGCCATGAATCCTTCGCCTTCACACTTGTTGCCAGCGGGTAGACTCGCCACTGTGGTGGTTGTTGGCGGCATCATTGTGGTGGTTTCCAGGCTTCCTCCTGTGGTGCTCGAGGAGGTGGCCGCATTCGTGGTTGTCGGCGTGCCCATTGTTGTTGGTGGTGGGGTCAGCATTGTTGTTGTTGTCGGCATCTGTGTGGTGGTTGGTGCGCCGGTTGTGGCTGCCAGTCGGCAGCGGGGATCCTGCACAGCCGACGGCTCCTGGCACTTCTCCACGTGGGCATCCCAGACGGTGCCGTTGTCGCAGCGGCAGTCGAACTTGACGAGGCTGCCGGTCTCGTTTCTCTCGCAGCGATAGAACCTCTGGCAGTCCTTGGAGTCTCCGAATAATCCTTCTCGGCTGCAGGAATCCCCCGACGAAATGGGCTTATTCGGGGTGATCGGCGACATCGACGTCGTGGCCATTGTTGTTGGCGAGGTTGTCGTCTGCGTTGTGGGTGAGGCTGTGGTGGGTCCTCCTGGCTCCTTGCCGGACTCTGTGGTGGCAGGATTGCAGACTTTGAGGTCGTGATTGCAGGTCTGCAGATCCTGGTCCCAGGCCGTGCCCGGGCCGCACTTGAAGGGGACTTGCGTTAAGCCGCCTTGGCCGTTGCCGATGCAGCGATAGAACTTCGAGCAGTCGTTGGGATCCCCAATGAATCCTTCCACCTGGCAGAGTCCTTCGCTGCTGCCGGTGGGCTTTTGAGTTGTGGGCTGCACAGGGCGTGGGGTTGTGGGCCTGGTCGACTGCGTGGGCTGGTTGATGGGCTGGCTGGTGGGCCTTCCAGTCATTGCCATTTGGGTGCTTGAAGCGGCTCCGGTGTTCGAACCGCATCGTCCTTCCGGCACCGCCCAGATGTGGTTGCAGACATTGATCTTGGTATCGAAGACGGTGCCGGGGCTGCAGGAGAAGGCCACCTTGTTGTAGCCGCCGCGGTCGTTGCTCACGCACCGATAGAACTTGGCGCAGTCGTCCTGATCGGCCAGGAACTGACCTTGGCTGTTGCACTCGCTCGTTGGCCTGGGCGGCCGGGTGGTGGTGGTTGTGGTGGTTGAGCTGCTAGTGGAGGAGGCTGTGCTGCTGGAAGTGGTGCTGCTGCCGGAGGTCGTTGAACTCTGGCTGCTTGAGGTGGTCGACGAGGAGGAGGACGACGAGGAGCTGCTGCTGGTGCTGGAGGAACTGCTACTGGAGCTGGAGGATTGGCTGGAGCCAGCGCTGCTGCTGGTGGTCATTTTGCAGGTGAGGTTGTGTGCTTGGTTAGGGTGCTGGCAGCTGTTGGCTTGGGGATCCCACACGGTGTTTGGTGGGCAGGTGAAGGACACTTTGGTGAATCCTCCTTTGCCGTCGTTGACGCAGCGATAGAACTTCGAGCAGTCGTCCTTGTTGTCCAGGAAAGTCTCCTCACTCTCGCACTTCTCGGCTGGCTTGAAAGGCTTCTGGGTGGTAGACGAGGACGACGTGCTGGACTGACTGCCAGAACTTTGCGAGGAGGACGAGGAGGATGACGAGGACGAGGACGAAGATGTGGAGCTTTCGCTGGTTGACGAGGAACTCTGATTGCTGCTGGTCGAACTTTCGTTGTTGCTGCTTGAACTTCCATTGTTGCTGCCGCTGCTTCCACTGCTTGAAGACGAGGAAGACGAGGAATTGCTGCCGCTGCCGCTGCTGCTGCTGCCTTGTTGGCCTTGCAGGTGGCACTTTTCTTTCTGATCCTCGCTGGGCAGATCGCACACTTTTTCGTCCTGATTCCAGACCGTGCCAGGGCCGCAGGTGAAGGGCACCACTTCCAGTTTCCCGTCGATGTCAAGGCGGCAGCGATAGAACTTCGCGCAGTCCTGCTTGTCGGCTATGTAAGTTTTGTCGTCCTCGCATTCGCTGGCCGAAGGCTTGATGCCTCCGCTGGATTGCTGGCTGGATTGTTGGCTGGAACTCGAGCCGGAGGACTGATTGTTGCTGCTGGAACTCTGGCTGTTCTGGTTGCTGGAACTCGAGCCGGAGGATTGATTGTTGCTGCTGGAACTCTGGCTGTTCTGGTTGCTGGAACTCGAGCCGGAGGACTGATTGTTGCTGCTGGAACTCTGGCTGCTCTGCGAGCTCTGCTGGCTGCCGGAATTGTGACTGGAACTTTGCGACTCCTTATCGTTCTCGGTGGCTGACTCCTGGTTGCTGGAACTTGAGCCTTGCTGGCTGCTGGAGGTGGAACTCTGCATGGAGGAGGACGAGCTGGAGCTCGAGCTGGACTGCTGGCTGCTGCTGCTGCTCGAAGTGGACGACTCTTGCTGCTGGCCAGCCGAAGAAGTAGACGACGACATAGACGAGGACGAGGACGAACTGGAGGAGGTGGACGAACTCTGGTGGCTGCTGCTGCTGCTGGAGGAGGTGGAGTTCTGATAGCTCGACTGCGTGGACGATTGCCCCGCATAGGCGCCGTCGTTGAGCACCGTCGTCTGCTGGTTCCGGCAGCCGCCCTTGGCCCTCACATCCACCATATGATTGCAGGTCTGCAAGGACTCATCCCAGGCCGTGCCATCCGAGCAGCGAAAGCCGATCTTGTTGTAGCCCCGCCCATTCGAGATGCAGCGGTAAAACACAGTGCAGTTCAACGGATCGTTCATGAAGCCCTCGCCCTCGCACACCGGCCCCTCGTCTCTCTCCCCGCCCATTCGCAGGCCAGAGGAACTGCTAAACGAAATAACCGACACGCCACTCAGCCCCGTCAGCCCGTAGTTCCTGGGCAGCTGATGGGCCTTGGCGTAGGTCCTGAGCTCCAAGGCAGCCGGCGCGGGGGGCCCCTCCAGCAGGCCATTGTCTTCGTTGTCCCTGTCATAGGCCCAGGGGCTGCCCTGCTCGAGGTGGGCGCACTCCACTCGTCCTGCCAGCAGCGGCGGCATGCACAGTTTGACGGTGGTGGAGAACACGGTGCCCTCCTTGCAGGCGAACATGTACGGGCGTATGGAGTCCTGGCCGCGGTTCTCGCAGCGGTAATAGACGCGGCAGTCGTAGTCATCGGCAAACAGGCCCTCCTCCGGACAGTAGAAGGCCACATCGCTGTAATAGTCCTGGCCGTGGCCGACCGGCCCGTAGATTGATGAAGATGAAACGTCTGCAATAAAAGTCAAGCGATGGTTTTAGTTTCCTTGCTTCCGATTAAACGTGTAAATTAATAACGAAGGACCGCCCCCTGGCCCCATGTGTGGTGACTGATAGCTGGCCTAAATGGGGATTGGTGGGTGGTTGGTTGATTTCCATTTGGTTGCAGTTGAAAATCGCTCGATGGAACCGAACCGAAGCATTCAACTGAAACTTCCTGTTCCAAATGCTGCCTGCATATATTTTCCTCAATTTCGTTTGACATTCCGAGAGTTCGTTTATTTTTTTTTTTTGGCTATTTTATAATGTTTTTCTACCCTCTTCTTTTATCGGCAGGGGGGAGGGGAGGGGCGCAGGGTTTTTCGCGCTGTCAAAATAAAATTGATAATTTATTGTCATTCAATGTGCACTGAGTGTGCGTGTGTGTCGGTGTGTGGGGAAAATACCCACCCACCCTCATGTTTCCAATAAATTTAAATGCATTTATGGCCGTTACAGCGGAACAAATTCATTTCGCAAATGAATTGTGGGTTTTTTTTTGCGAAGACGACGACGAATCCGGGCAGCCTAAAGGGGGCGTGGCAAATTGCTGTTGCTGTTGTTAGGGGTGTTTGGGGTCAGGGGGGGTAAATCTAGCCGAACATTGTAAAAGCCGGGCTAAAAATTAGACAGCCGCTGAACGAGGGCATAAATTTGCATCAGCCACAGGACGACAGGAAGGAAGGAAGCCAGCCAGGCAGCCATCGAGGCAGGCAGGCGATTTTTGTGATTTTTTATTGAGCCATGCGAGTGGAGCCTGCTGGGGCCCATGGGGCTTTATGGTCCGCCAACATGACGTGCCCTCGGTCATATATTTCAAGGAATTGGCAAATTTAATGGCCATAAAGCTTAATTATGGCTAATACGGGCGCAGCCCCCCATCGGTCAGTAAGTTTGAATAATTCCCCCTAAGCAAGTGAAGCTGCAATAAAGCCAAATCCTAAATCAATTGCCTGGCCATCCTTTAAAGCCCCAAGGCTTTCGGACCTGCCGATCAGCAACGAGCAAGGCATTGCGAAACAGGATATTTAATAAGCTCGAGAAAGTTTAAAGAGACGAGATTGGGTGATAGAATTGGTTCCGAGAGAAAGCCTTACGAAGCAGGCTAATCGGAAATTTAAGAACCTAAATTAGTTTAGATAGAAAAGTGTTCTTAACTTCCTCAGAACTTCCTTATCGACGAGCTATTCCAGACCTGTGGGATTAACTGGGGAGGGTCAAGCTATCAGTTAATTCTCAAGGAATTTTAAGTATAATTCTTCATCGTCAAAGTTTTGATCGGCCGCCTTTATAAACGACGACTTTCGACTGGTTGACTGAGGAGAACTCTAGATCGGCTTTTAAAAACCGTGAAATAAGGGAGCTTAGGATTTTCAAAGTAGCTTAAAGATTTGTTCCCAAAGTGTCTGATAGGGTGATTCAAAATTGAAACTCGGTTAATAAATTTAATGTTGAATTTTGTTTTAAATTTATAGTCCCAAATTAGAAAGGAATATTCCCAAAGACTCTCATTCCCGTGCTCTTGAATTTCCTTATAGAATCTTCTAAAGGATTCTCTGTTGCAGTTTGGTTTCGGCGGTTTTGGGGTTCGTCATCGAATTATCCGCACTTTCAGTTCGCTTTTGCCCGCCCGCAGGCACTCATTTCAAAATGACAAGCAATAATTTTGGGTTTCCGCCGAAATCGCTCCACTAAATGAATTTTCAAAAACATCAACGCTTCACTGACCTTCCCCCGCCACCCGCCGCACGTTCAATTTCAGTGTAACCGAAGCGCCTGCCCAGACGCCCGGACGGTTGGGCCATCGTTGTCATTACACGAACGCTGACTACGAGGGTAAAATTGACCGTTTTACGATTTTAATTATATATGATGTGTACTTTGGAACTTATGCAAAATGAAATGAAAGGAGCCAGCCAGCGAGCGGGCCGGTGGGGACCAGGGAGCCGCATGGCGACCGCAAACTTATGCGGCGCCCAACAGGCGCAACATTGGCACCCACAAGTTGACCGCAGAGCCCAACCGCAAATAGTTTCGGCCAAGCCCCGCCCACCCCAACGCCCCTTTCTAGACTCCTCCTTGTTTGTCGGGACTGCCAAAATCGCTGCCACACACGGTCGTGTGTGCGTGTGTGTGTGTGTGGCATTAAAATTTCAATTTCCAACATTTAAGCACGTTAGGTTTACAAAATTCAGTTATAAAAGCATAAAATGCGCGCTGTTAGTTTTTCTGGGCGCTGTCGCTTAATTTGCTCCACCCAGCGCCGGCGGCGATGGCCGCTCGCTCGACTTATTAAGCAAATGACAAATAGCAATTTAATCTTTTTTCATTTGCCTGTGGAAAATTAAATATTTATCGAGTCTCTCAGCGGCCGGGCCGGGCCGGGCAGTTGGACAATTGTTTTTCGAGTGAGGCTTACGGGATTACTGGAGTGGCAACGAGTCCGTTGAGTTGATTTCACTTTAATTTGATAAATTCAAATTACGCCGACAGCGCCAGTCAGTCACTGGGACAGTTGTCATTGTCCATCGTCCAACTCCTCTCCATTTTGTGGTTGCGCGCCCCGAAAAATTCGGGGAACTCTCATGCCTGTGGCATAATTGAAAAGGACCATTTAATTGCTTATTAAAAGTTGAGCCCCAACCGGCTTTGGGGCGAGGCTAGCGGCATTTCAAACATCTGCAATCAGGTGGACTGTTGTTGTCTCCCGGCCTCTTGGGCTTTTCAAATCTTTTATCGCCCTGACATTCCAATTGGATTAGCAACTGACAACCCGGGATATGCGCTCCCTGGACTGTGTTCGCCGCCGGTTCATCGCCTCCACGGCCGTTGTTGTCGAGTTATAAACAAGATAGTTGATGGCCAGCCTCGTTAGGGCAACACAACTCCCGGGGACCATTGAATGCAGCTCGAATAATTCCATTTGTGAGCGGAGCGAGCGAGGAAGCAAAGGAGCCAGCCAGTGGTGTTTTCGCGTACGTGTTGCCCTGGAATGCCGAGCATTTGAGATCCAAAGTGGCGACTTGCACTCGAGTTACAGCGAACGCCAAATGACTGGCTAGAAAAATTCAATTTATTATGCAGCCTGACTGGTCGGTTGGACGGTCGGCCGACGGTTGGTTGGTCGCTGGGTTTTTGTTCTTCGTATTTTTTCTCTAGTTCTTTTGGCCCAGCCAATATGACAGTTGGTGTGCTGGGGGATCTTTTGACAGTTTTATGTAATGGCGAAAATATTTGCAAAATTTTCTTGCCAGCTAATTCGGGCAGCTGTCGCTGCTGACCGTCTGTGCCGTATCCTCGGCATCCTACCGCTTTCCGTTCCAGTTCTTTGGCTGGCTTTTCGGTATGCAAGGACAGAAGTTGAATTCGAATTTCGCGCTGCGCTGCGCTCGACCGGTTTTCTAATATCGAACTGTGATGAGTCCTTGAAATCAATGCTAATGCATCAGCCGAGCCGAGACGAAACGCTCGCTTTCTGCAGAACTGACCGTTGGCCATTACTCATACGCAACGTGGTGCGACAGAGAATTCATTTCGTACGAATTCTTTTTTGAGCATACATAATTTATTTTGTCAGCTAGCTAGAGGCCATTTGAATTCGTTGAGTATTTGTTTTTTTTTTGGGGGGGGAAATGGCTAAAGTATGGATATTAAATATTTAAAGGCAGTTGGCCGAAACGTTGGCCAAATTGCCTTTGACTTGGGCAATTAATTTGAATTTGTTCTTAAATGGCAACTACTTAAAAGCTTCAGCACAGCACTTGTAATGTCAACTCTTCGCCCCACCCTCGTCCAAGAGAAAGTGGGTCTTTCTCCGGCTTTTAATGGCAGTTCGTGCCGTTGGCGTCGGCCTCGGCAACGTCTTGATGTTAAATTAAACATAAAGCGCTTTTAGTTACAATCACGTTCGTCTCAATTAAACTACATTAAATTCAATTACCGAGCACACGAACCCCACTCTCCGCATTCGCCCTGTTTGCCGAGAAATGAAAGACGCCCATTGTCATTATCGGAAGACAAAAATCCTGGGCACACACACTAGCAAACTAGCCGGGCAGAGCTATGCTGCCAATTGACTTTCATTATGCCTTTCATTGGCATCTTGCATTATTGAGTTTTGACAAGACCACGGATGTTTTGGGAGCCGTGACTACACAGAAGCAGGAAGGACGCCCTGCCGAGGTGAGGCGAGTTGATGGCTCGGTTAGTTCACTCGTGTAATTGAGTTAAATATTTAATTTAATTGAATGCCAAGCATACAGTCACAGCCGCAGTCAGCTCCTGCCTTCCGCCGCCTCGGTCTAGTTTTGCTCTTCGTTGTCGCTTGACTGCTGAAATTATTATAAAAGCCTTTCATCTGGGGCATTAAGATGGGCCCAAGATGGTCGCCTTCCTGCCAATAAAGGTGAAGGTCAGTTAGCCAACTGCTCAGGCTCTACGTGCCCGGCCTGGGGTGCGGCTGGGTTACTTCATTTCGTGCTGACCTCTTTCGGTTGCATTATCCTGCCGGCTGGGTAGATTTTATGTCCATGGCGTGCTGGCCAGTCATTCGTGGACACTGCTTAATTTGCTGCGTGGGCTAATGAAATCATCGGACGGCAGGAGTCGGGGCAAGGGACATAGGGAAGTTTTGCGGGCTTTGGCCGCAAGCTGTGTAACCAATTTTGGGCCAACTCTGTGCCAATAGCCGGCGGCTATTAGGCGTGAAAAGTTACATATGAGAAACTTTTTACAATGCCGAATGAGCGCGTTTGGCTGCCGCTTGCGGCGATTCAATTAATTTCAGAACAGCGCCACACAGCGTTGTTCTTACAATATTTTCAATTAAGTTGCAACAATACCACAAGTATAATAACAGTTCCAGCAACAGCAACGAGGGCAGCGCTCCTTGGGGAATCTGTGCCTTTAAACTCCAGTGGATTGGGCCACCCGCGGTTCTCACCGTCCTTCCCTATGCGCTCCTTCAATACAAAACGAGCACAGACCAAGACGTTTGCTCTCCTCAAACGCCAATTACAACAACTAACGCTGCAGGCCATCGTCCTGGCGGGTGGCTGGCTGCCTGGCTGGCTGGCTGGTTGGCCAGTCTCGGCAACTTACATATTGTTCAACACATGAATGAAATGAATTGCTGACAATGAGTTAAATTTGTTTGTACAGCCAGCAACGGCAGCGGCAGTGGCAACATCAGCCACGAGGCCAGTTGATTTGCTATTTGTTGTTGTTGCTGGTGGTGTCGGTGTTGCTGTTGTTGTTGTTATGGGCAAAGTTTTGTTTTAGTTGAGTTCTTGGCCAAGACATGATAATTAAATTCTCAAGTCTCGGTCTGTGTCTTCCCAGTTGATTGTCGGCATGTCTGAATCTCCCAATGTTGGCCATTTGATGATGTCCTTGCTCACAGGGATATGTGTGTGTATTGAAAGTATTGTTTTAATTGTTAAGGGAAAATTCGGGATCGACTGTTTGTTTAAGTTTTTGTTGATTTGCCAGTCCTGATTAAAGACAAAGGTGACGGCGGACCGGCCAGTTTAGGGTTAAGCGGAAGACCTCCGCGTCCCACCCTCCCCAGGGCCGCAGTGATGAGTGCCCAGTTTTATTGTCTGCGTAGGCCACTTCACTCATAAAAGATTTAAACTTGTCGTTTGGGCCATTAACATTCAGCCAAGACCCGAGTCCATAAATAAACAATTAGAAGTTTCGTTCGCCCGGCTGTGCGTCCTTTTTGGAGATTCGTCTGCGGAAAGACAAAAGACCGTGAAAGAGTTTGACGGCCGACGGCCACGGAAGTTGTTCTGGCCACTAACAGAAATTGGCCATTCAACTTTAACTTTGTCAGCGGAAAATACAATAGAAACACAAAAAACATCCTCAAGCTATCTCAGTTGTTGCGCGCAATCAAAAAGTCAACAATTTGCCATAAAAAACAAACGAAATAGAAGCACTCTCAGCATTTGCAATCAGCCCGCTCCACGGTCAAGAACAGTCGACCAGCCGGCCCCTCCGAAAGGAGCCTCAGCTATGCACGTGTTAATTATTTATGCCAACCATCCCGCCAACTATCCAGGCATCCAGTCCAGTCAGCACATGCAACGGCCGCATGCCGAGCGTGCCAGATAAATCTCAACGCTATGCCGACTCTCCACAGAGGCCATATGAGGCTGTCGTGTAATAAATTCCTCCCTAAACCAGCTGCTCTTCCTTTGGTATAAATTATACAAATTATTATTTACCAAACGCTGACCAGCGGCAGCCTCTCGCACGCCGACTGCCAGTCCGGTTAAGGCAGAAGTTATGCGCAGACAAATCGCTTATTTAGATTACAGCTGACAACATGAAGGGAAGGTGTGTGCGCATGCGCAGCCGGTTAGTTGGCCCGCCACCCGCCACCCGTCAGCCAATGCAGCTTGTTAGCCGTGGCTGAGCCGGAGGCGTTGCCATGAAGCCAGCTTAATGTCCACTTAGGTTAAGATCGGCTGCCTCGGCTTGTATCCCATGCCCCGCATGCTATCGCTTTCAATTAGGCGTGACGTGAGTGAGTCGTCCATTGGGCAACATTCTAATTATCAGTTTGCTGCCCATGATGATGGCGAGTAAGACGGTAGCCAGGCCAGCGTATGTGGCTGCAATGATTGATGACGGCTTTCCCCAGATATGCTTATTAAGGGGGCAGTTCTTTTTAAAGACCAACGTATGGCCGGAGAGAAGTTGTAATAACCATAAATTGATGATTTCACGGCCAGTCTAGACTGGTGATTATCGTCCTACGGGGACCGCCAGGGAGCATTTGTCATAATGAAATTAGCATTTTCAAGGAGCGCCAGGTACAGTTGTCCCTGCTTCCCACTTATCGGCGTGTTGACAGGCTGGGTGGCTGGAGCAGATGCAGGGCAGTTTTCTAATTTGATTTGCCGCTTGTTTTTTTCTATTGGTTCGCCGCTGCAGTGGCTGACACGGACTAACCAAGGAATATTCAGTCAGGCCACCGAGACGGCAGCAGTGACGGGCGGCGGTTTTCCACGTAATTCTATTTGAACTCAACTGCCTGGCAGGATAATCAAGCAAATTGCTAATTCAATTTTAATTTTTGTTCTTTTTTTTTTGCCACAGCGAACTGTCATTGGGAAATTCAAGTGACCAGTAAAGGCCTTTCGCTTTCGATGGCCACTTTAATTTTCGCCGGCAGGGAAAAAACCTCAATTCAAATGGAGTGGCTCATTCAATGCAATTCCCCAATGCCTTCTCCCCCGAAATATTTCTATTTTTTATTGCTCTTCTTTCAAAAGCAATACAGCTGACTATGCATACATCGAGAATGTGTGTGTGTGTGGAAATGGAAAAAATCAAATCACGTACGGTGTCCATTGCAATTTCTGCTGACCAATTTCGGGCAACTGCAACAAATCAAAAAGCAAGTACGGCTATCAAGCAGTTCGAGGACCGAACACACACACACACAGAGGGGCAAATAAATTGAAATTTCTAAATTTTAATAAAAATTGTCGCAATATTGCACTAAAACTCTGCAACTGGACCAGCGAACACGGCCAGAGGGAATTGGCCGCTTTTACCGCTCAATGGAACCGAATGAAATTCCCTGAGCCGTTTCGATGGCATTTTTCATAACAGATTTGGCCAATTCGAGCCCCCGCGTGGTCCCATTTCTAATTCTTTGTTTTGCCGGCTTTTTATTAAAGTTCGCTTTTATTGTTTGGCGCGTGTTGTTCGCGGTTTGATGTCAACCCGGGGATTTCTGGTTTCTGCCATCGATGAATGCGGCTGACTGACAACGGTTGAGTCAACTGAACATCACGGACACAACGATATTTTAATTGTGCATCTGGGACAATGGGATCAACAGTTTCTGCTTAGTCAGTCGTACAAAAAAGGAAACCATCAGCGCGGCCAGAACTGATGCATGGGGGAAATTGTTTAAAGAGCGCTTAATTGCTTTTCATAAATGCAATTCACAATTTCCCACCATTTAATTAAAGTCCTACAAAATATTAATTAATTGATAAAAAAAATAAACTAATTTTCCCAACCCAATAAATTAGAAAAAAGGCTCTTAAATATCCGACAACCGAGTGGCCTACAAAATAAAAAAAATTTAATTGCTAAGGGAATTTAAAATCCTGTTCTTTTAATATTCATGTGAGTTTATTTAATTATCTTTTGATCCCGTTAGTAAAGAATTCTTAAGCAACCTAGAATATTTCTTCCGGCTTTGTAGAGCATACAGCGAATGCATTTTCCCCAATTTGCTTTTCTTTTTTTTGTGTAGTGCAGATTTTGTCGCCACTAACATTTTAATTAATATTATTTGGTCCTTGCAGAGGCAGGAGCGACACTGCAACTGCAACTACAGATGTTGCTTTGTGTGCCTGGCAATGTGATTCTGACAGGTAATTAGCGCTGTGCCTGCCGTGAATTGGATGATTGTGTGGCGATGTTTGTAGAACAATCGCTTGGTGTGTGTGTGAGCATAAAAAACGGTTGCGAAAGAATTCATTTAGTTGGGGCAGAGAATTTAATTTGAATTGGAGCTGTTTTGGTTTATCGTTTGGTTGCTTACCTCGAGCAGCTGCGGCCGTGGCGCCAATGCAAGTGCAGAGGAGGAGGAGGCTGGGCAGCCAACCGGCTTCCGCTGGCGACGCCACCATTTTGCCAAGCAGTGAAAATGGCGTCATCTTTGGCGCCAGAGACGCTTGGGTGGGGCGATTGCCAAGTTGTCGAAATAGCAACGTCCGTTGTGCGCTGCAAATGGAGAAAATAAAATGCTCTGGGTTAGTGACGCATGGAGACTCAAAAGTTTCAGTTTCAATTTCATAAATTTAACTCAAGAAATTTACAGCGCCCGCAAATCCGCTAATTGGCAAGTAAAGTGGGTTGGCTGTCGACAGTCCTAACCTCCGCATGTGAAATGCCTGCGAGCCTGCAACTCAACGCGATTCGTTTTTGCCATTCTACTTCCTGTTTTTTGTTTTTTTTTTGTTTTCGTCCTGCCAGGCTCATTCTTCACGGCTGGCGAGCAGAGCCGCCGTTGTCGTCGGCATTGTCAGCACGCTTCCTTTTCCCGTTGGCACTTTTTGTTGGGCTTCGCGCGGCTGCCACGCAGCAAATCCCATTTAATAAGTTAATTGTTACTGCGTTGCACTTTTGCCGCTTTTGAATTTATGATTAGCCCGCGACGATGGCCAGTGGCGGGCATGACCAC
Organism: Lissocephala sabroskyi; assembly: GCA_037075105.1. NCBI lineage: Eukaryota > Metazoa > Arthropoda > Insecta > Diptera > Drosophilidae > Lissocephala > Lissocephala sabroskyi. Next base: position 33,966 of record JBAMCP010000031.1, read on the forward strand.
CGCACCAAGTTGATTGTCCGCTTAGCTGGGGCAAAAGGTCAGAGTATTTAGCCGCTGCCAGGCAAGCTTAGCTCCGTTTGGCCGGGCAACTTTAAAGATTCGCGGGGAGGTCCTCGCATAAATGTCAGCTGGACTCCTGCTGGGTTTTATATAGTCGACTTTTATGCATTTCTAGTGCTTCCTTCAGCGCTGTAGCTACACATTGACTCTGGTCCTTCGTCGTCGTCGTTGTCGTCATCATTATTGTTGTCGGGACTTTTGCTCGTAGCTCTGCGCCTGACGTACTTTGTGTCAACTTCATAATTATTATGTTTTCCTCTTCTTTCGTCTGCTGGCCTAACCGGGGCGAGAAAAAGTTTCAATGACAGCACGCACAGTGGCCTCAAATCGAAGGGATTGGGCACAACTGTACCTGCTGCCCCGTAAGGAGCTTACCATCATCGCTATTCATCGATATGGAGCGCTGAATGTATCGCATTAACTCAGCTGAGCGCACAACTGTACCAATAAAAGAAAGCGATTTCGCCATTTACCCGACGATTAAACTTATGGCACAACTGTACTTCTCGCCGTGCCACTGTTGCCAGCACACAATCGCCAAAGAGCAGCAGCAGCAGCAGCGGCGGTAGTGGCAGCAGCAAAAATTCTATTAACCCAAGAAATTATGAGAAAGGAAAACTTACTACAAGAAGTCATTAAGATTCAAAGAATTAAAAACTTCGAAAGTTAAACTGAAAATGAGGCAGCGGCCGGCAGGAGGGCCACCGTCACTCCACCTTCCACGGCTTCCCGGCTGCTCCTTATGCCGAAGACAATGCAGAGAAACTGTAACACTGGCAGCCATACAAACTACCACTCCAAGTGCTTTGACAGGACGAAGGACTGGCGAGGAGGAGGGTCGACAAAGCCACGTCAATGCCATTGGATTTCTCTTTAAACGTCTTGCACTGACAGCAAAAGGAAAGTCATAATTGTTAATGAGCTTTTGGCTGTGGCAAATGAATTCTTACTGGCGAAATATTTTGTGAGAAACTTCAAAAAACGAGCAGAAACCGCAAAGGGAATCCATTTTGGTAACTTGACTTCGGTTTCCTTTAGTTTCTCCACATTTTTTTTGTTGTTATGTTGGCCTCCAAGGAATTCATTTAAAAGTTGTAATTAGATTTTTAATTTTTTGTCATTGTGGCCCACACACCATTTGGCCGAAGGACGAGGAGCTCTGCTGCCAGGGCAACTGCTCGTCTGCCAGGGTCATTAATTTTTGTTAAATTTCTTGCCATTTCCGATCGCTGGCCCTTAATTCATGTATCGCATTTAAATGGACGGTCATTAAGGCGGCAGCAACAGCCCACTTGGCAACTAGCAAGGGACCAATTCAGCTTCGCCTGTCCCACCGCCCACCGCCCATCACGACGTCCTTATCAATGTTTCCTGTCGCTTTCACAAACTTTGCGCCACGTCACGTGGCTGACAAAAGCGAGCAAAGAGCAGCAAGCGATTTTAATATTGCCTGTGCATTTTATCAGCCATTTGCCGACTCATTAACCGCCGTGTCGTCGTATCGACAGCCCCGGATCCTTTACCGCGCCTCCTCGCCGCGTGCATCGCTGATATCTCGACTGCATTTTAAAAATGTCATTGCTGATTGAGTTTTACATGCTTTTAATTGACGTCGTCGCTGTCGTTGTCGTCCTCGTCCCCACGTAATGGAATTCAATTTATACTACACGCCATTAATAGTAATTCACAGTGATGCCTGCTCGGATGGTTGGTCGTCTTGCCGCCTTGCTGCGATGGATGACTCTTCCGAATCATCCAGTCAGAATATGCAGCACGTAGCTGGAACAACAAGCCTCCAACTGGGTGGCACGTATTCATCGCATATGTGTAGTTTCAGCTCCCCAAGGCAGGACACATAAGCATTTACATGCTCGGCTCAGGCGACCAGGCGGCGTATGAGCAATTTAGTGTGCTTGAAAATTAAAGAGCGCAGCGGGCAGCGGCTGTAAACTGCTACCGAATGCCATAAACTGGTTTCCTTAACGCTTTTTGTTGTTGGTTATTTAAATGGCAATCATTAATGATGCCGACAGCTGTTTTGGGTCGCGTGCCAGACGAGTTGAATGACTCCGAAGATCGAACCCAAATTAAAAAATCCCAGCGTGCATTCAAACATTTCAATCAATGGCAATTGTGACTCAGCCGCCAGGCTGGAAGGATGAACAGAGAAACCCTTACGAAATTGCCCAAATATTAATTGACTTTAGAAGGGACCCGAAAATCATTAACACAAATATAATTACGTGACAATTTGATGGCCACTCTCATTCCGCCGGTCTGCGGACAATTTCGAGGACGCAAAATTAATTACATGGCCGCGAAAGGAGCGAGCCACGCCGACCCACCCAGGGGATCAATCAGCAAACAGTCCAAAGGTAAACAATCAAGGTAAGAGAAGGCCAGAGAGTGAAAAAGAGTGCGAGAGGAGTAAGCAAAAAGCGCAAATCATACAAAATTCAAACAAACACCCGGCCACCAATCCACCAAGCGAAGAGCTTGGGCAGTCGGCCATTAAAAAAGGGTCCTGGATGTCCGCGGTATCTGGCTCGGTGTCGGTCTGGGTGTCGGTCTCGGTCTCGGTCTCGGCCAGTCCTTGATCTCGTCGGCCTTTGTAGCCGAGAGTGTTTAACTTTGAAAAATTAAAATCCACTTGGGTCGCTGCAGCCGCGGAACATTTTTCAATGGCCAAATAATAAAGTCCCAATGTCAGCTGGGAGTTATAATCTGTTTGTCCTGCTTTCGGGTCCCCGCCAAACCCACCGGTTTGGTTGCCCGGCCTTCGGTCTGTCCAGTCAGCTCAGCTCCAGCTCCCGACTGTTGTGGGCGTTGTCGTTGTTGCTGTTGGCCAGTTTGTTTGTCGTGTCCCTTTTTTTAATACTTTTGTTTTCCTCCCACTTCCCTTGGGACGCGGCATGGCGTGGCGGGGCGGAGAGCCCAACTTTCGAGGCGAGTAAATGAAACGTGAATTTGCAGCAATTACGCGGGTAAATATACATAAAAAATAAATTTGCATGCTATTATTTTTGCATCAAAGTGGAAAATTCAAAGAATTAATGGCCCTAGGTAGTTTTTTTTCTTTTTTAATTTATCATCTATGTATATTTTTCGGAATATTTTTGGCTTTTCCAACATCCTTCTATTTAATTAATTATTAGGTACATTTCATTTAATTCCCTTTACGCTTTAATTAATCCGCATAGATCTTTCTTTTCGAGCAGTGACAATGCGTCCCTGTTTTGTTTTAGAAAGCTGAGTTTTTTTGACGACCGGAAAGAGGATCTTATGGATATTGATCACCACCATTTGAACAGTCAAAGAGATTAAATAAATATCCAGAAATGAAAAAGAAGGATCCGACAGACAGAATCAGACAGTCAATTAGATGGGTCGATGATGACAGACAGAATTTTGCATTCCTGCCTTTTCGCTATCACAATAGCCTTCTTTTTCCGTTGGCATGTCCGCCTTTTCATTCCTTTGATTGCATTTTTGATTGTCTGTTCACCTGCCGGTCTGCCGATGCTATCCTATTTGATCTTCTGCAGCTCGATCTCTTCTGTCAGTTTGGCCTTCTCTCCAACCTTTTGTCCAGTTTTCACCCTTCTGTCTTTGATATCCGCTCGTCCTCTTAACTGACCGTTTGGCTTTGTATTTTGTTCTATTTGCCTGCCCGTCTGTCCTCCTGTGTTGGCCTTCAATTTCCATGTCCTCTGGTCTGCCGCACTTGATCTTTGCTCAGAGCTTTTTAATTAAAAGGCTCTCGAGCTTTCAAACAAAAAGCTTAAAAGCTTCGATCGGTGGGTCCCGGAAGTGTATATAAGGCCAGCAGGCCAGGGCCTCCGGCAGTTTCTCGCGATCGAAAATCGCAAGTCATGGTTTTGTTTTTGTTATCTTTTTCGAGTTTTTTTCATGTATATCTTTCCGTATGTCATTTCGGGTGTGTTCCTTATCGAGTGTAAGATAAAAAACTCTTGAAAATTAACTAAATTAAACGGAACTCGCGCGACTTATAATACAATTAAGCCAAAGAACAACAAAAAAGATGCGAATCAAAACAACAGAGAAATCAAAGGTAAGTGCTATCAATAAAGAGCTTAAGAAGAAAGATAGGATTACCATTCGATTCTTATAAAGCCGCCAATAACTGAAAGTATTTGTGGTGTTAGTGCGAGTCCCCAAATCATCTAATCAAATCTCGAAAAAATTGATATATTACTCTTCTTATTTAAATTTAAGCCAAGTAAAGAATCTGTTTGGCGGAGAAATTAAATTAATATTTTCCTTGCCGGCTCTTTTCGAACAAAGGCAACGATGCAATTTCAAAATTCTCTCCACCATCGGATTTCGAACTTCAGTTGCCGACTTGAGTGATTTAGCCCCTCTCGCTTATTGTGTTGTATACCAAATATTCTGCATTTGTGTATCTCCTTTGCCTTTCTATGGTTCGCTCTTTTTATTTTGCATGCCGGCGAATTAAAAAAAAAGGGAAACGCGCACAGTTTTGTGTAGATAAGCCGCTCAAAGATTTACGACCCTGCCACCGAGCGCACTACCCGCGCGAAGTAAGTACACCCACACACACTGGCGCACACCGTTACCCGCCCGTCGAGGACGAACGCCATTCAAACTGTTTTGCGTGACAAATCCAACACGATTTGGGCTGTTTTGTGGGGCAGGGGAATGGGAACCGTCAGACCGGCAGACGCAACTTTGTCGCAGATTTATATGCGATGTCAGTGCAAACGGTTTATCACTTTGGCCTAGGCCTGTTCGTACCTTTGATTATCAGCCAGACTCTGGCAGCTAGGCGGCGAGGTCGGGGGACTCAGCCCAAGCTTAGTCGCTCGGTCGAGAGTTGAAATTTTTGAAGAAAATTCCAGAGATTTAGTGCAATTTCATTTACTTTTGTCTTGGCATTTAGTGAGATTTGTTAAGCGGACGGTCTGATGGTCTGATGGGCTGACGGTTGGATGGTCGGAGGGTCTCCGGACCGGCCTGGCGGCGGGTTCGGTTCCTTAAACCGGCTGTCATTTGAGGAGCAGCGCAGCCAGGGTATCTGCCCATTTGAGGCAGATTTGTTGGCTGCTTTCGGCTTCTTTTCCCTTCTCGTTTGGGTTGGTTTCTGAGTTTTTTTTTATACTTTTCTTTGGTCCTTTCAAGTGGCCCTTATAGTTGTTTTTATTATTTTTTTTTCTAATCTTTAAGTAGCCAGTTTTTGTTTTGTTTGCCTTATTTAAAGTTTCAATCCCGCCCCGTGCTCTGTTTTTGGTAGCCTAATGAGATGCTCGGCGCCGAGAAGCCCCTGGTAACCATCTCTATGACTATTTGGTCCCTTTGTTTTTGAACAGGTCGTGGGAAGGCAGTTCGTTTATTTTGTTTCGAGTGGATGCGCTGGCAGTGTCCTTGGCAACATTCATTGGCCTTTCCTGGCTTTTTGATGTCACCAAATTGCCAGCGAGCGATGGCGATGGCGATGGCATTTTGTTGCCTCGCAACTTTATTAATTGGCCCAAATTAGTTGCGAGTGCCACATCAGCAGGTTTCTATCTCGCATTTCTTGGCTAGTTGGCTGCGGGGATCTCCACGCACTTCAATGGAAGCAAACGAAACTGCCCGGTCATTTAATTTGCCGTTAAAGTCAGCCGACAAAGGCCTCAGAAATCTGCCACCAAGAAGCGAGAAAAATTCAAATTCATTTGCCCCTGACGAGCACTTTTAATTAAACAAAACACGCACCGCCCGCTCCGTATGACTGACTGACTGGGTGTGTGTGTGTGTACGGGTGTGGGTGTGGGCGTGGGTGCCTATCATTTGCAAATTGCACGGCACATTTTTTGATGTCAATCACTGGAGCGCTTAAGGAGCCGCCGGTGTTGGTGGCGGTGCCGCTGCCGTCGCCGCCAAAGGAATTTAAATTGGACCGCCCGCCCAACCGACAGACGGCCTGACTGGATGACTGGATGGCTGACTGAGTGCCGCCATAAAGTTAGCCGGCCTCTAATGAATGCATAATGAATCATGAATTTTGGGGCGCCATAAAGAGCTGACTGTCTGTTTCTGGATTTGCCGCCTCTGCCCCCGCCCCCATTCTCTGGCTGTCGGTGTAATGAGCGTGAAACTTTTCTTTTTATTTTGTTTTCCTTCTTTTTTTCCGATCTCTTTTGGTCCCACTCTTTGCATGCTTTTTTTGCTCTACCAATTAGCTGAATGTTTGCTCTTTGCTGCCGCTGATTGACAGTTTCCAATGCCTTGGCCTTTTTGCCATGACGAGGGCCGAGGCTCAACCTGCAGTGACACACGGGACTGGCATCTGTCAGAGTGGGCGTGACTAATACCTGTTCTGGATGTTCTTAAATTGGCCAGCCAGGCCAGCCCAGCCAGGCAGCTGAGGAAATAAAAAAAACACCGTAAAGCGCTTCCCATTCTGGCCCGCCCAGTCAATTGTCATTTGAAGTTTGGTTGTCAAAGTTTTCCCTTTATCGTCTACCCCGTGTCCGGGGCGTCCATTGAGGGGAATTTATGCGTGTAATGCGGCACATGTGATGGTGCTCGTGAGCTCGTTGAATGTTCGCCGTTCGCCGGCTTGTTCCGCTGCTTCCGCTTGACTGCGGCCTGCCGAGGAGTGGCTGATGGTCGGCATTTGCATGATAAGCGCGTGTTTAATTTCCACGTATTCATAACCAAGAGAACAACTGGGACTCCCTGTAGTTGCCATTGCCATTCCGCTTCATTTAGCATTTCACTGGCATTTTCTTGCACAGTCCCTGGCAACCACTTGGTTATGTATGGAATGCGAAAGGATCCAGCATTTTGATTGTTTTAAATTGGCATACAAATCGAATTTTAATAGCTAATCCGAGTAGAAAAGAAGTCTCCGTCTCCCTGCCTGTCGATGAGGCGGACTCTTTGTCCCTGACCCTCAATTAGGACACGGGATTTTTTTCTCGGACCAGCAGGTTGTCTTTCATTCAGCGAGTAAACAGCCCAACACAAACAGTCATGACACTTTGATTTGTTTGATTTGGCAATCGGTTGGTCACATATCACCAACGGACGGACACACATGTCCCTGCCCGCGTCCTGGGCGATAACAAATGACCAACCCAAGTGGATTAAGCGTGCTAATGACAGCTGGCAATGATCCCAAATCTGGGCAAACAAACTACTCCGGCCAAAGCCGACTTTTTATGAGGTCGGCCGGCCAGGAACAAACAGCTGACAGTTTTTGTCAAGCCGGTGGGGGGTGGCTGGGCAGGTACCTGGGCAATCGATAAGAACAAATTGCGTTGCTCACGTAGTCAGCGAGCAGGGAAGCTGTTGCCGGGGCGCTACCCCGTACAACGGTGCGTATGATTTTTATAAATGCCTCAGTGCTGGTCTCGTCGTCGATACACACAGGAAACTCACTGACTGACATTTACGCTCTGTGAGCATATGGACCTGGGCTGGGTGTGTGTTCTTGATCTATTTACACACACTCGCACACGAGAAGAGTACGAAAGCGGTGGATGAAATTTATACCGTCTCCGTGGTTGGTTTTATTTTCGGTTCCCTGGCATTTTTGATGTTCAATATTTGGCAGCGTGACTCGCACCAAATCAATTGCTATGAATTTGTAAGGCTTCTATTTTTCAGTCAGCCTCTTGCCTCCCCTCCTCGTAACCATCGCACAACCAACACGCCCCCGTCCCGCAGTTATTTTGATTGGTTGTGTGCGCATTTTATTTTCCATGTTTCGCGGCGGCGGCGGGAACGGCGGGGCATCGGTGAGGCTGGCGGTTTGGCTTCGAATGGCTTTGGCTTTCCCGCTGCTTATTATAAGCGGAAAAAGTGATTTGTCAAGGTCATAAAAATATTTGCTTTGTCGATTTGCACAATAAACAGGCAGTCGACGAGCCCGGCCCCCGCAAAATCAAGGGACGCTGGCGGCCGGCTTATGAATCGACTCAAATCACTGGAAGTTCACCGAGAGGGGAGCAAACTTTTGTGACGTGACAGAATTTGTTGGCTTGGAATGCTGTCGATTAGGTTGATTATTTCTATAGACAAAAACGACAGCTCACTGAAGTTTTTCTCTTCGTCTTCGCACGAAAAAAATGAACACTGAGGTTGATGGACAGGAAGTGAAAGGAACTCTCATCCAGCAGGTCGCATAGGTGGCAGAATGGATGACAACCATAGAGCCAACTAATAGAATTAGTTTGCCTCACCGAAGAGCAAAGAAATGCCTGTCCATTGAGGAAGCTCTGGTCAGTGGGGCTGCCTTTAGTTTCCATATTTCTGCACACTCGTGGTGTAAATTCTTGAGAGCTCCGAAAAAATAAACAAAGAAAGCATTCAATTGCAGGATTTGTATGGCAAGTGTGCCTGGGCTTCCGCTTACCTTCCCCTCAGAAAGCAACAATTTATTTTGAGTTCGTTTTGAATAGAAATTAACCCTGAAAAACTATTCAATTTGTTTGGGATTTGCGGAGGAGATTCAAGCTCATTTCGGGCTTAAATTGAGTTGAGTTTTTGCATTTGCTTTTCCGTTCCAGCTTTTGCTGTTGTTTGCTTAATTTTTGCTATTTGTTTACTTTGTTGGCCCGCCCCGCACTAAGACCGAAAAGCGGCCGCTTTGGGCATTTTAAGCATTTAATTTTTGTGTTGTTTTTCCTGCCGGCCAGCGGCGGGACCGTGGGGCCGCCGAGTTCGTTGTGCTTTGCATGTCTGATGAGGAAACATTCGGTGAGATCGTCGGTTTGAAATGCTGTCTGAGAAATATTCGCATTTTAGGTATTTTAATATTGCTCGGGATTTTATTTAATTTTCCTTTTTCTGGATATTTAAAAATTTTGGCAGTTGCTTTAATTAAATTTTTGTGTGTGTTTTTGCGCTAAAGGATTTGAAATAGAAATATTTGCTAATGTTTTATCGGTTTCTGTTTTTGAACTCGGCTAACAAGCTTGGCCATAATACCCGATTTCAATTGGAAAAGCTTATTAGAATCGGTTTCCCTTTGCTTTTCATACCAAACTAAATATTTGGGGAGTGTGCGTATTTGTGTGGCCGACCGGCCAATAAGAGGCTGAATTTCGCCCAGAATACAATATTGCCAGTCGGTCTGGTGTACAAATTTTAAGCCTCGAATGTACGAAAATTCTGTGGGTTAATGTGGCCGAAAGTGGCGAGCGTCTCTGTTTGGCACACATGGCGTATGCGTGTTGTTGATTCTGTTGATTGGCTTATGGGCAACGTGATGTCAACAATAATTGTCTATATTTCAGGTATTTGCTCACCGATCAGCCGGCTGAGCATTCAATTAGTCACCACCACCCCCAACACCACCCAGCGTGGTTTCTGTTCCTTGCGGCGCAAATGCACACAAGACCAAGGAATTTGAAAATTTATATTAAGATCTGCGTGGGAATTTTGTAGTTTCTAAAAAGCCGTAAGCATAACTGCTGGCTCGTTTTTATTTTTGGCTAACCCAGCTTCCATTTTGGTCAAATCGAAATGCTCACACAGCTGGGCAGAAAACTGTTTTATAAAACTGCACGGGATTTCCATTCTTTTTCGCGGTTTTCAAATGCTTTTTTTCGCACCGAAGTTTTTTGTTGATCGTTGTTTATGAAGTGTGTCCAAGCGGCGGGCCTTCGGTTGCCTGGTTGTTTGCCTTTCATGTTAATGGACTTTACGGGTGCCCGTTACGCCCCCCCTGGATATGATGCAGCGCACACGTTTGGCTATCACGCGGGGCGGTTGGGAGGCGGCGTGTGAGCCTGCGGTTGGGACGAGCCTGTGAAAGGCATTTGAGTTGTTAGCATTCGTGGAATTTGTCGGTTTGCACACCACCAAAGAGTCTCTCATAGCGGCATATGGAGTGGCATAGATCCAGGCTGGCTATACTCGTATGTGTATGTATATAGAAATAGTTGGGTCCTTGTTGCTGCAGCTGACGCCGTTTGGCATGGTGGCCAAACGAGGGGGATGGGTTGAGGGGTGTTATTTTTATCAGCGCTACGAGCGTGTTTTTAAAGCTTTTCCATCAGTGTAAATCAAAGTCACCAATATTCATGTTCAATGTGAGCATTTTCCACGTGACAACGCTGCGTATGCTTGATATTTATTTGGTTCGCAGCTGTTTGGCTGGCTTTGGTGGCGCTGCTGTCGCACATTTGGCATATTTATGACATCGAAATTTACATAAAACTCAAGACATCGAAACATTTGATGAATGCGTGCGCACGCTGGCCAACCGCCCGCAGCCAACGGCTCCTACCGCCCACCGTCTACCGCCCCAGTGTGAATGGCAATAAAGACAAACGCACATAATCGTAAATAAAATGCGAACAACACAAGCGCACACAGGCGCTCACACTTGACATGCAACATGCTGCACGACAATTATTTGTGTTGCAACACGCAAAATAAACATTTTCCTTATGGCATTCGAGTCGTCGCGGGGCACAGAGAAGTCATCATAAAAATGAATTACAAGGCCGTATTGCATGTACAACATGTGTGACTGGGTGACGGCAACAGCGACTGCCAAATGATTATCCTGTATGTGTCATGAAGTCAGTTTTCCTTTGATAAGAAACCAACGCGTCCACTTGCACCCGCCCGCATAAGTAGGCAACACTTAACGCGCCCAAGCGAGCGTGTTGGCGGGGCAGGCATCCTAGTTGGCTTATTGCTGGCTTACTGGGGCACCTTTGTTTGTGGAAGCCGGGGCCGCGAACAGCTTAATGAAACACACGTCCCTTGTGCCCAGCTCATTATGCATTATTAATTTTGCCAGCACCCAGAGCGGCCATCAGGCAGCAACCTGCAGATGTTGCCAATATGTGTTTTCGTTGGCGCTGCGCTGGCCACGGTGGGGGACTTAAGCGAAAAACTTTCGCTCAATAAATCTCTCATGTGCTCGCGCGGATCGCTCAACTTTTGCCGCAGCCCTTATGATATAAAAATATGACCCGGCGGGCGTGCCAGTTTGGCAGGCTTCATAATGAATTTCTTTGTGGCCGGCCGGCTGTTGGGGGCGGCGCAAAAACTCGGCTACCATGACAGCCATTTTAATTAAGGTCGAAAATCGCTGATATCAAAAGGTGCACCGCAATGTCCCGGGGGCTTGGCCCTGCCGCAGCGACCGGCCCAGCCCCAATGGAAACTGACAATTAAAATGTGGCCACATTGCAGCTGTCAGCGCGGCTGCCCGCCCATTCGCTAGTATTTAGCATCAAAAATGGCCAAACTGTGTACATTTGTGTTGGAAAAGGATACTACTAGCAGTGCCTCTGTTTGTTTTGGCCAGTCAACGCACCGGCGGCCACGGGCCACGAAATATGAACCGGATATTGGTCAGGGCCAACAAGTGAGCAACCAGTTTCCACGGCAGTTTAGAAACGCGAATGCGATGGGAAAGGCGGCGGAAATTCCTCCTACTTTTCGTCCAGTCGATGGTCTTTTCTCGGCCGAGCTGCATCAGCAAAAAACCACAGTGGCAACAACAACGGCTGGCGGACGGACATATGAACCAATTTGGTTTCTCCGGGGGGGCCGATTCAATAAATAATCGGATCGTCCGACCCTCTGACGCTTCCGTCCGGCCGCACACAGCAATTTCATTTATTTATTTAGAATGTTGGAATATTTTTGGGGCCGGACGAGGGGGGCGCCTGCGGCATTTGCATTTGTAAATTTTATAAAGTGCAATCGTGTAAAATAAATGACATTTATTTATATTTGTTTACAAGTTGTGCACGGAAAAAAATACACGGCTGATGTAATCAATTCAGCTAGATTTCCTTTGTTTAATTGTGGATGATACTGACGGCCACAATCCTGGCCAGCCCTCGAGGTCAATAGGAGTGGCTGTTGTTTTTGTTGCCATAAATTTCGATTTGGGTTTTAATTTCGCTTGTAAATTCCACCTGGCCAAAATGTCCCACAAAAACGATGAGCCGGTCTGTAAAATTCGTTCGAAATTCTTAATTCAAATTGGTATTTTCCGGTCATGTGATTTTGTTTTAGAGTTTAATTATAATTTGAAGAAAAAAAAATGTCCTGCAGATTTTCTAATTGAATGAAAATGAAAAATTCTATTTCTAAGTATATTGATAATTTCTAGAGCAACCGATTAAATTCAAACTAAGCCAATTTCATTTGAAGTCTTTAAACAAACGACCACTATGGCCGCTTAAACAAGACAACAATCAATTCGATTTTAGTACCGCCAGCCAGACAGGACAGCCTGCCAGCCGCGTCTGGCCGACTGATTGGCCGCTTTAGCGCGGCGCTTTAATATGCGTCGTGTGTCGCGTGCTGCATGTCGTGGCACGTCCCTCGATTGTTTAAAGTCAATTGCGTGCAATGCGATAAATGCGAAACGGTTCGATCGAGCCCGCCAGCCCGAAATGCAAATTCCCCCCCATATAAATGCAATAAATATGCAGTCGTCGGCCGACGAACGACAGTCGACATTTGGGGCAACGGTGTGGGCCTGGAGGCGGGTGGGGGGAATTGTGCATCTCTATCTCGTCGGTGGTATCAAACTGTGTGACAAGGGGCATTTCGCAGCTGGAAATGGCAACAATGACAACAATCATACAATGTGAGCCGCAGTCTCAACCGAAAAACAAAAAAGGCTACTGCCACAGCCGAGTGGGCGGCCGGGCGGTCGTTGCCACTGGGCGTGGGTGGCTGGGTTTCTGTGTGTGTGTAAGCGGAAGCGTCAAAATGAACGGAAATTGGCTTAAAAATGACAACAGCATAGCAACAATGGCGCAACAGCGACTGCAACAACAACACTGAGTGGAGCCCAAGTGTTGCAAATATTTTTGCTCTTCTTTTGTCTGCCAACCTACCGCCCGCCCGTTGTGCCGGGGACCGCGCCCTTTGCTATTCATAGTTTGTTATTTTCGATTTTCAGTTTCATTTGGGTTTTTGTCCAAGCTCCCTTCTTTTTCGCTGTCATTGAGTTTGAATTTATAATTTTGTTGAATTTTTAACAGCGGGTTTTTTCATCCTGCAAGATTGTCCCTTTTCCTGCTACAGTTGTTGTTGCTGCTGATGTGCATTAAGCTGAAGCGCAAATGTTGCTGCTGCGTTTTTACGTCTCGTTGGATATTCGCTATGCATTTGGTTTTTTTTAGACGCATTTCACGCTTCGACTTTTAGCCAGCCTGTTGGTCAAAATGCGGTGAGAGCAGCAGCGTCAATGGGCGACGTACAGCAGCAGCTTTGTTGCTGTTGTTATTGTTGCTGTTGCTGGCTGTATTGTTGCTGGTTGCTAGTGTGGCATTAACTTTTGCGCGTTACAAGCTTAACATTGATTTTGCGGATACGCAATGTGGCCGTCGGGCAGTCCAATTGTTGTTGGCATCAGTGAGGAGAGGCTGGCCGTTGTTGCTGCTGTTGCCCATGTGGGCGCTTTGAGGCATGTGTCCTGTTTTCCGGTGGGCATCATTTGCACGAAAATTGCAAAACTCACCAGTAACCGGACGGCAAAGTCATGTAAACAACAACAACAAGAGCGGCAATAATTTGGTCCTTCGACATTTTGCTATTTTGGTTGCTGTAACTTTAAACGCTTCAAATTTTTGGCCAACCTCGGAAAACAACAAAAACTGGCACTACAAAAAATGATTGGCTATTATTTGGTCATGTCGGAGGCTCGTTACATTCGAACTATTGAATTTGATGTAACCCTGGCTTTGGCCCATAGCCGGGGGCTTCCAGTTTGGCGTTACAATTGTATTTCAATTTGCTGTCAAACTATGCAGTTTTTGGGCCTTGTAAATGCCGTTGATGGGCCCGGCAGGAAATTGGATTTGTATGTAAGCCAAAGGTCGTTTATTTTTTGAACGGACACAGATTGAAATATGATGACCCCATTAAGATCCAAGATTAAAAGCCACTTAGAACCATAACGACCAAGGCCTGTCAAAATGAGAGGACGAGAGTGAGCTGACCAGAAATTGGAAAGGTCTTCTTCTGCCTTATAGACCTAACCTGCCTAACTGTCAGTAGTATCTGGTGTTCTGGTGTCTGTACAATAAACTCAGTTACATCGAAAGGTTAGATAGTCCCTTTCTGAGACCAAAGAGCAAATACATCTTGCCTGAAATCGCTAGAAAGCGATAGAAGTTTAAGCAAAGGAGAAGAAGAACGAAGATGAAAGATTAAAGCCACCCAAACGATAAAGCTAAAGATATTAGGATATCTAGATATCTTGGAGTGCGAATAAGAAGATTTGGGATACCAAAAGAGTCACGTATTAAAAGGGAACATGATTGCTAAGAATTCTCCTCGGTAATTTCGATGGACTTAAAAAAAATCTATAAAAAAGGATATTCAACTTTATTGTTGCATGCTTTCCTTGGTGGTCCTGAGCCGTGTCATGCGTGTGCCGTTAGTTTTTTAAGCGTCAACACCTGCACGGTAAACAAAATTTGCCTGCTTCAATTTCCAGTTGCTTCCGTTCGTAGCGCTTTCGCGCTCCTTTTTGTTGTTGTTCTGTTAGCCAAATAACATTTCGTGCTTCATTGTTGCACACACACCCATGCAGGCGCGCGGCTCCAATCCGACAGACCCCCCGCCCCCAGTGTATGTGCGCATGGGAGCGCTCTCTTCCGCTTCCGGTTCTAAACACAGTTATTTTTGCACCGTTGGCACAGCATTGCAGCAGGCAGTCCCATGCACTTGAGCTGCACCAGTCCGCCCCCCGGCAGAGCATCTGCTGATTGTTTACTCGCGTCGCCGGGCTTGCCGGGTATTTTTATATGTAAATAACAGAAATATTGCAACATTCGGGGAAAAGCCCCGATGGACGGTTGGATGCCTGCGATGACTTGTTGATGCGAAGCGGCAAATTAAGGCAGTTGATCGATATTCTCAATTATGAATGGCTGGCTGTGGGCCCCCAGTCGATCTTGTGTTCCTTGAAAATCTCATAAAGTTTGCTGCACGTAGCGTTAGACGCAGAGTCCCGAGGCGCAGGATAACAAAGCATATTGCACTTTGACAAACATGCGTCAGGAGCAGCGATATTGCTGACTTCGCAGGCAGTGGGGATAAGCGGGTGGTGGCCGGGCAATCGCAATTGTAACTTCAAAAAGTGGCACGTACTTGAGCTGGAATTGAAAACTCCACGGGAGAGCTGAGTGCCAGCAGCCGGCAACCAAATAGACGGGAGGACAATCGTCTCGCCGGGCGCCTTGCTGGCTGCCGTTTGCATAGAAATGGCAACACAAATAAATATCGAATCCCCGGCATTGCCGCCCCGCTGATACGAACTCACTCACTCCGACTAACTAAGATTCGGGAGCAGCGGGAGAGGCGGGCTTCTTGTGGATGCAATGCCCAATTCCAGTTTCGTTTAACCAAATAAATAAACAAAAAATCATGGCTCAAAATATTTTTGCCAGGCTAAAATGCTTTGTAGATGGAAATCAAAGTGCCGGCGACGCGACGCTTCGGGGTGGCGACAGTCGTTCGAGTTCCTTTCCAAAAAATTCACACTATTGATGTCAACAACTTTGGGATCGCCGTCGCCGCTGCAACTGCCACCACCACCACCATCGTAGCCACTGACACTTGACACTTAATGTGCATCATTGCGCAGCTGACAATTTCAAGCCATTTCCGTTGTGTTGTCAGTCAGCCAACCCAGCCAGCCAGTCAGCCAACTTGCTCCAGAGAAACTTTATGCCGGAATGGCTGGGGACTGTGGACTGCCAAGGGCTGTGGTGGGATGGAGGAGTGACTGTGTCGTCTGGCATTTTGGCAGTTTTTAAGTTTGCATGGCCTGCATATGAGGAATAACAAGGGAATTGAGCAAGCGGGAGCCTCTCAGGCAACCACTGAGCTGACGTTTTTATGAGGAGCTGCAAGGATTTTCTCCAAACACAAATATTTTGTGGCTTTTACAATTGCGGCCAGAATGAAATTGCGTTGGCTTGGTTACTAAAAATGGTCTCAGAAATTTTTCATGGGGTAAGCTTCTTCGAGTATTTTATAAAGTCGATTGGAAAGTAACAACCTTTCATTTTATTGAGATTTAAAGCTTAGAAAGAGTTCAAAAAATCAAATCACTAATTGGAAGTTAAAGATTAAAGAGCAGGTGTAAGGCGAGATACTAATACGTCTTCCATTCATATAAAAGTTACTTTAATTAGGCCGGTTCATTAATCAAAAAGGCCAAGAATATTTTATTGAGTTTAAATTATAAGAGAGTTTTGCAAAAACTTGGGCCAATTTTTATCTTTCCCTTGCCTGACAACGGGGCCACTCTGTGCAGTGTTTTGGTCCGGCTGGCAGCTTTTTGGCAGCCTTTACCTCTCATCGCGGTACCTGTAATTGGAACTTTCATTCCTGATTTTGCCAGTCGGCCGAGCCTTGACAACAGCTGGCGCTAATTTACTGGCCGGCAGGCGAAAAGGCTCGGGCCAGTCAAGTTCTGTGGGCCCAAAAACTTTGCCACAGTGCAGCCAGCCGGCCATATTGCATTATAAAGCTGGGAGCCCCGGATCTCGGCCTCTCTCCCCGCCCTTTGCCGCTGCTGTGACCAACTTTCAATTAAGCTTAAAGGGACATAAGTTTTGAGTGAGAGGCGTGCAGCACTCAAACTATTGGCGTGGGCGCGGCAGACCTCGGCCCGGCAAAAAGGCTGGCGTATTCCAATAAGTTTTCCAAACTCAGTCGGAAGTGGGCCTGGGCTGGGCGAGGGGTCGGGACTGCGATGCTAAAACAACATAATTCATACTTAACTCACCGAAACAGTTTCCGGGCAGGCCAGCGGTGGTCGGCTGGGAGGGCGGGGCTATCGGCCGAACTGCAATGAGAAATGGCGAAAACGAAGAAATAAAATTGCATTAGTTGTGGTCGTTTTGTCTTTTAGTTTACAGCTACCGCCCCCATCCTTATTCCTTGCTGGGGCTGTTTTAGTTTGCAAACATCGCGGTTTCTTTCTCTCGCAAGTTTCCGAGTGCCCAAGATGTTCGGCTGGCAGGGTTGCCGCCTCATAAAATGAAATTAAATTTATGTACAGTTGCTGTTGTTGCTGTTGCCGTTGCTCTTGCCGTTGCGGCCGCGACCACGAAGAGTTGCGCGGCATAAAACTTTCGAAAACAAGCCAGGAAGTGGCCAAACACACGCCGGACGGACGGACGAACAAACGAACGAGCGGACGAGTGGTCGGTCGGGAGGGAAAGTTGCCGTAATTCAAAATTCGAGTGGCAGTTACGACCAAACAAGGGCCGGACGAGAAGAAGCCCTCAGCTCGACAGGATGCGCATTGTGGCAACAAACGCTACTTCCGCCTTTTTGAGGCCCCGCCAAACGGCAACCCGGAGTCGCTTCGAGGCAATCTGTTTACGGTTATTTTCATTTGCCTGCATAGGCCTGCCGTGCAGCTTGCTTATGTCGCCAGACCCAAACCGTCCCCTACAATTAGATTGCGGCACCACCCACCCGCCAAGTCGCCAATCTGTCAGCCCGCCGCTAAGTTGGGTGATGGCTGGGAATGCCGGTGAAATGGCTTTCATTCTGGCACTTGGCAAGGATTCCGGCTTAGAGGGACTCGCGCCTGCAGCTGTCCAGAATGCATTGTATTTTCACAGCAGCCCTGCCGTGACTCCGTCCCCTCGAACTGATCCCAGAGCGCTTTTCAATTAAGTTATTGGGTGGTGTTCGTTGTTGCCGAAGGGATTTCCAGCTGTGGAGACTTCTTTGGTGGCGTCGGGTATATTGCTATTGATTTTGGGCTTACTCAATCAGAGGGCAGCCCGACATAAGAACAGAGCAGATAGAGAAAGTAATCGAGCGAGGACGGAAGGGAAGGAGGAAGAGAAGCCAACAAGTCGCGCAAACAAAAACAAAGACAACAAAATTTTAATTGAATTTTCGCCAAATCAGAGCAGTGAAAATGGCCCGGAAATATAATGAAACAAACTAAAATAACGGCAAAGGGCCCAAAAGATAAACGGTAAATGTTGGTGCGGCCATTGCTGCTGCCTCAGCTGTTGTTGTTGCTGGAATTTTGCTTGCGGCAAATAAATTTAATTAACGCGAATTTTCCACTATTCGTCTGTCCCTTCCCCAGAAAATAAGCTTTAAAAAAGGTTTATGGACGTGAATCCACAAAACAATAAATTTTTAATTAAAAAACTGTGACAAATACAACCGATCATACACCTCACACACACGCACACCCACACGGGAGCTCACAAAATCAAAAATGAATTTCCATATGCGATTGAGTCTCAAAGCGACTGGAAACACAGGGGGAACTTTAATTAAAAATTTCATAAATAACTGTGGAATATTTTCCGGTACATGGAGAGGGCCCGCAAGGTCCTGCCAGGACATCAGGCATGTCAAATAAATCGAATTTGTTATTGATTCGGCTGGGCAACGGCAACTGCCCGCTCACAGAGCGGAGTTCATTTTCCAGCAATTAAAACAGAAAGACCAGCGCACCAACGTAAGAAAGGAGGTCCTGCCTACCTCTCAGGGCCCAGACACCAACCCCACAACAATCAGTGAAATGAAAAAGCCGAAAGAGTCCGACTGGCGCTTCATGCTTCGAATTATTAATAAAAAAGGCAATGGAAGGCGGCAGCTGCATACGAAATGCAAAAGCCAAAGGACCCCGTCATCAGTGACATCATCACACACTCGGGCATTTCGGTTGTAATTACGTTTATTGCTTTGTTGCAGGCGGCGATAGGCAGTTGCTTCCAAATTTTTGATATCCATTTGGCCCCAGTCAAAATAGCAACAACCGAACAAACCTATGGATGGGCAGCACAAAGTCAATTGGAAACTGTGTAGGCCATGCCAACACTTGCCCTCCACACAGCTCTGCGTAGCCCGCTTTTTGACATTGTGTGCCTGCCAGGAGATGCAAGGAATGCAACGTTCCTTGGTATAATCACAGCAACGCAAACGTTGAGATTTTCCATTGCTTTGCGACTGCCTCGGCGCAAAAAAAAATCTGAGACGCAGAGCGAAAGGCAAGTGGAAGTGAACAGCACAAGGAGCAGGAAAACTGCCGCTTTGAGCCCGAAAGTCTGTAGGTCAGGCTGTGGTGACTTCTCGGTGCTCTATAATTGTTTGGACTGAGGAATTGAGTGGTCTTCATTTTTGGATCGGCAAAAGATATTCATTTTCTAAGATATTTTAATAAGCTCTTTCTGTAGATTTTAAAGAGCTCAGTTCTCTTTCTTTTCTATCCTGACGCTGCTTTCTGTAAATTTTCGATGAGCTTCTTAGTTGCTGTTCCTTTCCTGGAAAATAAAAACTCCTTTTTTTCTTGCGCTTATGAACCCTTTTTAGGTTTTATCCACTTCCTGATTGTGGTTTCGAAGAATTCTTGCCTTGTTTGTCCCCTGGAAGATTCCAGGGACTCGGATCAGACAGGTTCTTCTTTTGGCCACAAAGGCAATGGCCAAGTTGAGAACTTTTCGACAACACACACCGGCATCTGGCCCTGCCCACACCCCCACACACGTCCATCTCTTCCGGCAGGTCCGGCAACCAAACTATGCAGGACCGGTAAAAATATTTTGTCTGTTATGCGAGGCGAAAGCCAGAAAGTCAAAGGGAGGATGTCTGGGATTTCAGGTGAGAGACTGCACGGGTCAGTAGACGGTTGTTCCTGCTTTTTATTTTATAATCATAAATATTGCATAAGCAATACGAAGGGCACTTTAAACTCAGGGAAAATGGTATAAAATTTAGATTTTCATTTAGTTTTTGATCAGATTTGCGAACCGCCCTCGACCTGTATTCCCGCTTGGTGCTGTAGGTGATGGCGTTGGCCGCCTGCTGGCCATTTGTGAAATTGCATTTAAAAATCGTTTACTTTTGCATGAGTCCAGCCGGTTGGGTCATCACGCACATGCCCCGCCCACACGTCCCCGTTGATGCCGACCGCTCGCCCGGCTACAAAACGAATATGAATTTTTCAGGCGGTTGCGTGCGTTGGGCGGCGTGTTTATGCCTCAATTTGTTGCAATCGCACGTACCAATGGAATCCATATGGGCTCACCATATCATCCCAATAACCTGGCCACCGTTCCAATCATTGGCATCCAATTGAGCGGTCACAGGGCAGTGCACCTGACAAGCAAACAGAATCAAAAAGTGAAAAGGAATCCTTTTCAGGGAATTCCATTTCAATTCTTCAGACAAATCAAACGAGCGCCCACAACTGGCAGCAAGGCACAGGCTGAAAAAGGAAAAAAAAAAAAAACACACACAAAGCTACCGTGTTTCTAGCAGGACTAAAAACCCCATGCGTGTGTGAAGATGTCAACAAGCTAGTTAACTGCATTTGATAAGCCATCTCGGGGTCCTTGTGGGTTCGGTTATGACGCCTTGAGCGCCATCGGCGCCGCCAGCGAAGTTTCCCATTTTCGTTTTCCATTTTTCAGAATATTCCCG
This sequence comes from Lissocephala sabroskyi, assembly GCA_037075105.1. NCBI lineage: Eukaryota > Metazoa > Arthropoda > Insecta > Diptera > Drosophilidae > Lissocephala > Lissocephala sabroskyi. The sequence continues at coordinate 54,456 of JBAMCP010000031.1, forward strand.
CTCAGATTCCTCGAGCAGCACCACAAAACTGAACTAGTTGTCAAAATGACAGAACATTTTGCTAAAGTTTAAGTAGCATGAAGACAAACACACTCCTCCACCCCCAGCCCCTGTTTAATCTTACGGGGCAGAACGCATGTCTAGCTTTTGTGTGCGGTAGTAAATGACACGCCCTGTCAGTTGCACTCCCGCCCACCCGCACACATACACACAGCGCACTTGAAGCCGAGGAAAGCCGGCTCAGCAGGAACAATAGCCGGTGGTTATAATGGAAGCAAAAGCAGTTTTTTTTTTGGGAAAGCGGATGTGAGATTTTCAGAGAGTCTAATATTTTCCGGGCACTCCGGAAAATATGTCAGCTGAAAAGGAAACAATACGCTCATTATCCTTACGGGTTACCATTAGCTGCTTGGCTCCGAAGGTGGATCAAAATTAAGCTGATGGGTATTTTTCTTGGCGCGGGTAATGATGTGTGCCGCCGGCAAGAATTGTGGAAAATATTGAAGAGCTTCACACTTTGCGCTGTAAACCGTTTCGAATGCAATTTTTTAATGCGATTCCATTTGGTTGCAAATTATTTCAGGCAGTTGAGTTGAGAACTGCATCGAATGCAACTGTCTGGAACAGCCGAGAAGAGTTAAGCGACTTGCACTTGAACTGGAAATCGTATGCAGTGAATGGAATTTTGTATTTTAATTTTTGCTGGAAATTGCATTCGCCTTAAGTGCTGGCTGGCAGTTAAGTAAAGAATTTTAATTCTCCAGTAAGCCGAGCATTTACAAAATTCCGTTATTGTAAATTAAGGCTTTGTGATCCTGCCATTTCAACGGGAAGCCCACAGGGCATACAAAACCACGCTCGACCGAGGGCGGGTTGTCGGTTACTCTTGCTATTTTATTTAACAAGAGATAAGAGCGACTCTCGAGAAGAGTATGCGCTAGTCGTGCAATGGAGCTGGGCAGAGTTTCGTAAAGAGAAGCTGAATATCCCGGCTGGCTGGTTTGTATTCACAGTTTGTTGGCAAACAAATAAATTTGAAAAACTATTTAATAACCATCAATTCAGTGAAGCATAAATAAGTCTATAAAAATGTAAATTCTAAATATCCTCGCTTGCTCCGTCCGAGCTAAGCAACGAAAAATGCCCAACATGAAGGGCTCCCCGAGCTGGTTCTTTAATTGCTTGGGACATCCACCCACAAGTCAGAATGAGTTATCACGAGGCCGAGAAGCAGCATCAAAAAAACAAAAGACCAAAGACCAAACGGAAGTGTCAGTGGCTGGTCGACTGTCTGCCCAACGGTCTGCATGCAACGGCAGCAGCAGCAGCAACAAGAAGCTGTTTGTTATGCTCTCGTGCCTCAACTGTGCGAGCGACTACTACACTTTTGATGACGTACGACAATGGAAGCGGCAGCATTGCAGTGCATCCTCCAATGCAACTCGACTGGCCGACCATCCGACGGACCGACGTGCCGGCCGACTCTGTAATGAATACGGCCTCGTTAGAGTTGTGCAAGCTGACCGACTAGGCCCACAGACAACTTATTTATGCCCCCAACATGGGGCAAGAGCGGGCGGACGGGCGGCTGCTCGTGACCCGCTGTCCGTCCGCCTGATTTGCATCTTTTGTGTTTGGAGTCCGTGGGGTCAGTCAGGCAACGCACAGACGCACACATATGAATACCGCAATTATTGCATTTATGAAATTCCACCAGCCTCGCCGACCACCCGTCCTCGGTCGAGTGTGGCTTTGTGTGTGTGTGTGTGTGTGGTGGGTGGGGACACGCTCGACTGGCTTTCGGTTTTGGGCGACCCGCCGTCAGCAACTATGGCAATTATCGGCCGCCCCCCGCTCGCTCAAAAAAGGAGGCTCATAATTTCTGGAAATGTTTTGACTTGGGCTCTTATGCTGATTTACTGGCTCTTGTGGCTTTGTGACAAATCTGTTTTGTCCTCTTGATGTGATTGCAGTTGTCCCGGGTCCTTTGGTCTTCTAGTTTGCGAAAGTTTTATTTCGGGCAATTTAGTTTGGGCTTACAAACCGCATTTATTTTAAATCTGTCTATTTGCTTATGAGTTTTGAGGGCTTTTAAAGTCCTCAGTCTACCGGCAGCTTGCCCGTAATTAAGCATAAATCAGCCTTCCTCTGGGGGATGAGGGGGCTCATTAAATCACTCTTACTAGGCTAGCAGGGCCAGCTTAATGGAGGCGTTAAGCGGTTTCATATGCCATTTACCATGCCCGGCTTAGTTGGCAGCCATTAAGGGAGAGCGCGCGGATTATCTGGACTCGCTGGGGCCGGTGGGCTGGGTGGCTTCATCAACTGATGGAAATTTTTAAATGTCTTCGGTTTTAAATTCAATTTACGCTTTCCACACCTGCGCGCCCGTGGCCGGCTGCGGCCTGGCCTGGCCATAATTACCCGACCGACGCCATCAAGGAGCCGCTGTCGTTGCAGCGCGGCAATAAAATCGGTGAGAACTCCCCGCCACATCGAAGGAGTCCCGCAAATTGGCTTGTGCAACGTGCATTTGCTAATTTATTGGAGCTCGAGTCGGCGGTCGTGACTGAGCTGCAGCCTCCGACGACGCGCCACCAACGCCCAAGGCGGTCGGCGTAGCGCTCAAGGTCGCCGCAATCGCCGTCAACGCCGTCACCGGGGCGTCGTCGTTGTTGCCTCCGCCGGTGTCAGCAATAATAAATTTATGCATTTTTTGTTATTGCGCTGGTCAGTTTGTCGGTCAAGCGGTCTTGGTCGCTTGCCCCCAGCCCAGGCGAGGATAACTCTGTGTGTGTGTGTGGTGTTAATTCAAGAAAATTGCTGGCGGGTAATTGTCGTTGCGGTAATTGTGTGCATGTGGTCCAGAGGTTGGTCAAGTGGTCCGTCCACCCGTCTCCGACCGTTTGGAGCGAAGCCACCGTCGATTGGTCGTCCTGCTTGTTGCCCTGGCTCGCCACTTTGGTTACAATGTGGCTCATTTGTGCAACAAACGAGAACGCAATTTCGCCTCGCCCTCGCCGACACGAGACGCAACGAGTTGATGGCACGTCCAGGACGATGGCCGGCGACCAGGACAAATCATAGCTTTGGGCGGCAGCTTTTCAAACTATGCGCCCCAGCCTCAGCCCCAGCCACTGCCACTGCCACTGTCAGGGCCCCATTGCCCGCTCGTTGAAAGACGCTCTCGAATAATTGGATTTTGTGAGCCGTGCTGCATATTGCACTTGAGTCTCGCCTTTGAGCAGCAATTGTTGCTGCTGCTGTTGCTGCTGGTGGCCCTGTCATAATTGCGGTTTTCAATGGCTGCGGTTATGCATTTTAAGGCCTTAAGTATTTACGCCTCGTTAGCTTTGAATCGGCCGCCTCCGCCCGCCGGTCTATGCATTTGGGAGGAAAATTCCGGCTCAGCTTTAATGCCGCCGGCAATGGGGCAAAAATTCCTATTATTTTTTCGCCCACAGATTAAAATAAACTCACCATTTTAAGCCCCCCCTTTTATGCCCTGTTTCGGGCCACATGGCAACGCAGCTTTAAAGTTTCCCTTCCAGCAAAAGACCGGGCTTAATGTCCATGCAACAGGACCGCTTAACTCGCCCCCGGCGCTCGTGTGTGTGTGTGCCTTTTTGAATGTCTGTGTGTTGTAATGAAACCACAATTTTTATGACCATACCGTTGCATATTCTTAGCCGATTCAAAAGGATTTAAAGTCCCCACCGCCCCGGTGTATGTGCATTGATTTCCTTTCAGTTTTATGGGCCCACTCCCGCCGATGCTGCCGCCGTCTCGTTTGCTTTTGTGTCGCAACAACGCCAACGGTCTGTCGGTCTGTCTGTCGGGGTGAGGGCGTGGCATCTGTGTTCTGGTTGCTTTTGTGGGATTTTTATTACCGGTGAAGCGAGCTTCGCAATTCAATTTCCTTTATTTCCCTATATATTCACATATATTTTCAGGACCCTTTGCAGATCAATTGGTGGATTCTAAGTCGCCCAGGTCGACCGGTCAGTTGACTGACCATTTGAATGCGAATAACTCGTTGGCCTTGCCGGAAATTACAACCCAACTGACTTATCTGCCCTCGCATCGCTCGGCCTTTCTTTTGACCAACTGCTCCTGTCAATTCAAAGGCATTCTGACATCCCCATTACCCACCGGCCACGATTGCTCCAAGTCCAAGAATAGCAAATAACTTAAACGTCATGCTTACATTTCACAAAAACAAATCTGTCAGTCGTTTTATGTTATAGATTAAAGTCGCCTAAGCTGGAAGGGGTCCTGGCTCGCTGGCTGCTATTGTCCGCCCAAACGAAATTGAAGAAAATTGCATTTGCACGGTGGACAATTTCGAAACAATTGCGAGACTGCTTGACATGCTACCTGTGATGCTGCCAAACAGTTTAGCAGGTAATGCCTTATATCGATACCGGGCCAGACCGAGAGGCCGTAAGCAATTGGCAGCCAGACAGGCGGGTGAGCCGGCGGCACTGGCAGTTGATGCAGTTAGCTGACTATTGACTGCCAGTCAAGCCGGCCGGGCAGGGCCGGGTCGGGCCGGTCAGGTCTGCCGGAGACGGCACATCTCGTTCAGAATTGAGTTGCCCCAGCAACTGCAGGCTTTCGGCTTAGGACTCACATTTTTGGCACATTGCAGCGATGCCCATTTGCAAAAACCGAGCGAGAGAAGGAGTCGGCCTGCGTATAATTTGGTTAAAGACACACGACGGGCTCCGTATCGCTCCTGGAATGGCCCAACAACTGTGCTGCACTGGCAGTTGAGAGTCTGGGGAACACGTTGCCAATTGGCAATATTCACTCTGGCCGGGCCAGTAGGACATTGGACGGTTTTGGTCTTTTTATGAGTGTGCGCCCGGATTGGTGTGACTGGCTACCATTTTTGGAGGCCAAATTGGCATGTGTATCTGCAGGGATCTTAGTTTCCCAGTCGGCACAGTGAGAGAAACGGTTGTGCGTAGAGTAAGCGGCTTAAATGGCTGCCAACGGACTTGGCCGGCTGTGCATTTGGCCTGGAAACTCGAGCGGACCTCAGTCATTTGGTTCGGCCATTCAAGTGCATAATTACTTAATTCTGCTCGCTTTGGGAGACGTCGGCCGCGGAGGCGAAGTTCCTGCGAAACTCCCAGCCACCATACTCCGGATTTGCATGGGCCCATCAACGCAGCCGTATTGGCATTTCATTTAGCTAATTTGCCGGGTCGAATGCGAATGCCAGCGGTGGTTTGGGCAGTTGGGCGGTCTGCTTATCTCTCGGGGGAAATCGAACGGTACGAGGCCCGCAAAGCGTGTTGTCTTTTTAGTGTCAATTTTGGGCAACAATCTCGTAGATTTCCCCGAACGACTCAACTGTGAAAAACTGTAAATTTGTGCAATGACAGGACGCACACACATACACAGACTAACTGGCTGACAATGACAAAGAAATTGACAGACAAAAGCCAAGGCTTTTGGCCACCAAGAAACTTGGGATTGGGTTCCGGGATTTCCCGCTCTCCTGGCTTTTTCGGGGTCCAAAAAATGTCAAATTTCCTACACGACCACTTCGCCGGTCACTGTGGCAGCTGGGCAATTGGGCACCTGTCGGCCAGTGAGTCGTGCGCCGTAAGCCCCGAGTTGCTTCACACTTGCCCCGTCGCTTGCTCCGGTCTGCCGGGCTGGGCCGGCTTTCGGCTGCTGTCAACTGGGCCGCTTGCCAATCTGCCGACCTCCTCACGCTCTCTCTGGTTATTAGATAAGGGCCCAGCGCAGCCTCACGCACGTCGTGCCGGTCGACCCGGCCTACACCTGTTGCCAATTGTTTGTCGTTGCCGCTGGCTTTGTTATAGTTGTTGTTGTTGTTGCTGGGCATGTGCCGGTAGTTTATGTTTATGGGCCGGCCTGACAACCTCTTGGCTTCCGCTTTGCCCGGCCGCTTGTTTGTTTTGGCCAAGTTGTAGATGGCCAGGATTGCACGTATTTTGCCGTTTCGTTTTTATTTGTTTTAAATAAATTTTACACGGAAGCCTTTATGCAAATTTTATGCTAATTTTTGTGGTCGAATCATACCGCCCAAGAAGTGGACCTGCAGGGATCTTTTTTTGGGCTATAACACCCAAGCGAATTGGTGACTGAAGTGTTGTCGCTGTCAGCAGCAATTATGGCATAGAGCCACTGGCTCATTTGGCCGCTGGTCCATTAAAGCCTTTCGATTTGCTGAGTCAGGGCCACAGATCGGCCACCCAGAGCAGGGCAGTCGCCGAATGGCGAGCATGACTTTCAGTTGGTAGCTTCAAAAACGCATTAGCAGCTGCCGCGGACACAGAGATACAGATACAAACGGATTTCGAAGATACGCACAGGTGAGAAGAGACCGCAATCACCTTTAGCTCCCATCCCCCTGCCGGTTGTTCTGTGCGTCTCTGCGGGGCGTTAAATGCTCGACTAATCGATTACATCATTTGGCTTTCGCGAGGCGACTGAGCGGCGCGGCTCGCGTGTTCACCTGCTCAATGGCAGGCGGGCGGGCGAGCTTAGGTCGTGGCGGGAGGCTCGTCTCGGGCTCCCATTAAAGTTCAAGTTGAAGTTTAATTGTGTAATTCAGTGTGTTTGCTAATTTTGTTTGCTTTGGGTTTGCGCTCAATGGGGCCACAGCCGAAAGAAACAATGCGCCAATTTGGCCGACTGCTGCGGCAATTTGCTTGCCGGTTTTTGGATTTGTTTGTTTATTTGTTTTACGCTTCGTTACATTCGACCCTCCTCCTCAGTCCCTAGAGGGTTTGGACTGAGTTGTTAACCTGAAACTTCGGCAAGTCTGCCGCCAGCCTGTCTATGCGGCCTGCTCGCCCCGCCCGATTTCAATTAGTCTGGCGTGTCTTTTGGGGGAACCTGCGATTTGAGAGATATTTGCCGACTGTCTGAATGTGTGATTTTTTTTTTTGTGGGGTTCAAGTACCTTGGTTCTCATCTACCTGCCCTTCCAGAGACTTTCACAAGCTGCCGCCGCCGCGAGCTGAACAATTGCGGTGGCCAATTCGATTGTTTTTTTCGATATTGATTGATTGAGCAGCTCCTGCGGCTATGATATCATGGGACACTCATTTGGGTCGCTGTGGCTTCTATTACGGTCCGGTAGGTCTGAGAGTTTTAATTGCCTGGTCTAATTTGCTGGATGCTTGCGAGTCTTTTCCGCCCCTTGGCTGGCCACCCACTGCCAATTAATTTGCATAAAACCAAAATGCAAATCAGCCGGACCAACTGGGTTCCGCTCCGTGTTTACACATGAGCTGAGATCGCCGGGACGAGACCTAGAAACCCACAAACGGCTCTGGGAAGATGCCCAGGGCTTTGGGAGAGGCCGCCGCCCCGAGGGTGGGGCTTTTGTATTTGCCTAACTGCCAATGAATGAAGCGCCTGCTTATTGGCAGATAATTGACACATAAAATTAGCATAATATTTTTTTTTGTAGTCACCGTCGTTGCTGTTGCTGGACAAGTGACAAGTTGGGTCAGTCAGTCGGGTGGGGGGTGCGGTGTAGGCGGCTGTGGCCCAAAAGATAGCCATCAAAATGCGTAATGGCCAACGAGACATAATTTCACTTTTTTTTGGGGCTCCCAACAACAAAAAATGAAATGTTGTTCTGAATTTCGTTGCCCAAAATTGGCGCAGATGTGGGACCCAAATTGTTGGTGTTGCTGTTGTTGTTGCTGCTGCCGGACAATGTGTGGAATTTAAATTAACAATTTCTGGGTACATTTCTCTTTGCTTTCCAGACCGAAGAATTGTTTTTTCTTCTTTTCTCTTCCCTCTTTAGCATTTTTTTCGGGCTCGCCGCTGCCGCTGGCGCTGCTGTTGTTGCTGCTGCCGCTGTTGCTGGCATGTCACATAATTCCGCTGGCTGATTCTTATCTATGCAAATCCAGCGGGCGTGTGAGTGTAATTCGCACAAAGAAAGTGTGGTAATTTGAACGCGCGCGAAACGATGGAAATCATTTGGGCATACACGACGTATGCTTAATAATCGTATATGCCAGGAGGGCGGGCGTGGCCCTCCCAATCATCTAACGGGAACGGACAAAGACAACCCGTTGTTGTATTAATAAGCCGCAATTCCCCGAACCGCTGGCCAGGCGGCCTCCCGCTTATCAAATTAATTATGCCAAGCGGCCTCCTCGCGCGGTGCAGACGGCGCCAGTGACGCTCCGTCGGGGTCCCCGGACACAAATTAAGCAGATGAAGCGCATAAATCAGCGGCGAGTGGTAGCTGCGCGGCACCTTGGCGCTAATCGTTTTGTGTACCCGCCGACAGTTGACAACCTTCAACAAAAGCAACAACAAAGGAACACAGACGAAAGGATACCGGCGGAGGGGCTGGCCAGGCCAAGGCCGTTGGTCCGCCCGGCTGGGCTTCATAAATCGACGCAAAATGTCAAACGGTCAGTGACAAAGCGCCTGTCAGCGTCGAACTTCCAGACAGAAATGCCAATCTGAATTGGATTGGGCAGTGTTCATCTCCCCGCCCAGAAGCCTGTCTTGTCCTGAGACAAACAATTTAATTTATGAAAATCGCTGCAAAACTAAAGCAGAATGACAAACAAATCGGCAAAGTGCAGGCAGACAAGGCGTCCGTCCGGAGGGAGGAATTCTTCTGCCAGCCATGAATCCTTCGATTTCAAGTATTTCTCTGGGTCCCCTCGTCCGGCTGCTCATCTTTACATTTGACACTTGAGTGCCGTTGCCGTTGTTGCCGTCGCTGGGCAGTTTGCGCAACGAATCAAATTTAAATTTCTTGATTGTCGTCCGCTCGAGTGGCAGGCAGGCGGGCGGGCGGTTATAGGTAGTCGGTTCCGAAAAAGCGGATGCGACGAATTGCCAAAGAATCAAAGTCACTCGGACGCCGGTCGGTTGTGCCGCCCACTAGATCCTTTTGCGATTTTCGCATAATAATAATTCGAACGACGTGCCTGGAATCTCGGGCGGCTGGGCAGTCGGCACAGAAAAAAACGCCTGAAAATTGACTGAGTGTCGCGGGCATAAAATGGCCAAGTGACTGATGGACTTGCCACTGACAAGCCGCCTGCCCCGCCCCCCGGGTTAGTGAAGTGTCCTTATCTCTTCGTTTTTTTCTGCTTCTCGTCGTTTTCATTCTGCGTGCCGCCTGTCAACGCAGCACAAATCTATGCACACCTCCGCCCTCCCGGCCACGGGGACATTCGATGGCGCGGGTGCCGGCGACTGTGTTAAATGGAGCAAAAACTGTGCTGCCTGCCAGGACAATGGTGTCAATTAAACTTTACATTGTGTAGGCGCGACGGCCCGACGGGTGGCGGGCGGCTGTCTAAATTTTTTCCATCGCCCATCCAAGCATGTGGCGGTGGCAGGGCCGAGGCCTCTTTCGTGGCCTTGTTAACAATGAAAACTCGATTAAAGTTGTTGTAGTTTAATGGCTTTGTTTTGGTCTGGGGTCGATTCTGCCGGTCCCTGTCAAGAGCCTATTTCGTCCCGTTTTTTGATTGAGCAGCATGGCTTCTTTTTTATGATGGGACACCCTGGCCGCATCCCTTTTTTTATGCTGATTTGGGTTTTTAAAGTGCCATAAAAAAGACATAAATTTGGCGGTAAGGGTCCGCTAGATTCGTTGTTTCGTTTACAATTCATTTAAGGGGACTTTTAATGTTTATCTGTGATTGAGTTCGTAAAAAATCAACAAACAACAAATCACCAAAAATCAAGTCCTCCGCTTCACTCACCGTTGTTTCACAATTAATTTTTCTCCCTCTTTTTATTATCTTTGATGAAATTAAATTGGCACTTGAATTCTCTTTCGAAACACTTTTAAATTCCACTCACACGTAATACTCGAAATGCCGATCCTTGCGCAGGACAGCCTCTAGAGTTCTTGAGCTTTTCCGTTACCACCGCGCACGCGTGACCGAATCGTGAATTTTGCCCACTGGCCCACACGGTCGGGTTCTTTTATACCCTCGTCTTTGTAGGTGTGTGCGTGTGTGTCTGTCAGTGTCCCGCCGGCAGAGCCAAATCTCAGCCAAGGCGGCAGCGCAGTCCCTCGATTTCTTTCCTCCCAATGAAGTTCTGAAGCCGCGCCAAAGCGTCTGCCTCTGCTTACAGCGCCGCTGATTCTGGATGGCGGCAATTTGCGCGCGGCTTTCAATTCAATTTGTGCAAAAATCGCGCCGCTGTCGCAGTCGCCGGCGTTGTAATGAAAGCACGGCAGCGACGTTTGCCGCGCTGCCAACGTCAAGCATAAGTTTCGTGTAGAACGCTCTTCTCAAGTCGCTGCCGCTGCCGTTGCCGCTGCTGCTGCCATCGGCGCGTCGATGGGGCTGACTTTGCTCTGCCCCGATTGCTGTGACTTTGCGGGCAGCGATTGCGTTTGCGTGGCCGGCGATTCTGGTTTTCTGCCGGTCTGCTTTTGGCCAAAAAGCCATCGAGTGTTGGCTGCCGGCTCTTTGGCTTCGCCATTGGTCGCTGTGGCCCTACATCTGCGCGGCGGCTCCTCTGCCAGCCCTCAGCTGTTCTTCTGCTCTGTGCAAGTCAACTCACCCGCAGTGGCTCTGCTGGATCACTGTGATTTATCGCGGGAAATATTTGTTGTTGTTTTGTTTTTTTGGGGGGGCTTTTTGTGCAACAAGTGATTCATTCTTCGTGCTTAATTCACTCAAAAATTCGCAGAGGTTCCGTTCAAGTTTATTGAACTGTCCATTGGGAGGGAAGCTGGCCAACTGTCCCGCCCCGTCCAGGCCTCTTTCGGCAGTCAATGTTTCAATTTGCGTTGTTGATTCTCCAGTTGCCAATTTGCCATATCGCCGATGAACGTGCTGCGATTTGTGTCAGAGCGAAATTGAATCTTCGCTCGCCCACACCCCACCGGCCACCGGCAGCCGACCACCTTGGGTGATTTTGTCATAAACATAAAGATAAAAAAAGGAATCGGACTGCCGTCTTTGCTACAAAAATAAGTGTAAAATTAATTCCAACTGTGAGTAGCTCGCTCCTGTTTTCCGGCTCCTTTCCCAATCTACTTCATGGGGCGCATAAAAATTTAAATAAAAGAAGAGATCCCCTTATCTCAGCCTGGCCTAACCTAGTCGAGCCGGCGCCTTTTCCTCTAAATTTTCAATAAACAAACCGAAGAAACAGCCCCGCCTTCTCGTCCACCATTTCGTGGCTCAGTGGGAGGGCCTGGGCGAGAGGGCGGGGGAAAGTATCTGAGCCCACTAGCCCAGCCAGGCAACGCGTCCTGGTATCCTGGCCTGGCGGGCCCAGGTGACGCCGAAGTCACCGCTTTACCCGTCGGAGGCTCTTCAGGCTCGCACGTGATTTGCATTGCAAGTAGCCGGGTGGCCGGATGGCCGGACGGGCGCTTGGGTGGGTGGGGCTGCGGGCTGCCCGTATGCCCGCCTCCGATAAACAAATGCCAAAATAATAAATTGCCTCGAATTATTGGCACTTTGCCGCTGATAAAAAAATGCGTGTAATAACAATAATAATGCGACAACGACAGCGGGCCGATGGCAGGCCGCCTTGGCCTGGCCTAAGCTGGGCGCTAAGTCGGTGCTGTCGGCGGCACCGCGTGCGCGGCTTCCAGAAGTGTCTGGCCATAAAAATGTTATTATGATTTTCAATAATCACACGCATTAAATTATCATAATGCGAGCATTTTCAATATTTTCACGCCCCGACGCCTCCTCCACGGACGTCGGCGTGTTGCACAGATTTTCGCATTTTCACATTCTGACTTTCTGTGGGCGTGTGGGTGTTGAAAATTTGAATTGCACCCCTGGGGTGCCGTGCCGAGTCCCGGTTGGTTTATTAAAATTACCTCCGATTATATGGCCACTTGTTTGCTGGGCGCGAACGGGAGAGGTCGTTTCATTTGCCCCAAAATCGCCTTCCATTTCGCGGGCTCGTTGAGATTGAATTTCTCGCAGGAGTTGTGGGAAAAAAACCCTTTGCATCACTCGACCTCGATTGCTGGACTGTCATAAATTTTTTATTTTCGCCACAAGAATTCTAAGAAAAGAATCGTTCTTAACCCACTAAAGCCGGCGGACAGGCTGAGTCATGACTTTCTCGGTTAAATAATCGCCAGAGAGCAACAACAAAAAAATAACATTAAAAAAATTTCTAGATACAGTTAAGTAAATTTTAATGTTTACCCAGCGAGCTGACATCACTGGGAAGCCCTCGTCGAGTGCTTGAGAGTCTCTCAGGGCCCTGCGGATGCATAAAATCTGCAAACGGCCGTCAAAAACTTTCACCGATTCGACGCCCTCCACGCCTTCGACGCATTTCGGAAAGACAGCCGATTCGGCCAATAGAAAGTTCTGTCGAAATTAATTATTATTAAGAAATTGCCAAAAAAACAAACGAATCGAATCGACTCCAAACCAAAACAGAAAACAAAACAAATCGCGACAGACAGCCCAACAGCCGCGCCCCCTCCGCCTTCGCTTCAGCCGCGCGTAGCTTGGCTCATTAAAAGTAAATCGAGTGAGGAGCTAAGCGACGGCAGCTGAATTTTTATAAACTTGTCTCGCCAGACGACGCGACTCAACGACCCGTCGGTCCGCTTCTGCATTGTTTTTTTCCGCTTCTTGTCAATGGTTAGGGTTTTGTAATTGTGGCCGCTCTCCGCCCCCATCAGCCCCTCCCGCTGGCTGTGCCAGTGACCGACAATGTCGAATGGCAAATGCCGAGTCGGTGAGTGAGACGCCTGCGCAGCCGATTTGACTGATTGATGGATGGCCGGTTTGATGCTTGAACTTGAAAAGCCAACGGTAAATGTTAGTCAGCCGATTTGATTTGGCCGGGCAATTAAAATTTAATGCCGAATTGGGAAATCTCGGCCGAATTCGGTTGAGAAAGAGGTGAGGGGAATGGAGTATGGGGAGGTGTCGGCAGTCATCGCCCTCGGTCGCTGGGCAGGGAAAAAAGCTGTTGATTTAATCAGTCGAAGCGACAGCTTCCAAGAAACCACCAAGCCGAGCCGGAGAAACCAGCCAGTTTTAGCCAAGTTTAGCCAGATGGCCGGTCAGCGATAACGCGGCCAAGATGAGCAAAGCTGGCTGCCTCTTCCCGGGGTAATTTGCATAAGTTTCTAGTCCCTGGCCTGGGCCAATATTGGCGTACTTCAGTTAGCCAGGTTAGTCCCGAAGGGCCGGGCCCTTTTACATCATTTGGCGTAATTAATAATCATAAACATAAAAACTTATGACGCATTTATGCTAATTAACCAATTGGCCAGATAGTCGGCCAGCGTCTCTCCACCTGACTTCATTTCATTCATTAATGTATACATCAGTGGAATTTACATATCATCCTGCGTGTTGTTTACTTTTACTTTCACGTTATGAAAATGAAATCATTTTAGCGAAATGTTCTCGGCTTGTCGAGCCGACGAGTCGGCATGTCAGCTGCTCAATTGACTGGAACCGACCAACGATTGTTCGCGCTTATCTTGGCCAAAGCATCAACGGAACGGGCCGGGACTTTTGCTGTCTACTTATGCCTGAAAATTACAGCAATTTAAGCAACATAATCAAGGCGTTTTGTTTCCTCAGCAGCCGCTAAGACTTTGGCTAAATTTAGAATCGACCAACAACGCAAAAATACCAATTATAATTGCTGTTCTTGGCCAGCTTGGGCGCTGAAATGCCACAGGACAATTAGCGAACTGGTCGAAGTAGCAAAGGACTGCGAATCGTTGCAGATCAAAGCCCATAAAAGGCGCAGTTTGAGGCCACAGTTGGCTTCTAAATTTAGAAGCGGCCAACAACTCCTCCCGTTGCAGAGGAGAAGACTTGGCCTGCCGGTGGCATTTCCGCAGGCTAACGAAATTAGCAGCGATCGCTGACGGCTGCCGTCCGTCCGATTGACGGCAGACTGACTGATGTATGGAAGGACAAGAAGCTCGGCCCGTTGGCTGTAATTAAATAAAACCATTGCGTTTTCATTAGCTGCCTTCATTCGATTTCATTATTTTGTATTTTATGTTCTCCGCACCGCCTTCTCTTCCTTCTGCTGCGGCTGCCTGCTTCTTTGTGGTGCATTTGCCTCTGCAGTTTATGGGGCATCCGGACGGAGGGGACCGACCTTTTTATGGGCCTCCTCCTATCGAGGCGTTGAGTATCAAATGCCTGGGAATATATACATAAATATGACATTTGTTAGCGGCGGTTGGTGCAGCTGCTGCCTTCCGCTCCTTGGCGCTGGTGCGCTGCTTTTGGGTTGACTGAGGGCTCATAAAATTATAACTGCTGCCCATTAAATGCAAATCCTTGGCGACACCGACTGGGTGTACGGGCGTGTGTGTGCTTGATTCGTATCTGTGGTCAGTTCGCTTTTGCTTTCGTTGCCCGCCGATTTGGCTGCTCAAAATCTGAGAGAAAATTTTCAACTTTTACGACTTATAATTTGTTATAAGCGCCTGTAAAGATTATGATGTCCATGCGGCCATAAACAGCAAATCTCGCATTAATTCAGAATTTAAGGTGTCGATTTGTCGAGACCAGGAACCGCCCAGGTCCCGCGGCGGAGGCAATTAAGATTCAATCGATTTGCCAGCCGCGGGTGCGGCACTCGAAATTCGCGTGTACTCTAGGAATTTTTGCATAGCGCGAATTATTACTTAATTAGCTTTTGGTCAACTCTTGATGAGCACTTTGGTCGTTGGTGCTCCTGGGACTCCTGTTGGCGGCCTTGCGTGTCCGCCGAGCAGGCCTGGCGAGGTAATTTTTTAAATGCCCACTGAGTAGTTGCTATTTGCGAAATGAAATCATAATAAAGCGACGGCCACGCCAGACCATAAACACAAAATTATGACACATTTTCATGTTGACACGCCACGATCAGAGCCGCCGGGGAATCCGAGCCGAGCCGGGGCAGGGCTGGGAATCGGGCTTATTAATTAGAGCAAATGTGCGGTTGGAGATTGTGGTTGCCTCGCTTGATTTGGAATGAAATAAAGGGACGTACTGATAATCCGGCCCTTGTGAGTGGCACTCGTCACGCATACGCCGCGGTGCTCACATCGCGTCACTTTAATTTATTTTGAACACCGTCATTCCCGTGTGGCTTGTTCCCTGCACTTTTAGTACTTTATTTCATTTAAAACTGTGCCAGAGTTGCGGTGGTTCATTTCACTGATTACTTCACGCTGTTTTTTATACTCTTATTTCATTTAAAACAGGCACATTGGGCCGGAGGTTAGACTTGGCAAGAGCAGCAGATAAATCAGCACGATTACTTACAGGGAAAGAATATCAGACAATAAAGATTAAGATAGTTATATTTCCTCGTCTTTTAGACAATCGACGTCAAAATCATAGTTAAAGGAAAGAAGATTTTTAACAAGATTTTGCTATTCAATAATTTTCCTTTAATAAAACTCTTTTTTAATGGATTTGTGTTCTCCTTTTTGGAACTCTTTCGCAGGTCTCCCTGAATTTCTTTAACTGTTGTAAGGGCATTTATATTTCGACGTAAAAAGTGGCGCTTCAATTGTACTCTTTTTTAATTCATTAGCAGGACGAACTGCGTTCTGTTATGTTTTTTTCTGTCGTTTGCTTTTTGTGGGCTTTTTTTGTTTGCTTGCCATCGCAAGTAAGCATAATAATTTTATTTTCATTTCCATTTAATGACATCATTTTCAGTGGCGACACTGACCGCCCGGCCGACCGTTTATAATGTTGTCATTTATATTTAACTACCGCATTTCTACTGCTCAAATTCATTATCCTTTTTTTCGGGTCCCAAAACTGCTTGCCAAGTCCGAAACTTTGCTCAGATGTGTGCCGTCGTCTGTATGTGTGTGTGTGTGGGGTTTTTTTGCGCAAAAATTTGTGCAAATAAAATAAATTAAAGTGACCCGCATAATCAGCAAGGGGAGCATTACCATTTATTATAAGCCCCTCCCAAGGATTCGATGGCGACGCTGACTTTGTGTGGATAATTAAAAAAGGGGAGAGGTCGCTGGTGCTGGAGCTGTAAATTCGTGTTAAGTGTCCAAATTCGATCCAATTAATTGTAGGTTTTATGAATTTACAAGTTGAACGCGCAATTTCCGTCAAACGAAAACGGAGCGCAGCTCGCGCCGACTTTTCTTGACATTTTAAGTGGATGTCGCGCGTCAGCCGGCCTTCTTGGAATACCCTCGGTAATTTATGCGCAAAACTTTATTATAAAATTGAATTTGCATGTGTAAACAAAACCCCGTCCTGAAACCCCAGCAGCCCCCTCTGCGGTCCGTGTGTGTTAATTGGGCTGACAGTTTGGAGTTGAAATATTTCCGAAGTGACCGACCCAAGTGACCTGCTGCTGGTGGGGGGGGAAAGACGGCTGATCATCCCCACAAAGGCCCATAAACAAACGGTATTTACGGGGAACACCTTTGGCCGGATTTGGGCTCATTTATCATGCAACAAAAGTCCCCACCCCGCTTCCGCACCACACCGTTAAAAAGCAGCATTTAAAATTTTACAGCGAAGCCGAAAAACAAAACAAAATATTACAATTTAACCAACTAAATGGAATGTCTGGCGAGCGAGTCAACAACAAAAGGGTAACGCTTCGTATGCGAGTCTGTGGACAGCAGCTGTGGGGGTTTTTGTGAGCCCCGAGAGAGGCGAGCGTCGGGAGCGCTACCCGCCCAGCCACTGAGTGGCCCTTCGCCTCGCTGAGTCGCATTGTTTCAAAATGTTTCAAGTTGTTTTGCACGTTCTTACGGGTGAGTGTGCAGTATGTGTGTGCGGGAGCGTGATGAATGACGCTGCATTTGGTCGAGTTTTTTGTGGGGCCGCAGTGACAACAAAAACAGACAACTTACAAGACACCAAACATTAGCGCATCGGGCAACACAAAAAACCCACGCAAACTCGTCCCCTACGCTCCTTTTGTATGGTAGATGATGTGACCCTAATGGTGCCTGGCTGCCTGCTACCCTTGTAATTTTTGCCTAGGGCAAAAGGGGCCCGCAGTCGTTGGCCTAATTGGGGAGGCGGGCAGTCCTTTCCCAGGCGTGTCTGTTATCGTTTCTTTGACATTCAACTCATTAATTTGCAGGAAATCACAGATTACGGGGCGTTCATTTTATGCACATTATTCAAAATGCGTTCGTCTCTTATTGTTGGACCAAAGTGGGGCTAATAAATAAGCCAGTCCCCAACCTGTACACTGCTTGTGATGATGGCCGCCGTGGGAGACACCGAACCGAGCAATTTATGCAAAACACTTTGGACAAGACATTTAACACCTGCCACTGGCTCAAAAGAGCGGAGGGCGTGGGTGTGGGCGTGGCTGGCTAGCTGATGCACAAGCCAATCAGATTTTTCAGCACGCAGCAACTAAAACGCACATCAAAATAATTTATGATGCACATCAAGCCGAGAATGCCGTGGGGTACTCTCTGGTCTTCTTGCCTGCATATGTTCGTGTCCAGGGTTTGGCCATAATGCCCGGCCATAAGTTTGGCCTGGCAAAAACATAAACAAGCTAAATCAAGTCAAATGCGCTAATAAATCTTCGAAGCGCCGACGTAGCTGCCCATGGCATGCAAATATCCTGCACGGCAAGGCTACCTTTCGGCGCGATTGTATGTGTGTGGGTGACAGCAGTATGTCTGCCGTTTGACCTCTGCCCTGAGCAGCAGATCTTCTTGTTGCTTATCATCGCACTTTAATCGCTTTAAAACGCTCTTATTTTCCTTGGTGATTGTGTCCGGGGCGTATACGTGATATTCAATGCCATGACAATTTATTCTCAACTTAAGTTGATTTATGCCAGCGCCCAACTGCCTATTAGCCTGGCCAGGGACCACACGCACACCAGCTCCGATTTCTTGGGACGCCCAAGCGATTTCCTTATTGCCTGGCCACAGGGTGCTCAGTTCTTTAATCTCGGATCGCTGGCATCGTCGTTGGGCTTTTAATTGAAAAGTGCATGCAATAAACTTGACTCAATTTGCCATGACCAACTAATTGCAACGAATGTCAACGAGCGCCTCGCCGGGCCGGGCCGGGCAGCCCGTCGCCTGCCTCGCCGCGGCGCGACGACAACTGCTGTTGAATCAATTTGCCTGGCGCTGGCTGCATTGCAACCACGGAGGCGGCTGCCGGGTGGGGCATTATAAAATTGTAATTTGCTCGCTGGCTGCCTCGGCAGGCTCCGGCATCTTCTGTTATTGTTCGCCTGCTACCCAAGCAGCTCGTTAGCAAAGACAACAGCGCGAAGACCAGCGACCAGCAATGGGCAACGGGCGACTGGCGACAGCAGCTTAAGTCTTATTGACAACTGAAAGTTGTGTAATTCGGCATATCAGCTGTCGGCTCTGCCACCGCCACCTCGGTGGGTTGGTGGCGCTAAACCGATTTGCATGGGCAACTTAAAGCCGGCAAGGAGCAGAAGGAGACCCATGGACGGCCGCGGAGAACAATGGCCTGGAATCTGCGCTCAAATGCGGCTTCGTTGTTCGACTAACTGATTGATGAGCCGTGCCAAGTGAACTGCACTCGGGCCGCATTGGGGTCGAGTCAACAGCCCGAAATTTTTAGCCATTTGTTTGTTTTTTTAAATTCTCAACTCTCTTTCACTCTATCTCCCTGCCCGCTCGGGGAATACGAGAATGTCTGCAGTATTTGCATAATTCTTGGGCGGACGGGCTGGCAGGCGGCCTGTAAATAGCAGACATATCCACCAGATACTTTTCAGCAAACAAAGTTGACAAGCTCAATCGAATAAAGTGAAATGAACTGAACAGAATTGCAGCGAACGAGAACTGCTCAAAATCCATTGATTTCAAAATTCGCGCACGTTTGACGCTGCCCTTCCGTTCCTCCCTTCCAGCGTTCGCTCCGCTACATAAATTCATCATTTTATTTAAAATTTCACATTCACTGACAATGCCAAAGCCTGAATTGTGGCTCTACCGATGTTGCCTTGCTTCCCTCGCGCCGACAGACCCGGCCGCCTCGTCAATTCTTTTGTTCTTGTTAAGCTTGTTAATGCCACGGATTGTGGCCAGAGAGTTGTGGGCTGGCTGGGCTCGTCGCTCGCATTGTTTTATGTGGCCATAAAAATATTTGCACAGTCCACTCCACTTCACTCCAGTCGGTTTCGTTCTTTATATAATTCTACGTGCTGATCTCGTCTCGGCCGCCGTGGGTGAGAGTTGTTTGCGTCAGGAACCTTGGCACCTCGTTCCGTTGGCACGCTAAGTGGGTCAGTAAAACGCGTCCGCTACCGCGTCCAGTCGCCGGCGCTGCTCACACGAAAGCAGTCGGGGCAGAAACCGTCAAAAAGTGTCACAGTCGCACCTGCCTGGTGGCTTGGCCGCTCCTCCCGCCACAGCAGGCGCTCCGCTCGGTCCGCACGCGGCATTTGAAACTTTAAATAAATGCCGTAAAAATAATAAAAATAAAAAAAATCTCCGCAGAAAAGTGGAATGTTATTTACAGACCTTTGAAAAGAGAAAGTCCAGAACGTGCATTCATTTACATTCAGATTTATTTTTATTTTCCTGATATTTCCTCGCCCTCCCTCCGCCGGGTCGGCTGTTTGTAGGCCGAGCGGAGGCAGGCGCAGTTGCCGTGGGCTCTGTCGGATTTTATGAAATTTATATGCGAACATTTTGAGCTTGTCAGGGCAATCAACGCAAGTAATAACACAAGTTTTATGACCGATTCTCGGTTCGGGCCATGCTAATTTGTCAAACGTGTGTTACATTTGCCAACTTTTGAGCCGTCCCATGTGAAAGTTCTTTATGGGATCCTCTGCTTTTGGGGCTTGGTGATCCGCACCCTTGTGTGACTATCAAGATCAACGAATCTCAAGATTTTCCCTAATTCCCCAAAAGGTAAGAGTGTAAAAACAAACGAGCCCAGGAATGTTTAAGTTTATTGAAGGCAAAGAGGAGGAATTGATTGTATTAAGGGTAAATAAAAACAAAAACTCATGGGAGAGAAAGACAATGGTAATTTGGGGACTTTGATAGATTTCTTTCCAACCGCCCGACTGTTATCGCCTGGCAGCAGAGCCCACCACTCAGAGTTTCGAAAAGAAATGATTGTTTTACTTAAAAATTAAATAAGTATCTTTTAGCTTGTTCTTTTGAAGTCTTAGGAAGTTTTATTAAGTTCTTCGGGTCGCCGTTTATAAGTCTACTCATCGTATCCGACTGGCAAAAGCTCAGCCAGGCTGACTGTCTGTCGCTGGGGCCCAGCGTCTGACAAGTTGACATCTAAAATGTGACAAGTCAACAAGCCAACCGAATCGGCCGAACGAACAACAGGAATTATGAAAACACAAGTAGCAAAAGATGAGGGGCGATTTAAAAACCAAACGTGCCCGGCCTAACAAAAGCCCACTTGGCCCACCGCCGACCACAGGCCTTAGAGAGACTTCAATGACCGCGACAGCTGAAATGGCACACGTGCCAACCCACAGTTTTCCCGGCCACGAGATGGGGTGGACGGGGCGGCAATCGCAGGTGTTGCTTTCGAATCACGTTAGAGTGATTAGTCCGATGACGATGGCGTGTGCATTTGTATGTGTGGATCAAATGAAGCCATCAATTCTGCGGTTGCCGATTGACAGGGCGAGCAGAGTCACCCCCACGATTAAGGGGAACGTCTCTGCTCTGTATGCGGGCCAAAAACTGGAGCACAAAGCCCAAGCTTCGAGTGCTTTTTGGCATTTATTCAAATTAGCCAGTCGATGTCTTAAGTATTGCGGACAACAAGCACTCCGGCGCTTCCTCCCCAGCCAATTAACATGCAGGACCAGGCCAACGTCCACTTGTTATTGAAATCATAAAGATTCGAACCGCCGGCCTTTGTGCACTTTAAAGTGCTTAATTAAGCGGGTGAGAGTGTGGGATTGACTGAGGTGATTGGGAGGCTAGGGGCCTTTCGGTCCTGGCAGCTTTAACCAAACATTAATATAAATCGTTGGCTAGCAGCCAAGAGAACACAGCGCCCGCTTGGCCGTCGACAGCTGCCTGGGTCCATTGACAGTGGCTCAAAGCTGTCATCGTGGCCGGAATGCCAACGGGGGTGTGGGCTGCTCGCCCGACCTATGTCACTAATTACGTGCTGCTATTTAGTTGCCAGCTGCCCCCGCGCCCACCCAGGCACTACGGGGAGCTTCGATAATCCATTACTGGCGTCATTAATCTAATGAGCTGTCGTTGCCGAGCTGGCCGGGTGGCTGGCTGCGGATGGGTGGGGGGGTCAGCTTTAGTTGCGCAAGGATCACCTGATCCGATTGGCTAGGACGGGTGGGGGACAAATGTGTTAATCCATTTGTCCGGTCATTTATTTGCTGGCGCTTCGGTTTCCACTTTTGTTTTCCTTTCAAACGTTCGCTTCCTTGTAAGCCAGCAATTAAGTTTTGTGCTAAACGGCCAACGGTTCACTTGTCAGTTTGTTATCGTTGGCAAGTCGATTACGTTGGCTGGGAAGAGAGGGAAAACAAAGGACAATTTCAGGAGTTTGGGGGAAATTCAAATTCTATTTTCACACACTCAACTTTGAAATTTAATTTCGTGCTCTGGCAAACATTTTAATGTTGATTGAACGACTCTCACCCGGCCTCGCATGGGTGGCAATTTTCCAAAAGCACACTTGAGCTGCTAAGCGTCACACCTCACACACAAACGCCAACACCCGGTCTGCTTGAGTTGTGTGGTCGGCCCTCGGGCCGCTACCGAGACGAGCAACTGCAGCAGCTCTTCTAAGTTTTCTTGGTTGGGAAATATTTTGTCGCCGCAAGCATTTCTTTAATTTGGTTTTGATTCAAAATTTTGTTATTTAGAAATACCCATCGTCCGACTCAAATGGCTCGTGGGTGTAAATGTGTGTGTGTGGCGCAACTGTTTGCCTGCAAAGTTTGGCGTTGAAAGTTGTGGCTGCCGTTGCAGCGCTGCTGTCGTCGCCGTTCAAGCAAAACAAAAGTGCAAATTACAGTTGCAATTTTTGGCATTTTCTTCCAGTTTTGTCTGCAACTGAATGGTTGTGCTTGTGTGTGTGGTAGTCTATATACGGCCAACTGCTCGCATTGCTTGATGTCTGAGTTGCGTCGTCGTGGCCAAGTTTTCAGTTGATTTTCCTCTGCCTGCTGGTGCGCTGCAATCCCTTCGGCCATTTCCGCAGCAGGCAACGCAAAATTGGAGCATTTCCGGTGTGTTGACAAAAAAACAAAACAACAAAGACGCCAACAACAACAATAACAAATTGCATTGCTTTTTGTACTTTCGAAGCGGCCATTTCTTTACCGTTGCCGCTACCACCGCGTTGCCCTTGGCCAGCGCATTTCAAACTGTTTGGGGCGAAATTTACACGAAAACTTTAACTGCAGACACTCGTGGTAGTTTTTTTTAGTGTGGCAATAGCAGCAGTCGGCGCTGCCACAACCGAAACAACAACAAAAGCCACCCTCTCTGTGATCCTGTCCACTCGGAAGACTCTGTCGCCCGCCCTCTGGTCTGGTTTTTGTGGTCGCCGCTCAAAGCGGGCAAAAAGCGCCCAACGTCGGCCCAAATACCAAAAAAACAATTACAGCAACTAATAAAGAAACATTTAAAAAGTAAAAGTTTACCCGCCTCCAGAGAGCAAGAAAAAGGACGCCTCCCGCGAGGTCCAACTAGCTGGCCCTGCCGCACTCGTCCACTGGGCTGTACATGAATAAGCAATTAAAAAGTTGTTATTAAAATTATTATGCAAAATGCGAGCGGCAGGGTTGCTTTCGCCTCGAATCGGCTGGCAATGCAAATGGCGAGGGATGCCTGTTACAATTTCCGTGAAAGGCTTTTCCTGTTCGGTGCATTGATTAAAATGCCGTCGGCGTTTATTGGTGGGGTGGTCGGTCGGTCGCCCCCATCAAAATTGAATCAGTTGCGAAAAGTGCAACTGTTAATTCAATTCCATGGCAGTTGTTGTGTCCGCCCGACTTCCGCTGATTAGACGGATTGGGCTCGGGTAAACAAACCTGCCAATGTCATGTCAACAGAATCGCCAGCGCCATCACCATCGCCGTCACCGTCGACATCATCAGTGGCAGCGTCAGCGTCACCATTGCCGTGCGCGAGTGCCGTTGGGTTTGAACCATCGTCCTCACGCTAAGTGGATGGAGAGCGGGGACAGCCGCATGGACAGTTGGCTAATGAAACCCAAACGCAAATCGCCACAGGGCAACTAATGTGCATGGCGCCAGCTGGGGCCACCACTGCTCACTTCAGATAGGCCGATGCTGTTGTTGTTGCTGCTGCTACTGCTGCTGTTGCCGGTAACCTTGTGCCATTTTCAATAACAACAGCTTAGCACGAGTGCTGAAGTGCCAGGCAGCGTCCCACATCAACCACGGACCGCCAACGAGTAACCAACGACCGCAGGGCCTGTCGTCAGGGCAGCGTGGGGTAGCGCACCGTCGAACTGATGATGCGTATACGCCGCGTCGGACCTGGGCTACTGTCATTTTGTTGATTTTAATTAGTGGAAAAAAATATAGAGCACAGGCAGGCGCACGCAATGTTAGCTCCTTTGCTTCGTCCAGGCCACGGCTGAGTGGTACGAGGCGGGTTGGGGCGAGGTTTGGCACACAGCCGCAGGCTATTGAAGGACGGGGTCAGCTGACAACGAGCTTTGTCAACGCGGCTGGGACTCACCGAATCCGAGGTGTGCAACAAAGACGCTCACTGCACTCGGAGGACCGGGGGTTTTGTGGTCACCACTTCATCAGGAACCCCGCCGACCCTTGCGCCAGGTTGCGTTGTCGTAATAAGCAGAGAACCGCAATTTGTGTCGTGAGCTGTTGCTGCAGGCCGTTTGCTATTCATTTCGTAAAAATAACAATTAAATGTTTTCTTAATGGCCTGCTGTCCCGTCCCAGAAGCCTGGCTCTGCCTGATCCCCAACCCCCGGTCGCCAAACAATTCACTTTTGTATTTGAAATGCTTTGCTGCTGCTATGAAAATAATTGCTGTGCAAATATGCCAGCTAAATTACAACATTTTCTATTTATTTAAGTTGGCATCGTTAGCTCGGTTCTGCTTGCCTTACTTTTCGACTAAGCGTCCCGGGCGTCGGGTGCGTGTGTGTCCACTTCTCGTTTTGGGGGTCATTAGGGGCTCGGCCGAGTCGAGTGCGTCGAAAGGGTAACAATCCTCTGACCATCAAATCTATTCGTTCATGATTCCCTCACAATCTCCCGCGGGGGGGCATACAAAATCGAGCTAATTAGACTGCGAATATTGCGGTTGTTTGGCTTTTTCATGCCGCCTTAATGCGCAGATTAGACGTAGTTTTTTTGGGCGGTTTTCTGTGAGTTCTTGGCAACATATGGCGGAATGCGGTCGCGTCGGCATTTTGTTTATTTTCCCTCGAAAACAAACTTTGAAGGATATACAAACTTTCGAGAAGGCTCCCCCCACCATTGGTGGACGGCGTATTATGGGAGGAGCACGTTTATCATGCCAACTCGGTGCTATTAAAAAATTTTCAAGAGTTCTTTTTCCTTCTCATATGCAAACGAGGCGCATCCTTGTGCTGTAGCTCAATTTATGCAGCGGTTTTATTCCACCGCCAGAGGAATCCAAACCAGCGAATTCCACTCATGGCA
Source organism: Lissocephala sabroskyi (assembly GCA_037075105.1). Lineage (NCBI taxonomy): Eukaryota > Metazoa > Arthropoda > Insecta > Diptera > Drosophilidae > Lissocephala > Lissocephala sabroskyi. The sequence goes on from JBAMCP010000031.1 coordinate 79,077, forward strand.
TCGGCTGGCAACCGTAAACTCCCCACGTTGGCAAAACTCTGGGGGTTGGCACTACCTGCTCGCAGTTTCCATGGATTGGCGTTCAGCTCTGACCCAGCCCAGTTGAGCGGCTTCCGTTTCGTATTTGCAAAGTGTTGCAAAAATATTTGGCGCCAGCTATTTTTCCATTCTCCCTCACTTAAGTAATTAAAAAATACGAAAGCACCCGGCAGCGCGACCGGTGACGGGGCATCCAGGTGCTTTTCAAATTGTATAAAAATACCAAAGTGAAACGAAGTGTTCTGATAACAAATATCAGAATTTCCCATTGCCTCAGCACACGCAAATCTGTTGACTGTTTGCTTAAATATCCATCAGGCTGACTTCTAAGATTGCCGGGCGGAGTGGGTAACATGGTTGATGAGTCGCACACCCAACTGGGACTGACTTTGAGTACTTAAAGCTTCTACTTTCACTTGAAAGTGCGGTGAGTCAGTGGCGGGGGAGGGAGACTTTGTGTTGATGCTTGAATTACTTACGCATTTTATGTGGATACTGGGTCCTGCCGGGAGCTACACTCCCACTACTTACATGGCATGCTATTGAAATTTCTGTGCTAATGAAGTGTAATTGAAATTTTGTTAATTTGCCCAAGTGCTTGGCTTACCAGGGGCGCCCATTTGGCATGTGGCGACGCGTGGGTGGCTCTCATTTACATAAGCTCGAGAGTCTTCCCTCAAAGATTCTTCTAATTGAATGCAGATATAATGTGCGAGTTGATTGCAGTTAGGCGACTTGCGGATTGGCTGGATGGGTCAAGGTGATGGCGGCTCAATCGAGTGGAATGGCAGGGGACATGATCAGATTAAATTCCTGGCCAAGTTTTCGTCAAGTTTTCTCCCCTCTTTTTTGGCAGCAAATCCAATTTAATGCCACTTCCGTTTTTTTCTTCGTCTTCAAACAATTTCATTCAGTAAATAAACTTTAATCAAATCAAATTCGTAAATAAAATTTAAGAAGCCGCCCAGGACAACCGACCACAAAACAAAGCCCAACAACAACAATAAACACGCCAAATACCCTCATACTAAAAATTGAAAAGAGCACAGAACCTTGGAGACATCCCGATATTCTGTTTCTGGGGCTTTGGTAGGTCAACTTTTTCTAATTTCTATTAATAGTCTATAAAAAAATCTGCAAATATAAAAGCGTAGATTAAGAAACACTTATGGGGCTCTGAGTCCGTGAGATGACTTCTGATCTGTGAGTAGTCCTAATTTAACTTGAAGCAACTTCAAGAGTTTGTTTCTCTTACAACAAATAAGCCTCACTTGCTGTAGGGTATAAAAATACCAGAAATGGGAATGGTCCAACCCCAAAATATTTGGAGTTTTTTGTTGGTTTTTTTTTCCAAGAGTCACAGAGAGAATTTCAGCAATGTAATGAGAACAGAGAAATCGTCTTGTGGTGAAGCGACGGGTCAAACATATCCACGGGCCGCCGGAAATGAAGTTGTTGCTGGTTGGCCCACCGTCGCTGTGGTTACCCAACAGCGGCGGTTCTCGAATGTCCTGTTGGCTTTGTTATTAGATTTATAGACGATCTGGAGGCTAAGTGGGAATAAAAACTGGCATTGCCAATGGCAATTTCATTTCAACAGCATCCTTCTTGTTGTCTAAATCAATTGGACGAAAGAAATTCGGTTTAGACAATTTGATAGCCCCCAACCAACGCTTCGAGTGGCCGGACAGTAGGCCACTTTGCATTACAAGTTCGGCTGACTTTTTGCCCTCGGAGGGAACAGAACCAAGCCGGCAGCGGCCACAATAAATTGTTGGGTCCACAGCATCCGCCGGCCAGGCCTGAGTTCTGCTGGCGGCTGACAAACATGACCCGGCCATGACGCATGTTGGTGCATGTCGAGTATTTCGCTACGTGTTTTGGAAGGCGAGTGGCCGGTCGAGTCCTTTGGTAATTGGCATGAACTGCCGCAGTTACAGTTACTTTTGTGCACCGCTTAATTCATGCGTGCAAATGCGGTTCAAACGTTTATGATGTGGTGGTGGCAGCGGCCCCGTCGACGGCCATGCAATTGTTTGTCGCCGACGCGCCACCACCGCGTATGCTTAATGAGCAGCCCCTGCGTGCGCGTATGTGCACGTGATTGTTGCGTCTGCGGCCCAATTAGGCATTCAGCTACTGACGCGCCCGTTGCAAGTGCATACACAGCTCAGCCAGCTACGTGATGGTGGCCATCACCTGGGCCCGGCCTCACCTCTCGCCATCAATCCAGCTGGACGGGGGTCCATGGCTGGCGCTGGCTTATAAATCGAAATGTTCGTCATACGATCTGATAAGCTTCGGTGGAGTTTAACTGGCGGTTTCCGATTGCAGTCAGCCGAACGAGAGTCGCCTCTGAACCTGGCGACGGACGTGTGCCCTTACGGTTCAATGGCCTTTGTATCTTTGATTCCGTTTGGCTGGGGAAGAGGAGGCGGTTGGGCGGTGCGGAGCTGCTAGCCTGTCAGCTGTGTAATAACTGTCAACACTCTGGCCAGTCCCACAACGCGGGACGGTTTTTAAATTATGACAAAGTTGAAAATAAAACTCAACTCCCAGCGACTCTCGCGGTCGTCGTGGCTGGCAGGTTCATTGGGTCGCCCTTGTTCGACTTGCTGCTGCTGCTGTTGTTGTTGTTGTTGTTTTTGTCGTGCGGTCTTTCTGTTGGTGGGTCTGCTGGCAGGCGCCATCGTGGGACTCTGGGTCTCTCACATGCTGACAGTTAGCTCGATATCAGTAGCCGTCGACGACGACAGCCCGCAGTTGGTCGGCCGAGGCCTCGACTGGTAGCACCAAACTTCAACCGCTGACAGACTGCGGTAAAGATACTGAAGGTGCAAGGTGGATTGAGAAGGGGATGAAATGCGGGCGGGATGAATTTAATACTTTCTGCAATTATTGGAGTGAAATTAAACCCACCTGACCCAAAATATTATGCATGTTATTATGTTTTCACATTTCCGATTTCGCCGAAATTAAAATTAAATTTAAATTATCACAGACAAAATTCGATAGCCCAGAACAGCAAACACAAAATCGCTTTATTAAATTGTATTTATTTTTCACTACAAAAATTTACGAATTAAACGTGAAATCTGGCCCATCGAAAAATTCATACTCTGCATCGACAAACAAAAGATTAAGAGAAGAAATCTACGCTATCATTATCTGCACTTTGAACAATTGAATAGGAAACTACAATTTTAATGTTCGCAGAATTTGTGACATAGCAATTTAAAAAAGAAGCACGGATAAAGGAAACGATTATAAGCCGCAGACGTTTTTGCCGTAGCTGTTATTTTTTTCTCCTTATCACATTTAATGAGCTCTCCAAATTTTTTCGATAGCTTAAGAGTATAAAAAGCACAAAAAATTTTAGGAGAATATTATTAAATTGCTTTTGGAATGAATAGAAATTAATTTATTCAGCAGTGGACAGTCTAATTAGCCACTGGCTGGTTAGGGCATTGCATTGGGTTTGGAAAGGACTAATGTCAGCTTACCGAAGAGTAATTGTAATTATTACGTAGTTTTTGGAGGGTGCGGCGACGGATTCGGGTTAAGAGAGCAAAGCACCAATAACCACAACCGAGAGGCGAATGAATTTGTGGGAATTTATTTCTGGAAATTTGTTGCTTTCGGTGGCTGCGGCTTATTTACAAATTGCAATTAAATTGCCAAAAACACGCAATTTATTGTCCTCCCAATAGCAGAATGACAACAGGGGAGCTGGGCAATGGATTCGCTCTCGGCGTATGTAAAAATAATCAAACTTTTGATAACCAAAAATATAGAATCATATTTTGGTCGTAGCAAATTTGATTTTGATTCGCTTCCGCAAAATTCGATGGCAACTGCGGTCGCTCCTAATGCCGAACTAACGAAGTGCCATTGTTGGCACACCCGCCCAACCCACACACGCAAAGCCGCGGCAGCTAGATTAATAATCATTTGTCAGGGCAGTGGAAAAAATTTCATGAGAAAATTTCATTTGGCAAATTCTGCGGCATAAAATTACACGAAACATAAATTTGCCTGCCCGCAAGTGGAAGTGGAAGTAGGCAAAAAAATTGCCATTGGCATCCCCTAGATTGAGGCATAAAAAGATGACATCAAATATTCATGGCATGCCATATCAATTGTGGCTTTGATTCCATTTTCATTCTCATATTTTTTCCCCCAGATCTTTCCAACTCTCCTCCTCCTTTTTCTTCGCTCTGCTCTCGCTCCGCAAATGAATTGAATGTGTTTTAAGCGCTAACGAAGCAATTGTATGCAAAGCGCAGGCACACACACATATCCTGATATGTGAACCACACAGAGCTATGTGTGTGGGGTGAAAGTTCGGCCAGTCATCCATTAAAAGCCAAACTGAGCTGGCCATCTGCTTGGTCGGTGGCTCGAGCTTTGGCCACCAAATTCGATTTCGATATGTCATCAAATGCGAGGAACTTTTGTGGCCGCAACAGTTGTTGTTTTCAATCGCTTAGGTACTTTTGTAATACTCTACATTTCGAAAGGCACCGGGTAATTTTGAGTTTTATTCCTTGGCTGTGGACGGTACTATTTGGTTTTGACTCCAACCTACTCTCAGATTGAATTTGCCACTCAAACAGGCAGCAAGCAGTTTTTCTTCCAGTTGCTCGACAGATTTGTTAATAGACCAGCTAAAAAGAAAATTTTTATCGGTGAGAGAATCTGTATAACAGAATCCTTTTTCAAAGGGAATTGCGATCCAATATGCTACAGGATAAGTGATCCATATAGGATCACAATGAAGGAGGCGCATTTGTAGGTCATTTTAAATTCGGTAGAGGAAAGTGAAGAGTTCCCAGGCGAACTTTTCGCTGACCCAGCTGAATTGGACCGGCTGAACAGGGAGAAGACCGACAAACGGCGAGTAGCTGCGGGAGTGCCGATTATAACAATTCATTTTACAGATCGAGCTTCATTTATTAATTGACTTGAAGGGGGCAGAAAGCTGCCAGCGTCTTGGAGGACCGTATCGAGGGCGGTCGTAAATCAAAGGAGTTTCCTTTAAGTGTACAAATTTGCGCTTTAATGCTGTGGCATAAATCATTTTTCGCAATTCATTTCAATTGCATGAAAATATTTTATATGGGGCGCATAAACCAAAGCTGCCCCGGGGGCGTGGCAGTGGCCGGCCAGTAGAGAAAGCGGAAAGCAAAAAAAAAGAGAAAAACCGAAATGTACTTGGTAAGCGTCCATTGAAGGGACACTGGGCTGAGTTAACAGAGCAAATGCATTTGCCTTGTGCTGCAAACTTGGCCATGGGCCAGTCAAAGTAATGAAAAAATGCGTTGCCAAAAAACAAATACACATAGTGAAAGAGGGCTGGGCGAGGGATGGAGCGGCAGAGAGGAGTGGATGCCACTTATGCAACACAAACGGGCAGCAAATAAAAACCAAATACAGCGACTCCAAAGCGGCACCGCAAAACGGAAACGGAAATCGGAAACTGCAACTGTGCAACGCGCAACGCGTTCTGTGCAATCGTCCACCCGGACCGACCCAAAATTTGTTGTTGTCGGGTGAAATGAGACCGAAGCGATGCCAAGCAGCCAGTCAAGCACCAAAAATAGGCGGCTCCGTTGACTGTCCCCAGCAAGGACGACCTCTGGCGTGGCTGTTTGCTGGGCTGGCGAGCAGGCAACTCGCGATAAAAGTGTTGCAATTTATGGCCACGGCCCGGGAACGGCCCCGGACGGTGCTGGGCCGGGCCAGCTTGGCCGTCACAGTGGCGCTTTCAGCTCCGCCTCTTCCGCTATAATCATAGCCACGAAGTTGTGTGATGCTGTCGCCTGGTTGCTAAAGTTTCTGGCTAATTGATTTTGCGATTTTATCTTTTAATGACTTTTTCGCTTTTTGAAAATTACCACAAAGTACGCTAAAATGATGCCCGCCGCACTGTATCGAAATCGGAGTCTATATCGCACTGTATTTGATTTTAATTACGCAGAGAACGAGCTTCGAGTTTCAGTTCGATTAAAGTTAAATTTAACCCCGATTACCCAAACGGCAAGTGGCTCTGATTTAAAGGATTAAATGTTCTAACGAGATATTTAAGGGATGCCCAAAAGTATGCTTTATTTAAAAGTGAATCGTGCGCGATTTTGGTTGACGTTTCCATATAAAATCGACGGCCGATATTAAAATGTTTACTAAGATCAATTTTAAAGATTGGGGATAAAGGTCACCCGCTCCCTTTTCAAAAGATACGACCACCTGAAAAATAAATTCCAATTGAGTTGTCATTGATTTATTTTGGAAGAGTATTTTATTCTTTATTCTTCTCCGTCTGGGCAATGGCTATCTGTTTTTTACATTTAGATTTTGATTTTGTATTTCATGTTATTTTTCCTTTTGTTTTGCTTGTGTGTTGTTTTTGTATTTCACTGCTCGTGGCCGCTGGGGCTTAATTGGAAAGTTGCGTGTTGCTTGCATTTTGATATTTATTTTCTTGTATGTATTATAAAATTGCATTTTCCTTAATTAAAACGAAAAAAACTTTAAACGCTGATTTAATTTACGGTATGTTTGTTTGCGTCATTAACCGAAATTACATTAATTACCCATTAGGGCTCTGCGTGTTTGTGTAACGGTGTATATGTGTGTGTTTGTGTGTGCGGTATTGGTTTACATAATTAAGCAAATATTTACAGATCTTGCAGTTCGTATTTAATACTTACAACAAACACGGTAGATTCATAATTCGCGCTAAGCGAATTCAATTCTAAGCTTAAATCTAACCGTTCAACTTGTCTCACTTATGCTATATCCTTCTATTATTACTTCCTTCTTTGAAAATCTGAACAAGCCATGCTCTTTTTATTTCAAGAATGTTGGTGTGGGGGGAAGGAATTTCGGTCATTGACTGCTTATTTTGGGCTTATTCCCAGAGGCGGTTGAAGTAACTGCCGATAAGGAACAGCAGGGCAGCTGTAGGCCATGTCAGGTAGCTCGCATCGGACCACCGCGCAGCTTTTGATGTCGAATAGAAGAAGTTCTCCAAGAAATGACGCAGCCCTGAGCCCGACGAGAGCGTTACTGCAAAGAAGAGCAAACGATGGAGGAGTTTAGCTACTAGAAGCGGAAACGTAGGGGACATTGTTAAGAGGGGGAGAGGGGTTCTTTACTTACCTCTGGCTGGTACCGGATCCTTCTGTGGTGTGCCCAATTCGATTTCCTTGTAGTCTCGATATAAATCGCCAATTTGTGCCGTGCAGCGGAGAAGTAGGCCGCCAGCGCCGCCAGGGGAATTGCTGCCGCCGCTCACGCTATTTGTCATATGAACATTAGCTGAATTTACATTGACGGCGGCCACAAAGTGCACCGCCTGAAGCTGAACCTTCAGATTCAGCCTAGAGGCTATTAAGTTGTCAGGCGTCCTGATGTATTGCGTCTCTTCCGTGGCTACCTGTACATACATAAAATATGCAGATGCAAATGGTTAGAGGCTGATAACCACAACAGCGGCTGTGTCGCCCAAAACAATTGTTGATTGTTTGCATTATAATAGTTAGAGTGGCCCCAGCGCACGGCATATGCATATGAAACGAGCGCTGAAAAGTATGCTTTAAATTTTCAGCACTGCATAAATTGCGCCCAGCCAGCCCAATTGGCGTGCGTGTGTGTGCGTGTGAGGGCGATTTAGTTTCCGGTTGCCAAACTAAAAAAAGTTGCCCATTGAGAGCAGATGTAGGCTAGCCAAGTGGATTGCTCTCGTGTGAGTGTGTGATAACGTGGCAGACATCGCCAAAAAGTTGGTCCACATTTTGTCCAACTGCATATGAATGGCAATTTGTCTGGGGGTTATTACAAGCATGCTGCCTGTTGGTGCTCTTGCGGTGGTCAGGCCAACTGGGGGCCACTTATGCAGTGGCAGCAGAAGCTTCCAGGACCAGCAGCAAAAGTGCCAACAACGAGAAGGAAAACAAATTGCAACAACAACCACAGATAGGCGAATGTGGTGGGTGCTTGGGCAGTGGCCCTGAGAGAGCCGGCGGGGTAACTGAAAGGCAAACACAAACCAACTTTGAGCGCAAGGAAACGGACGTTGAAAACGAACGGACATGGCATGTCATATTTTGTTGCTGTTGTTGTTTGTGTGCTGTTGCCATTTAAAAACGAGTTTTCAATGTTGTTGCCACAGTCACACCATACCCAAAAAGTACTTTTCCCCTCCACACATACGAGTAGACTCGCTCATAGCGAGGCCTGAAGAGGGGCTGAGAAAGAAACACACTTATTCACTCATCCGCCTCGTTGGCTCTACCACTGCCTCACTGATGTCCGTCTGTCCAGGCAGTCAGTCGGCGTGTGCGTGTGCGTGTGTGGACGATAGCCCCTCAAGGTTATTTCAGATGTTGTGTGTGCTGAGCAAACTGTTTATTTGATGCCTTTACTTATTTTTACCATTTTGTGGCGAAAGCTTTTCTTCCCAACCGCTGGTTGCTTGCTGCTGCGTTGAAAATTTCATTTCCTCTCTGACAGCGGCAGGCATCCCACTCCGGTTTATGGAGTAGGTAGCAGTGTTTGCCGCAAGCCGAAGGTGCGCTTTTCAGTCCCCTGCATATGCATATGCAGGACGTTTTTTTTCTTCTTTTGCCTTGCCATATTTTTTCGCAGAACCGGCCATTACTTGGCCGGCAGTCCAGCTGTCTTCCGGTTTCGTTCGCACTCGGCAGCGTTGTAGTGATCGTCGTACAATTTCCGTCTGCATTGCCAGGCAGAACGGAAGAGGCTGCCTGGCCGTAACCGTACTGTCAGTCGGCTAGCCGGTCCATTGTGGCGGTGCTTAGGTGACGCCATTTTGTAAATGGGCCTGATGTCATTTCCGGTCCTTTGCCACTTGCTACTTGCCAGCTCGTGGGTGGGCTTGCAGTTTGGCATTTGAAACCCTCTCGAGCCGCCGGCAATTCAAACACAATAAATATGCATCTCATTTCCACTTACAAGCCCATTTAAGCTCAATTTACTTGTTTACCGTTTCGCCATTTTCGTTTACAGGTGACCGGCCCCCAGTCCCCTTAGTCCTTTCCGACCCATTAAAAGGTGTAAGATATTAGATACTGTGGCTGGCGGGTAACAAAGGACTTGTGCGGCTGAAGAAGTTTGGGTCAACACACACACACGCATACGCACACCCCGCACACAGTTGGTGGGCATTAAGAAAGACAACGGGGATTTAACCCTTTCAGTTGTTGGTTTGCTTCGAGGGTTTTCGGCTTGGCATTTTATTTGAATTTTATTTTTATGCAGAAAAAGCGCCATAAAAAGCCATTTTCACTCTCTCCCTATTTCTGTATCTATGCCTCCTTTTTTTTTTGGCCATCTGCTTGCTCTCGCTTGTATTTTGGCCTGTGAGTACCAATTTAAGGCCTTGTAATTTACGGCAAACTCTTAAGACGAACCGAAACGCTTTAATTAAGCATGTGGCTGTGGCTGGCGGTGGCTGGCGTTGGCGAGTGGAAATACCCTCATATTTCTTGTGATTTACCTTTATAGCGTGCTTGGCAGAGCGGACCCGGCCAGCCCTCAGGCCTGCCCATTTAGGCAATTAAAAGAGCGTTTGCTTGGCGCTCATTCAGCGTTTTCAGCTGCCTGCAAATTGTTTTTCAGCCAACAGAAACACACGCCCAACCCCGCCTCGTGCCCTGGTCGTTTTGATAGCAACATTCATTTTTAGTTGGAGGCAATTATTATGAATTTAGTTTGGGAAGGAAGATGCGGCGGGTTGGCCGTAAAACATGTTAATTTGGGCCGAAAGGGATTATGTAAATCGGGGAAAGAACCCAACTGAGCACACATCAGCAACCTGCAAAGCAAACTAGAAAATCTAGTAGAGAATTTTTGGGCCAGAAATTAACATCAAATTGGCTCATTTTAAAATCAAGAATGAGAAATTCATGCGAATGCAAGCAAAATTTCAAATACATTTCGAATATTATAAAGGCAAGTGCACTGTGTGGGGCTGTATATGGATAGGGTCTTAAATTATGCAGAGCACCGCAAATAGCTACGAAACAATAACCAAAGGGGAAAATTTATGGCCACCCACTCATCAGCCTGCCAGCCACAAAAGCCCATCGCCCACTCAACCGAACTGTTGGCTGGCCAACTCATTAATCAAAACCGTTTAAAGCAAGGCCCGCCAGCTTTAAGAATCTGCTGAGTGGGCTAAATAGTCCCCACCTACTGTACGGTTTGCTTTATTTTTTGTTTGGTCGGCCTTTGGGGAAACAGACGAAAGTTTTCTTGGTCGTCGCCACATTAGTGGCTAATAAATAATTTATCAAAAATCGATTGCTTCACAGGAGTTGGGCCATAATCCGCCAGCTAATTCGCCTTGATGTTTTTTCGTCGCATAAAAATAATCCATTTTTAGCCAATTTTCTGGGCAATATTACAAGAACTTTCAACTCCCTATTTTCCTCGCTCTCCCTATGCCTTTGAACTCGGCTTTGATTATATTTTAACGCCTTTTGCATTGTTTTGCGCCGGCCACTCTAGGCAGACACAGCAGACAGACATCCTTTCATCCCGTCTGGGACGGCGCTTGCTGGTGCGACTGTCACGTCGCCAGTGTCATCGTCGTATTATTTATGCATTGTCCGGCCCGAAGTGACATGTTATAGGATAAGCAAGCCCACACGTTCAATTTGGAGGGGTGGGGACATCCCGCCACTGCCATGGCCACAAACCACGGTTAATTTGGCCGTGCACGTCGCCGACCATAATTCAATATCAAAAATCCATCTAGTGCGAGGCACATGAAACTAAATTGCAGGTCCATTGACGGGCTTGGGGGTGTTGGTGAGCTGAGCTTTCGTTGTTGTCAGCACACATAAAATTTTATGTGACTCGACACGACAGAGCGAAGGAGGAGAGGACTTTTGTCTTGGGCCGCCGTCGGCGTGCTCGGTTTGTTGTCATTAGTTGGCTGCTGCCTGGGCTGTGCCAGGGACGTCAACATCGTCTAGATAAAATGTTAAACGGCCTGATGCATGCGGGGCCGTGTGTGGGTGCCCCGAAAAGACGACTACGCCAACGTTGATATACGTATAAAAAACGGCAGGATAAGACACTCGGGGCCTCTCGGCTGCCGCTGCACGTTATGCCTGATGATGTGGGTAGACATAATATAAAAATTTATGAAGCGTTTAATAAGTTTTCGTTTTCGGTTTCGTTGTCGTTGTCGTTTTTGCTTTCCCCTAGCCAAAAACCAGCCGCAGTAATGCCGACGGCAGTTTGGTCCGCCTCAATCTCCTCGTTTTCCCCAGCCTGCTGTGTATGTCAGTGGGCCTCTCGGGCTTTTCGTTTGTCTGTCTGGTCTGTCCCTTTGGCAGTTGGCTGTGTGGGTGACAAATGAAAGTATTGTCGCTCGTAAATTCATTTAAAGATGCTGGTGGGCTCCACTGACCCCCGACCCATGAAGTACAACTTTTAAGCAATTTATTTTATGTCGTTTTGCCTTCGGCGGTCACTCGGCTATGATTAATAACCGCAGCCCAACGAAAACGAAAACACACATACCCACCGAGTGTCCGAGGGCAAGGAAACTCAGCAACAAGGATGGAATCGGGTCCCTTCTCAATGTCCCTCGGTTTTAAAATGGAATCTTTGGACTGTGATTTGGTTTCCGCCCCTGGAGCTCCGCGGGTTTGATTTATGCAACTGATTAGCCGAGGGAGCCGGCCGTCGGCCGAATTGATGCAACCTCAAATGACTAATGATGGCCATCTTGAGGCCCAGCCCCGCCTCCGTCCCACAATTGGTCATATTTTGGCTTATATGCATATGCCTGCCTGGCTGTGTGCTGCCGGCTTGATAAATGACACGTCCACTTTTTTGGCCGCAAATCACACAATCAAATCAGATCCGGGCGAACCCTTTTGCTGTCGCGGCGCCAGGAAGTCAAGGGGGCGGTAAATCCCTTTGCTGGCGGTGTAAAATTTTAATTAACAAAACAAAAAGACGACGCCAAGGCGCACGACCAGACGCGCCGCGACTGCTCCTTTGTTTGATTAAATTACATCATATTCATAAATAAGCGACAAATTCCCGGCGCACCGCAAAATTACATGTGCCGCAAGGAAGCGACTACCGTCCCGCGGGTGCGTGTGCGCTCGGATTTACGAGGCAGATAAATAAGCCGAGTCTGTTTAATTAGTTGCCGACTTGAAAGGGTTGCCAGGGTTGGCAGGGGCGGCGCCCGGAAGCCCCACCGTTTGTGGAGGAGGGTGGGGCTCAATTAATCAATTGTGATTGCATTAAGAGGATGTTGCGTAATTTCCCTACTCACCGGTATGCTGTTGATGGTGAAGAGCAGCTCAGCCCGCGGGCGGGTGGGGGAGAGGCTGCAATTGGCCCGCAATACGTCGCCGGGCTCATAGCGGGTGTGTTCCGTGAAGAGCTGAGGTCGTTTTTCCGGGAATTCTAGGAAAGCCAAAGAGAAAAAACAGGAAAAGAGAACGAAAATATATGAATTCATCAAGCTGTGACGGCTCCTTTGACGGTCATTAAAGCGTATTTAATTAAAAGGACACATTCCGCGAAGTCTTCATGAAATTCTTCTCATAATTCTGCCTTTTCCACCTTTGAGTCGTCACCGTTGCCCCGGGCAATGCAGTCTCAAGATTCATGCATCAGGAAGCACACTTAAAGGTCGTTTTGTTTGCGCCCCGCACAGTGACTCAAAGGCAGTCGGTGAGAATTTTGCGCAGTGGGCGCAGAAGGCGGTGGCTGGGTCGGTGGCTGTCGCTTGTCGCAGAACAGAAAATCCCAGCGTTTGTCTCAGCCGCTTAATTGCAGTGCCCGCGCCGATCCGGGAGTGTTGTCAGTTCCCCTACACCAGCTGACGGGACAGCTGTCGACCCCAGGACATTCATCGCCAGATGTTGGCCAGCGATTGCGGTTTTCTAATCTCGGTTAATGAGGCAGCGACTTACCAACGACTTGCAGATGGGCATAGGAGGTGGCGGTGGAATAGAGCGGCGCGTCGGCGGTCACCTCGCAGCTGAAGTTGCCGGACAGGCCGAAGCTGACGTTGCGCACAAGGACCACAGTGTCGTTCGAGCTGCTCTCCTACAAGGAAATCGAAAAATTAAATTCGCTTGGCCTGCCTCGCCGCATCCCACTTACATCCACTCGAATGCCGGGAAACTGGAACACTTTGGTGGGGGGAAACTCGCCGGGTGTGTAGCGGTAGAACTCCATTTGGCCGCGATAGAATTTAATCGAATAGAGCGGCGCCTCATCCAGAAAGTAACTGCATCGCAACAGGACCGACTGGTTGCGTCGAGCCACTGGGGGCTCTACCGCCAGGTGGACATCCTTCAGAACTGCCTCGGCAGCATCTGTAGTAAAACAAAAGAGTGATCGGAACTATAAAACTGCATCAGCCACGCCCACAATCGCCTGCCCAAAAATACCCATCGATAAAGGGTTCTAAAAATGGAAAACGTTCTCCTTTTATTGCTGTCTGATCTGTTTGTTTCCACGGGTCCCGCCTGCATATCCAGGAGCTTTAAAATCCCCGCTTCAATGTTTAGCATAAGCCTTTCAGGGGCAGGACAAAGAAGTGGCCACACCCACGTCCTCATACACACACAGGCCATGCGAGTTAAGTTGACTGACAACATCAAAAAGCAATTTTCCATTTGTTCTACATTGAAGTCCCCTCTGCCCGTTTCTCCTTCGACCGAGGCCATGGTCCTGGTGCGGAAAAGTGTGTTTGGGTTTTCATAAACTCGCAAATCGCTTAAGCCGCCTTCCGAGAAGTTGTAAAACCTCTTTCCCCGCTTTTTGTTATTTTGTTTTTTGCCATCTAACCACTTTTATTTGGGTGTTGCTCCCGTTCCCGCTGTCCATGGCGTTGTCCTTGTTGTTCTCTGCACCATCCGACGCTTTTGTTTCAAATAGAAATCTTGATAGCAACGCAATATCATCAATGTCGTCGTTGGGTTCAGGCCCCTGATACAGCCAATCGTCAACCGGGCTAGGCAGTTGATTGCCAGCCCGTTGCCTAAGTGACTGCCTATTCGGCCCACCGCCCCCTCAGTCGCTGGCCTGGCTCGTTGTCAATAGCGACTCCCACGTCACATTTCATCTTGGCTCGTCGCCTGCTGTCGTCAGTCGTCGTCGGTCGTAGTTGCTTGTAGCGTCTTGTGTCTCTCTGATCTGTGTAATATCCGCTCTTCGAAAGCTAGTCGGGGTCAGGGTCTTCAGGGTGTGGCGCTTGTTGCGCCTTCCCCCCAACAACAGTTGGCTGAGCGGTTGACTGTGTTTCGGTTTTGCGCAGGAAGCATCGCTACGAGCTTTAAGGTTTAGTGGTCGGATCGGAGAATTAGGTCGATTTAGGGGCATCTTATGGCATTGACACCCATTACCGTGGCGGTAGCGTAAAGTGGAACGGTGGTAATCTGTCATGGGCTGGAGGAGCGGGGAATAAAATGCAGTGACTGCGGCGAGAAAGGAAAATATTGAAATATGCGCAGCTGTGATCATAAAACGTTTATTGACTGCAAAATTCAATATATCATGCATTCAATATTATGACAATATGCAGTTATACGTGCCACCCACTCGTAAACTTCCCCGACACCCATTCAGCCATCGCAGCCTGCCAACCAGCCAGCCAGCCAGCCAGTCAGTCAGTCATCCAGGCAGCGCAGCTGTACTCACAGATTTAGTTACAAATATGCAGGAGCCAGAGAGCGGCTAGGTCGGAGGGGAGTATGTGGACGGGGCAGGTCAGGCAGCTGGGCGTTAATACCCAGCCAGACGACAAACTTTTACGGCCACAAGCAGACCCACCGACCGACAGACAGAGACAAAGAGGATGGAAAAGGGGAGTGCGGGTGGTAGGGAGCACACTCAATGGAGCCACTGGGAAGTCGTCGTGTGATGAACTCACTTGTGATAATTTATGAGTAATATTTTTATTGTCATGTGGCTGAGCAGGAGAGCGACTCCGGACCCGGGACCGGTAGACCGTGAAAAGCGCGGAGTGCGCGCAATGTGAAAATGGCGCGCTCAGTGGTTGGGCGGGGAGGAGGAGGACTGAGGGACGCCAGCCGCCATCGCAACGGCAAAACTAATTTAAGTTATTGGCTGGGCCACCCAACCACCTGGCTGGGTGGCAGGTCTTGCTGCTGCCTCTGCGGCTTTTTGGGGCATGAAGTGCAATCATTTCGGTGTGTGGGCCCATTTGACTGCATCCTTGGGAGCGCATGTGCGAAAAGTCCTGCGCCAGCTTAAAAATTAAATCCTCCTCCGGCAAATTGACTTTCTGTCTTTGTGGGGAGCCTTTTTTACCGAAGGAGTGGGTGTGTGCGGGTGTATTAAATTCTAGCAGTTAAATCAAGCCGCCCCCGAAACCAAACAGCCATTTACACATGAATTCTTCATGTAATTACGCGTGCTCGAAAACAAACAGAAATTTCAAAATGAAATTGTGTCCGAACCTCCGGCAGACGCAAATGCTTCTCGCTGCCGACTCTTCCTCTAAATTTTGGCCAATTCTGGGTAATTAAGGCGCCCCATCTCTGGTCTGCCCTCAACAAATGTTTTATTAAATATTTTGGATAACCCGCAAATGCAAATGGCCGACCTGTCGCCTGTCCGCACCACACATCCTTTGCCAAATGACCGGTGTTCGGTTGGCTGGAGGCAAATTGGCTCTGTTCGAGTTGTGCGCCAAAAGTTGACAAATTTTTGCATAATTGCGCTGTGGGCTTTTGGGCCCGTTCGGTCAGCCAATTGAAAGTTCTTCAAGAGCACAGATATTGATGGACCTGGTGTTCCTCTATAAGGCTAGTCAATTGGGAAGACCGTAGATCGACTGCAATTACTGGCGCCTTCCGCCTACTCAGAGTCGCTTTTACATCGAAAGTCCATTAGGAGGCTAACACGATATTATAATTTCGTTATTTTCGTATTTAAGGCGACTGGGCGGCCTTCGCCGAGAGTGATAAATTATGAAATATTATACCCAATGCCAGGTTTTTCTGTGTGATGAGAGACGCGGCTTTCCGTCGACGGACAAGATAAACTTTTATTTACACAGGGCACAGCACAAAAGCAAAGACAGCCACGCACGGACCTCGTCCTGTACCCTGCCGGCCTCTCCGACAACCGCCAGCCTCGTTGCATATGTATTTTCATCATCATCATCATCATGGTTGGCTGGGGGCCGAAGTTCTGGGCTAAGAAGACCCCGGACGGTCGGTCGAGAGGGCTGAGGATTCTTTTGCATTTTCAGAGGTTCCGTCATCAATAAGCTTGTCGAAGGACCAGGGATATGAATTATCCCTACTCTCCGCGAATGGGGGGTAAACCGAGGGCATGGCGGTATTTGGCCAATAAACATAAAAATAAATGTGTGCTGTGTGTGTGCGGGTGTATGAGTGGTGCGTGCCCGCCTGAATTTTTCATATCAATTCAATTATGTTTAATATCACACTGTTGCCCTTAAAGGCTTATGGCCTGGCCGGGCGGAAGTGGGCTTTGGAGTGGCTGCGAACTCGGCTGGGTTGGCTCTGTTGATTTTGGGTTTATGATATTTTTCACACATTCCCAAATCGATGAGCAGAATTAAAGATTCACAGCCGCTCGCTCCCGTTCAATCTATTTATTGAGTACGCCGCTGCCGGAGAAGTCCAGCCGCCCACTCAACTTAACTCCATTTGGTAATTAAGTTTTTGTTAGACGGCGGGTTTTTGTCTAGTTTTCGGGCGAAACAAAACAGCGGACGGTGTTGGTTACCGCAGAGCTGCAGAGGCGAAGGAAACGGACGAGGTCCGTTTAAATGAATTCCGGCGAAATGCGCGTAATTAATGACCAGAAGTGGACGCCGCACTCCATCTCCTTAGCGGGATTCATATAAGCGGCCATTTACATTCGAGAGTTCGGTTTGGGGTGGGGTGGTGTGTGCGTGTGTGTGCATTTGCGGGCTGCCTCATGTTGCACGCAATGGTGCGTACACAATCAGTCGCTGCGTCAATCGCCTCCCTCTGCGGTTTTATCGACTCGTCCGGCCGCCATTGATTGCAGTTCATTAAGCACGCACATGAACGACCAGGCAGACGGACAGTTAAGCTACGAGGCCTTTTGGCTGACCGATGGGCAACTCTTTCTCTAGGCGGACTCCTGACACCTGCTACCGATCGGTTGCCTCATTAGCGCCTCCCCCTTTTGATAGTAGCGCTTAACTTGTCGCTTTTCATCACCTAACGGCTGCCAGCCCGTTTAACCTTTTACGAGCTGGGCGGCTACTTTTTCCTGGAGCTCAGGACATGCATACATTTTCATAATTTCTCTGATGTCCGGCGTCCCAATAGTCCCGTTTCTGGAAGAATACGGCCGGGCGGCCGGCCGGCTTGTCGGCCGATGGCTGATTGCTTATTCATGCATTCATTTATTCATATGGACACACAGAGAGGCGGAGGACCTCGGCGGCGTCTTAATGAAAACGTTTCCAGTATTTGCTATCAAATTTAAAGTAAGGCGGTGGTGGCTGGTCCGAAATTAATTGAGGCTTCACTGCGTTTTCTGTTTATATTTTAAATTAATTATAAATATTTATT
Source organism: Lissocephala sabroskyi (assembly GCA_037075105.1). NCBI lineage: Eukaryota > Metazoa > Arthropoda > Insecta > Diptera > Drosophilidae > Lissocephala > Lissocephala sabroskyi. The sequence goes on from JBAMCP010000031.1 coordinate 96,725, forward strand.
TATCCTGATTAGTTGAGTGGGCTGGGCGGGTGGTTGGTTGGCTGAGCTCAACTTAATTGATTTTAGTTTATTTTAGCCTAGCGAAGCGGCTTCCCGCCCTCGGCGGCCAGCAGTCCACGCGGCTGCCTGGCGGGGCGGTTGGCAATCGATTACAGAGATTTGACTTTAAAGCACCAACAAGAACGGCAGCAGCAGCCCCAAAACCGCAATTGCCAATTCGCCATTATTCTTCCGGCGCAGCAACAGCGCCCGGGATTGTATTTCTTACCCTGGCTAGCCGGGCTCCCCTGGCTGGCTTTCCGTTTGGTGGTGGTGTTCTATAATTGATGGCAGCATCAATTTCCGAACGAAATAATCAAGGAGTACACACATCCCAGCTGAAGGCCCGCAACCGACGACCGCACGCCGTCTCCCCAGCCTCTTCGATTGGACTGGCAGTTTGCGTTGATTTGACGCTTGGCGTTTGGCGTGTTTGCTTTCGAAGCCGTCGCGTATTCGTAGCACAGTTTCCGGCGCCAAAGTTAATTTCGGTTTTAAGTGAAAAAAACTGAGTCGAGAAGCACCCGCAAAAAGCCATCCAATACCAGAAAAAGAATAAGCGAGAAAAAGCAGATCGGTAGGAGGGAACCAAAAAGTCGGCGTGCAGCTGGAAATGCAACAGCGAAACTAACTGAGGCCGTGATAGCGGAGTGGGTGTGGTTGGGGATGGGCAAACGTTTAAATGAAAAACACAAGTCAATTTATATTACGATGCTGATGTTTTTGCCCCACCCTGGCGCCCCTTCGTCCTGCTTTTGCCCCTAGCCGTTTAATCTTCCTCTGGTTCTTGGCGCTGCTTTCAAATGTTTTTCTTTGCTGACTCTCGACTGCCACTGCAGGTTGGATAGAGGTTTTTTTTTTTGTAATCCTAGGACATCCACCCACACGTACACCCTGTCTGTTGCTGGGCTGTCAGTCAGCGCTGGAAGCCAAATTTCAGAGCTCGCCCGTTTCATTTATTTCGACTGAGTGGCGTTCCGTTTTTTTTTTTCCTGGCCCGCTTTCATCTGGCTGTGTTTATATATTTGCCCGATTTTTTTGCCGGCTGTACCGGCTCCAAAATCTGCACAAAATGCACGGAAATTCATCTTGATTTGCGCTGGCCACCTTTTTTGGCTGCCCTTTTACTGTAGCCTCGAATTTAAGCCGGTTTTTGTTGGCTTGTCGTTGCCATCGCTGCTCTTTTCGCTGGCATTGCTTTGGGCCAGGCCAAATCAGATACATTTAAGAGCATTTTGCCAAAAGTCACTTACGGCTCATTTGACGAGGGGAAAGGAATGGCTACTTACCGCAGAAAATCCCAAGCATCAATGCAATCAGCAGAGGCCAATTTAGTGCTGATGCTGCTGGCTTTCCAGGACTGTCGCTGCTGCTGCTGCTGCTCTCTTTGTGTGGCTGTCTAATAGAAGTTTTTGTTGTCTGACAGGTGCAACCACGCACAACAGAGGCTGCTGCTGGCGGCAACATGTTGCCGTTGCCGTTGCCTTTGCTGTTGTCGCTGCGGTTTTGCATTTCCGCGTTGTTGCCGCTGCTAAGACTTCTTGTACGGGCACATTCGCAGGTTGATGGCGACAACGATGGCGGCTGTCGGGCCGCCTTGACGTATGTGTGAGTGACTGATGTTGATAGCGTTGATAATGTCTGCCACATTGTCAACGACGTTGCCTGCTTTTTGCTTCGTTCTTCTACTTGTTGTTTTTGTTGTCGCTTCTTTTGCAGGCCGCACTCTGCACGCGCGCCTGACGTTAATTAAGTGTGAAATTAATGGAGAAACTGCTCGGAATACGGTCGCGGATGCGGGACCGGGGTAAGGGCTCGGCGGGCTCCGTTGGCCGCCTGGCTGATGGATTGAGTGGATAGGGAACGAACGTTGGCAGTTTTTGCACTACCGATTCGTGGATTTATTCTCTTATTTTATCTCAATTTATTGGGTTCCTGCGGACACTTCAAATTCAATGAAGGGCTTTTGTTTGATCTTTTCACTTCGAGCATCGAACAAATCGCATCGAGTGTTTTCCTCTTTCGTTCACGCACAGTCACTGGCACTCGGCTACACAACGAACACGCCACGCAACCGGCAGACGATAGACGACTAACTGCCGCACGACGGGTCACTGCGTCCCGAAGGCGTGTTGTTGTTATTGCTGCGACTGAGGCGCTGCCGCCCAACACACCATAACAAATGTTGCTGGCGGCTTATGTTGCTAGCAACATGTTGCCTGGAAAACGCGTGCCGCTGCTGCTGCTGCCGTCGTCGTCGTCGTTTACTTGCTCGTTATGCTTTCCGCTGCTGAGGTTTTTCCGCGAACATTTCTGTCACTTGACGTTTACGAGAGTCTTTACTGCTCCGCCTAATTGCTGCATTCTCCATTCCCAGCCCACATGGCCTTAATAATGAGCCGAAATCGCCGACGAGCCTGCAATCGGAAAGCAAAATGTTTCAATTAGTTATTGACGAAAAAAGAAAACTCTATGCTTGTTTTATGGGTGCCCTCGTAAAGTGCACACGCACATTACGCCAATGTCAGTGAGGGGGGACCTGGCAATCCCAAAATACCGACAAGTCATCGGCAGTCACGTGCAGGGGATTGATTTATGTGGAACGTAGCTCTGCTGACCTTTCTCAACTCGTAGCGCCGCTGTCGATGGACGTGAGCCCCCTTCGAAACGTCCCGGCCAATTAGAACGGAATTCGAACGGGGGCGAAATGGACAAATGCTCGTTTGTAGGAAACTTGAAACTTCGTTCGTCTCTCCCTCGCTTCACTTGTAATCGCTTCCTCTGTTCTGCTCATCAATTGCATTATTTATGGGTTTCTCCCTATTTTAATTATGAGTGCCGGAGCGAGTGCCGGAAATGCGCGCTTTCAAATCCTTTCACCCGAGGGGAAGGTTAAAAGGGACAATGGTCGCTTTCGATGTTGCCTGCAGTCGCGAGGGCTCCTTTTGTTGGCGTGCGGCAACCGCAACAACAGCGCAACATTAACAACGACAAGCACAACAATGGCAACATGTCAACCCCAAACCAGTGAGGGGCATTCCCAAAAAGAAGTAATGCCACACTGTCGCCATTGCCGCTGCAGTATTTCCTGCTCGCTGCATTGTTGGCGGCCCCGGCTGCTGGTCCAATTGTAACCATAATAAACCCCGAATGTGGGGCCAGCAGCTACCGCGCCCTATAACCCAATCCTCCTTCCATTCATTGGCTGCTCTCTGGCATCACCCACAACCCGCTGGCCGCGCTGGTGGCCGCGTGCATTGCATAAACAAAAGCTTCGTGGGGTTTTTTTTTGTTGTTTGTGGTGGCGCTGTTGTGCGTGTCACGGGCCCCGCTGTTTCTGACATGTTGACAGATAGTTGAAAGTTTTGTTGCTGCCGCGCCAACAACAAGGGCAGCAATTACGCCTCCGTCTAATCTGACTGGCGGAATGTGCGCTGTTCCCCGATCCGCAGTTGTCACCTAAAATTCCCTTTGCGTGCGGCTCGCCCGAATTCGCCAAACTCCATTGGGCGGTTCTCGTAATTTTCGTATTTTTAATGACATTTCTATGGCTGACGTACTTCTTCCTCAATGGGAAATCACACATTGAAAACAGCATCTCCATGCGAACTGTTTTCGGAGGGTTGGGGCCAGCCGCCCGGCATCGTCCTATTTATAGGCTCTCATTGTGATTCGTGTGCGGCGGGTGTGTGGGCTGGAGGGTGGCACCCTTCACTGCTCATTGTCATTTATAATATTTTGTCATTGTGTCTGCTACACTTTCAGCCCCTGCTGTGCTGCATTTCCATTAATTTGTTTGTTTCATATTTTCACGTTTGTTTATTGATAAAAATGTGTTCTCTGGCGGCCGCCCGCCCAGACGGACAATGCCGACGGCTGTTGCCACACGGCGTTTGCCTCTCTGCGGCGGATTGTTGCTGCCGCAGTAAACATGTGTTGGCAGCAACATTATCACTGCTGCTGCTGCAGTTACTGCTTCGATATATTTACATATCATCGAATATACAATGGCAATGTTGCTGATGTTGCCGCTGCGATTGTCGGCCGTGTGATGTGCAAACAATTTGGCTGTGGCAGCCATATAACTTGCCGGCTTGTCTGTTTCCTTTCTTTCCTCCCCGTTGCTGTTTACCCAGGACAGGCGGCAGTATTTGATGGTCCTGTCGAAGCTGCTCTCGGAGTTTGAAGGTCTTCAATCAACTATTGTTATATTCAGTGTGCAACAAAGCCGAACTAAGTGGATGGAGGTTTTTGATAAGTAGCTTGGAAAATTTGGCGGGCAATATAACTTGATCTTCTCGAAACAATTAATTAAGAACAAAGGATGAATTTAAATTCCATAAAACGAAGTTCTGTCGCCTTCTCTCAGTCTTTACCGGAATTAAGCCAGCTCAGGTCAGATTAGTTAACGTATTTTCTGCTAATCTGTCTGTTTTACTGTCTCTTGGTTTGTCGGTATCTCTGCGTAAATTCTCAATTGATTCCTCTATTAAATCTGAAATTGTGTTTCTTTTAAGCTCTCAATTCAGTCTTGAATTTCAATTATGTGGTTTTATAACATTCAGACAGAAACTAAGAGTTCCACTTATAAATTTCGTCAATTAGATGCAATTAAATTTAATAAATCAGTTCCTTTACCTCTTTTCATAGGGTTCAATTCAAAGAAAGAGAACAAACGATTAAATTGAAACCTACAATTAATCTTTATTTAGTTGATTAAATAGAAAAGTCGTCACTGCTAAGGTGAAATTCGTCTTGGTGTTTTTGCGAGCCGTAGAAGTGGAAAATTTAAGCCTCTTAGATTTCCGGTCGGCAATTTGTCGGGTGTCGCTTAAATTCGTATTCATGATTTATTCATTCATCAATTGTTTTTATCGTTTCATTGGCTGTTCCTGCTCATTCTCGCCATCGATTGTTGGCCGGCTAATTAATGGCCTTTGACAGATTTAACATGTTCGTACGCTGGGGGCAGTTCAGTTTTATCGGTTGATTGATTTTTGTTTAATATTTTGTCGTTTATCATAGCCAGGCGTTGCCCCCGCTGTCTGGAGAGACGGGGGATAGAAATTGCCTTTAATTTCGAATTTAATTAGGTGCTTTGCGGGCGTTTCGCCATTTAACCCCTGAGCAGACCGCGGCAATTGGAATTTCCATTGCGATTGTCAGGAGCAACAAGGAGTCGTCGTTCCCCCTGCTTGCCGCAAATATCAGGCCACACTACACATGTTAATATGTCGGTAACACGCCCGCCAGTTGTCAGTGGCCGTGGCGTGACAAAGGCCACGGCAAACCAGGGACAAAAGACCAAGGACAATGAGCCGCAGAGGCCGTGGCAAAGCTGCTTAGGGTTCTGGGAGAATTTCATTTGCGTCGTTGGTTTTAATTAAAAGCAGATTAGCAATGCGCGTGTAATGTTCCCTCGCATTCGGCACGGCACTTAAAAAGAAACAGACGCGGAATATAAACCCCCAAATAGGCAAATTGCCGCCTCTCCCCTTCCATCTAATGCGCGCGGAGTGACTTACGGTTTATGGCGAGCTCACATTGACACTGACAGAATCGGATACGGAGACGGAGATGTCGCCATTGCGTCTCGCAATAAACAGCAAACGCCCCTGTGACTGACACGGCGCAGGGAGTGCGAGTGGGCGGAACAATTGCCGAGCGGAGCGGAGCGCGTCGAGTGGAGTCGCTTAATGAAGACAGTGGCACTTTGAGTGGCTCCCTGCTCCGCTCCGCTTCTGCTGCTGGAAGTTGTCTATTTTTAATTCATACTCGAGTACGGCGGAGGGTGGGTGTGGGTGCTGCTTGCATCGCATCGCCTCGTTACTTGCCACATCAGTCAGTGGGCTCCGCTTGACACATTTCGCTTGCCTGCAATTGGCACGGAGTTGTCCCAACTCCCCATCCCCGGTGGCAGCTCAAAATAGCTTCATTTTGTTGCTGTTTTCACACCGGATTTTCACAGCAGCAGCGGCAGCGTCGGTGGCAACAAATTGAAATGTTTATTTCAAAGTTTTTGGGGTTAGGTTTTATGGGCCTCCCAGCCACGGCCTGGGCCAGGTGAACGCACTCAACACCTCGCTGCGGCAACACCACAAGCGGGACCCCGTGTTCCTGGCCCTGCCTCATAAATCTGTCGGCTGCTGCCTGTTGACACATATTTCGGGGACCGCTCCACCCACCAAAAATGAAAAAAAACGTGCAGGCCAGGGCGCTCAGTGGGTTAAGCTTCCTGCTCGATGCAGTCACTTTAGCCATCCAGCCAGTCATCCTCACTTTCGGGCCAATGGAGGGGCAACAATTTAATTACCTGCCCGTGCCGAGCATCCGTGTTCGCACCGCGTCAAAGATTCTCTCGCATCAGCTTAATTACTCTGCATAGTCCGGGGACAGTGGGTCTGTCAGTCCGTCGTGCCGGCGGCGACATGTGGCCGTCGCGATGCGCCTTTGTGGCGAGGAGACCCTCATCTCGTTAGCCGCCCGTTTGGGGTCGTTCGGCTGATGCAATTTGCTTCGCTTAATTGCCACAAACTGCGATAAATGCGTTTTTATTTAAAGAGCTTTAAAATTGATTTTCTGCCAGCGTCCGCCAGTCCTCGCCCGGACCGATAAGCCTGTGGTTGACCACAAAGCGCGCTGGGCAAGACTTTCGCATGAATGCCCTTTATTCATAATTTTTTGCACTCTTTGCCGGCCAACTTGACTTTGGACCGCCCTCGATCTGCCATGCCCTAACAAGCAAGGGGATTCGCGCTGCCTCCGCCTCGTCTCTCTCTTTTGGTTCGTTCTTTTTTAATTAATTAAAAACCATACGCAGCGTTGGCAAGAGAAAAAGGCGTCCATTGTTAACTGCTCCTCCTCTGTGGCCTCTTGACATTTAATCTGTTCGCCAAAGTGACGAGAAGGGTGGTTGGCGGGCGTGGCAGGCAACTCAAGCGCAGCAAGTTTATGAGCGTGCAAAATTCTTTAAAATTCCGATTTCCACATGAATCTCAAGAGTGGCACCCGCTATTTGGCCTAGACCCTTGACTAATTGGCTGGGCGGCAGGCATCGCTTAGAATTCGGGCATTTAGAAAAGTTGGCCACGGCAAGTGCCTGATTTTGACCCCGTTCAACAAGGTCGCTTTCACCAAAAGCTCACATAAAATTCAATTACACAAAAAGGCCAAAGTCCCTGCCTCGCGTCGGTTAGGTCAAAGTTGAGTCCTCACTTGAAATCTAATTTTTATAATAACCAAATTCTGCCCACAAAAAACATTAAAATAAATCCAAGAAAGGCAACGTCAGCCGTCCTGCGGCTTCATCCGAAAAAGCGGATGAGAATTTAATAATAATTTAATTTCTGCTCAATTATCTCCACAAATTAAGCTAAGCCAAAAGAACGGCCACCACACACATCGTCCGCACGTCCGGCTGTCCAACCGCTCGACGGGCCGCTCGGCCTCGGCATGTAATTAAATTGAAATTTCAATATGGCCAGAGAGACCGAGAATGGCCGGGCAAACAAATAGCAGCCGCGAGGAGCCAGCAGCTGTTGCCGGGCCAGCGCCAAGGGCTCGGCTGCAGCCGCTGCCGTTGCCGCCGTTGCTGATTTATAATCCGTGGCCAAAAATTCTCAAAATTAAAGTGTAATTTATGAGCAGCGGCTTCGACAACGCACACGGCCGCCAAAAGTGCGTAACGCATTTTGTTTGCCCAACGGGGCTGGGGTGACCCGCGGCCAACAGTTAACTGTGGAAAAAATCGTTGGACTTAATGCTGCTTGGTGGCGGTTGACGGTTGGCGGGTGGAGCTCTGGACTCGCTGACTGTGCTACCCGCCCGCCACACAGTCGCCCACTTCCATCACCTGATGCATACGCAAGTGTTAATGTGTTTATGTTGATGGGGCGGGTGGTTGGTTGACTGCGTTGGTATCTGTGCCTTTTCGAGTGTCCTTGCCCTGCTCATTTTGCTGTTTGGCACTTGAGTTATTTAAATGGCGCAAGTGGCGGCTGTTGGCTGCCACGCCCCAGCCCTCCTGGCCACACGCATCGTGGATACTGCTCTTGGCGGCCCTGGGCCCCCCCAAAAAAAAAGATTGATAAAATATGTTAATTGTGCTTGTTTGGCCTGCGACCGAAACGACCCGAGGCCTCTCCCGTCGCTATCAGCGTCGCTGTTGTTGCTTGAAATTGTCGCAGTCAACAATGTTGAAAAGTTAATTTTCGTGCCGCTTTAACGTGGATGTAAAACATTTTAATTATGTTTATTCGGAGACAAATCGCTCCGTTAGTGGAGCTATTAATGCGGCGCAAGCAGCCGATAATTTAGGCAAACGGCTCCGACTTTAATTAACCTAATTCAGACAGACAGACAGTCGCAGCGGTGAATGATTCAAGGCTTTTGTGCTTTGCGGGTAAATGACCCGCCGGGTAGTTGCATTCCATTGTCAACGTGGCGCATCAACGGCTGCATTTGTTGTGGTTACCTGTGTGGAATTGGCAGTTGTTTGGCGCGGACTGGCCGTTGCGGTGGCGGAGGCTGTCTATCCGGCCGGTCGCCTGCTGCTAGGACAATTTGAATATCGTGACCATTAAATCTCAGCCAGAACGCATACTTCAAATAACTGGAAATTGTACATAAACCGCAAATTTGCTGCAACAGCTGCCGTTGCCAGTGGCTGGGCCAGGCTTGGAACAAACCGACAAAACAAAACTCAGCCAAGCAGAATTCAAGACCCAGGACTTTCACAAACACACACAGCAGCCGGCAAACAGACGGTTCGACTTTGGTGGGGAATTAAGTGAATTGTGCCTGGCCCAGCAGGAAAGTTGGCCAGCCTCCCGAGAAGTGTGCAGAGGAGGGAAACGCGGTGGCACTTGGGCTGGCTTGGCCAACTCTCTGGCATGGCCATAATCATGCTAATAATAAATGCTTAACATAAATTGCTGGCAACTATTCCAGGATTGGGCGAGGCGCGGAGGCCTCTCAGTCCACCTGCTGCCGAATGAATTTCGCCAAATAACCAAAATAATTTGAAATATTTAAACGCGGCAAAGACAAAAGCTGCTGAGTAGAGGTAAATCAGTCGTCTGGGTGTGGCTGTAGCGGGAGAACAGGTTCCTTTGAGGTTGCAATTTGAATGTGAAAGTCAGTTGGTTATTAGTTTTCCGCCTGACCGGCAATCAACACATGTCCCATTTCGATTGACCTTCGACCCAACTACCCACACACGCCCGTGTAGGCCACGCATGAGGGCATTTTGTCGTGTTATTGGCAGCCAATTGGCAGACTGTCGAATGCCCTTTTGTTGGCCTCGTTTTTGTGGTTTGCTGTAGCAATTATAAGCCGCTTGGGAGGTTGGGTGGGTTGGCGCGGCCAAAGGTTACATAATCAAATACACCGAATTACTGGGTGCAAAAGGCAAAGGAAAGCAAACAACAAATCCCCGACCTCTTGACTCTGCTCCCCTTAGCAGCGACAGGCATAAAACCAACGGAGCCGTCGCTTGCCATGGAAATTCTTTATTTGTGCGCATGGGTATGTGTGCGTGTGTGTCCTAGTGGACTTCCTTCCGGCTTCGGTGTTCGCTTGTTCGTTCGGCTTTGTTGACTCAATTTCCGCATTTAATGACCCGTTGCGAAATATGCCCGAAATTTTCAAACCAATTTCAGAAGTTCGCTTTACTCGGCTCCATTTCCAATTTCAGTGTATGTTACTTGCCTAATCCCATCCAACTCCAACTCTTGTCGGATTCAAAGCCATCGATTGGTTAAGCCGAACGAGCCACATCCGCTGCGTTGTCATCATCATCAAAAAATATTGCAGCATAAATGCGCTAATGTGGCCCATAAGTGGCTGGCATATCGACATCAACCCTTGGCCCGCTGCACAGTCGCTCCTTTATCTTTATTAGCTGAAGCGCCGAAGCTGCGTTTACACGCATTCTCACATTATAAGCGCAACTAAAGCCCTTGAAATGAGCCGCGCCAATGGCAACAACGACAATCGGCCCGAAAACCATTCGAGTCAATAACACAAACGCGGGACGCACTGAAAAAGGACAAAAGCCAGTGGTATTGCCGGCCTGGCAAAATGAAAACAAATATCGAAATGCGATACGCAATTATGGCTTAATCCCGAGCAACAATCAAATGTTATAACCTTGTGAACTCTCCCAGCGAACGCTGATTCTGAGTCCTGATTGTGATGTGTGTTTGTCCGTGTGTTTGATAATAGTCACATAAATGTTTTTAAACAGTTGGGAGGGAACCCATTCCAATCGCCGACAATCGAAGCCGTAACCCGAAAAAACGAAAGGATGTGGGGGTGGCGTGTTAGTTTCGGGAATCCTTCTGACACCCACAGCCACAGTCGGTCGCATAAACAACAATAAACATGCTTGTCGCCATTGACCGACTATAATATTAAGAAAGGATTCGCAGGCACACACTGCACTGGCTGGTAGGTGTGCGTGGGCTTCGACTGCTTGGCATGCGCAGCTCGTCGTGTTCGTCGCTTTTCAATCCTTTGCACAAATAAAGTTTTTATTATGGTTATTTGTAACCTTTTTGCTGTCGTCTTCTTGGGAGTCCTTTCAACCGTCCGCACGCAGCCTAATGGCGGTTTTGGTGCTGTGTTTTTCTTTTTTTTCGGTTGGGACGCTTAGGGCGCTTTGATTTAAAAATATGTTTTATCCTGGACGGAAGCCAATGGCCGACCGTTCGTTTGTCATATGTAAAACCAAAGGACGGGATATCCCTGCTTCCTGTCTGCCCCCAGCCGCCCCGTTTGCTGCTGGTTGACTTTGTAACGCATAATTTCAACATAATAACGTCGTTGTCGTCAAAGGGATACAATTGGATGGAGGGTTGACGGCCGTCCCTTTGTTGTGCCCCTTTATCTTCGGGGATTGAGATGCGCGACGTGCGGCCATAAAACTCTTTACAATTTTTCCACCAATTTCGGGTGAGTTTCGTTTTCGGATTTTTTTTTTATTTATACTGATTGCCGTTGATTATGTGCATTAATCTTGTTTGTTCGATCGAAGCGGGCGAGTTGATTTTATTATTGATGGCCGATATCAGTTCAGATTTGTTGTTGGTTTGCAAATGAAAAATTGAATAAATCGAAAGATTTATTTACTACTTTTCCGTGTTGGTTTTTCGGCCAGTGAGTGGTTGGGTTCGTTGGGCAGATGTATTGATTACCTGCCTCAATAATTTATAGACTTTGTTTAATTTTTGTGGCCGCCAAACATGGAATCAGTTTGTTTTTACATTTGTCCATGAATCCTGACTTTTTGCTGGTTTTGACCCATCGTTTTTATACCCTTTATCCCTAAAAATAACAAAGGAATGTTCGGTTCTAAAATTGTATGAATGACATCAAAAAGTCGATACACTTTCCTCCACCAAGAAAAGATAGGTAATTAATGTTCTAAAGATTAAGGAAAATAAGAAAATGTTTTTACAAAATTCAAACTACCCAATTGCTTAGAGATTTCTTTTTATGTATCATCTATCACCTCAAATTTTACATTGAATACAGGGTATTGCACAGTCATGTGGGCTTGAATTTTTGTTTTTTTGTGATTCTGTTTTGCTTTGGATTTCATTTTAAGCATTTGATTAATTTAATGAATTGAATTCATTGAATGTCCGCGGTTTGCTGGCAAAACTGTATTTATTTATTCAGATCGAGTTGAAATTATGAATATTTAATGATTAAGTTGTCAAAAGCAAACACCACAAAGTGAGCATTCATTCGGTAAAGATATGTGTGTGCCCTTTTAGTCAAACCATTCCATATAAATTTCTCATTGCATTCCTTAAATTAAAAAAATATTTCTATACAGATTATATTTTCAACAATTTGCTGAAACCTTAAAGAAAAGGGAAGCATTTTTTAAATTTTTTTTGTGTATCTTTAGCCGCTTATAGTAAAGCTTAGCTGACCGAAGAGTTTGGAAAAAACTTTCGGAATAGTTGGAGAACACTTTTGGGGCTCGATGATCATTTATATAATTGTAGATTTCCAACTCTTCTCTAAATGAATAATTGTAGAAAGCGCCGAGAGAATGGGGAATTTTCATTGTTTAGTTTATAATTCTCATTCGTTATTCAGTAAAAGGAAAGCCAATGACAACAACAATATATTGGGAAAATTCCCGTCGTCTTCGTTTGTTATGGAGCAAAGTTTTAGTGACAGTTCATAAAGCAAACGAATAAAAGGAATATCCCCGCGAAGCCCAATGAAAAAGTAACAACAAATAGTCAAGAGCATTGAATGAAATGGTAACTGGAATATCGAAGCTTCAAATAAAAGTGATGGAAGGGAAACTGACAGCTTCTTGCTCTCCGTATTTATCCAACCTCTGATTCCACATTGTTCCATACCCGGAACACAGTCGGACGACTCCCAATTATGTGTGTGTATGCGTATGTGCGGGGCGTATGTGTTTTTGGGAGGGGGCAGCTTGTTTGGTACCAATAAATTTACATTTTTATCGAAAAAGTTTCATGACATTCGCCCCATCGTTGGTGGCGCTCTTTGTGTTTTGTTTTCAACTCGCCCCCAAGAAAAGCCGGAAATATCAAAAATAAATCTCTGGCTGTTTCCGCCGCCTGGAATCCTTAGCGCCATGCCAGTCGCGCTGTCCTTCCCTAATGTGTGTAATTTGCATGGGCGACCTACCCAACCGCTTGTATGAGAGACAAAAACATCAATTTGCGACTTTTAATGGCATCATCATTGACTCAATCAGCGGGCAAACTTTCCCCTCGGCGATCGTAATGGTAGCCTTTGATGGCCAAGTGGACGACCTCACACTGAATGCTCTCCACTTTTTTATGCAATGCTTATAATTCAATGTGTGATGGGGGCAAAGTTTCCACTTGATTCGATTGAGCAGGTCAGTTGGGCGATTGCCTCCGATGCATACCCGATGCATTGGCGCAGCGTGTCAGGGCCGCCGTAAATTTAATTAAAAGGGGAATTTTCTTCTTAATGGCTGAATCGATTATACCTCAATTATTGCACTTTGGTCAACGGCCGGATATTGTAATTATGAGCTTTCAAGCACAGAACGTATAGGAAAATTGATTGGTAGCAAGCGTTGCCCCGATAAATAGGCAACACGTTTCGCTTAACTTCGTCAGCTGAGGTCGTTGCCTTGTTTGTTGTCGGAAAGACTCCGAGGTGTCCCTTTTTAAGGAATGGATGCTACTGATATTGCTGCCATGAGGCTCCTTTGTTTTTTGTGGGGCTATTGTTGCTGTTGCTGCTTCTGTGGTGTTGCAACGGCTGACAATATTTGCCATGTCACCATTTGAGACGTGTGTCTATGGATGGCATGTGCATTAGTCTCAGAACACGCAAAGCACATAAGCCTCCTCTTGGTGTTGTTGTCCTTAGCGTTGCCTCTTCAATCGCTCATTCCGTCAAGCCGTCAGTTAGTCAGCCAGTCTGGTACACAAATCTGCCTGCAGGCTCGGAAGCTTGAACAGTCTTGTCGGCAGGCGGGCCCCTAAGGGACACGGCTTATTTTCTTAGTTCATAGTCGCTGTTGTCTTCAAGCTGCGTGCTAGGCAAATTAAAAGGAACCATGCTACTGTTATCTGCGACTTACAGTGGCCAATCATTGTTTCCACCTTGGCGTAGCAAATATCAAAAATACCCTTCACCTACCAGGAAGCTGTAAATTTTCGAGTGCCGAAACAACTGCAATGCGGTTGCTAGTCGAGCGTGTTTCCAACTAGCACGCCCTTAGGTGCCTGGAAAAGCCACTCCCAAATGCAGCTGGCAACGGAAACAGCAACTCCTACTCGGATTTTGATACCCCCTCCAGTCGATCAAATGCTAGCACAGGAAATCAGCAGACCACCAGCCCTTGATCAATGCACTAAACGAGTGAAGCTAAATTCTCTATCCGGTGAGGAGACGCTGCTTACTGTAGATGTGATTTTAATATTTCGCTATAGCGAATTACTCCGAAATCGGGTACTAGCGATGCTCGCAAATCACCTGCCAGCGGCTTAATCGAAGCACCCATTTCCCCACCCACATATAAACCACTCTGTCGCCCTCATCCCCTTTGAGAGAGGAGTGGAAAGAAGTCGTAAAAAAATTAAAAACATTCATGCATAGATAAAACCTAAATCACACTGTGGACGCATGCTGCCGGCCATCGTCGCGTTCGTCGCCGTCGTCGCCCGCTGGCGTTCTTACTTTAGTCACCGACCAGGGCAAAGCCAAAAAGCTTTGGCTACACGAGCAAAAGTCGATAAGCCGGAGGAGCAACAGCACAGCTCTGTTGCTAGGGAGGAAAGGGTGCCGACGGTGGCTCTCCTGTATTCATATTTACGTAAGCTTTAAGCGCCTGCCACGTGCTGGGCGACTTTGTGAGTGTATCTTCGTGGCGTCTCTGTGTGTGCACCCGCCATGTGTTGCAAATTTGTGCAGTTCTTAAGCTGTCGAGTTTTTCTTTTTCTTTTTTTTTTGTGCCGCAGCTCCGGCCAAACTAACCCGACCACCAAGTCTCTGGTCCGCCCCTCGGTGCGTATGAGTTATGCAGATAACACAATGAGGCTGGCGCTAGGGCCGCTAGGAAGTCGGTTCGTTACTCAAAGGCATCGTAATTCTCAGCGCCTTCGCTGGGCCTCGACTTCAATTTCCCCACCGCCGCCACTGTCGGTTATATATGAGTCCTAAGGGGAGAGCGGTTGGGCGGGCGTGGGCGCATTTTTGTCACGCGTGTGCGTCATTTGGTTTGGCTGGCCGGGTTTTTCTGCCCGACTCTACACGCCGACACTGTTGGCCAAAGTTTGTTGATTCTTTTTGCTCTGTCTCCCCTTTCTTTATATATTTTTTTATTCTTTGCCGTGCTTTCACTTTAGTTTCGCTGTTTGTGTTGGCTTTTTTGCCAGGGCTGCTTGGTTCGCCAAATTTAAATTAAAACTTCGGCACTTTGCATTTTATCCTTGACTTTATGACTTGGGTTAACATGGGCACCACCAAAGCCTGGGGGCGGCATTGCCTGTGATGGAGCACCACTGAAAAGAGTAAGCGAACGGATCGCGGGGTGCGTGCGCGTGCCACTGGCAGTGTATTTGCCATTCAGTGCGTGGGAGACTTCGGGTCGACATTTTGTGGTAGTAAAGCGGCAAACGCTTAAAACTTAAATAGTTTTTCCTCCAACGCGACAGTGCACACAAATGAACTTCCCTCCTTCTTGCGATGTTTTTTTTGCGTAACTCTCGCTGTCGGTTTAATTTTGTTGGCTGTAATGGGGCAAGTTTGGTGCTTCCGTTTGCATTTAAAACCCGAAATTGTTTGCGATATTTCAGCAAACATTCCATGGGTGAGAGACGGGGCTCCCGCGGTTTAACTGTCCCAAATGCGTGTTGCGTTTTTCTTAATTTTATTCCATTCTCCCATATTTCGACCCGCAGCTTCCCTTCGAACGAACACCGCCGTCGCCAGCGGAGTTTTTACGGCCAGAATTATTTACATACGAACCTTTGGTGGCTGGATCCTGAAAGGGGGCTAGCTGGCGCAAAAATGTAAAATGCTTATTTGAATATTTTGTAAATTTTTCATTCGCGCGTTATTTCGCCAAATATTTTTTCACACATTCTTCGCCCAACTTTGACATTGGAGCGGAGCAGCCGCACTGGACCCACAAGGACTAGGGGCAGAAATACCTTGTATGAGTGCGTGTATGGTGTTGGTGGGAGGGGGGAGCCCATCTAACATATGGTTGCCAATGCCACGTGTCGTTCTTGCCACGGCGCGCCGTGGCGCCTTTGCAAGGCCAATTTGCGTGGCTGTGGGCGGAGTGGCTCTAATTTTTTAGTTGAAATTTATGCATTCGCTTAAGTGAGTGCAAAAATGCCTGTTGCCAGACCTGCTGGCGTAACTTTAACGCATTCCGTTGTAATTACATTATCCATCCTATAGCTGCTTCTTGGGCCAGGGAATGCGGGAGGAAACTCAATTTATCAGGGCGTTGAAGGCAAAATTCTGGGGAAGTCTCACAATTTCGAGCATTTTGTGTGAAGTGTCAACTTTCACAACCGCAAAATGCAGCTCACAGGCCGGCATAGGATAAGTGGACGGGTAGATGCGGACATACTGCTGCTTGGGCACCGGACAAGGTGGGCATTCAGTTCGAGTGGCAGTCGAGGCTTTGAAGTTGGTAAGCCCAACACAAGTACGTCGGAGGGGAACTTAAGTTCGGTCATAAAATAAAACCAGAAACCACAACGCTTTGAATTTGCATTCATGTGTGGCATCTCCCTCAGCACTTATGCAAAATCAATAAGCCCAAAAAAATAAAAAAACAACACCCAGCATGTCAAGCGATACAAAGCCAAGTGCAGGATGTTTGCTCAAGTCAAAGAGGTGAAGGTTATCGCCTCAGGCTGTCTCTCCCGCTGAAAGGGCAGGAAAGCAAGAAACAAAGTGT
This sequence comes from Lissocephala sabroskyi, assembly GCA_037075105.1. Lineage (NCBI taxonomy): Eukaryota > Metazoa > Arthropoda > Insecta > Diptera > Drosophilidae > Lissocephala > Lissocephala sabroskyi. The sequence continues at coordinate 113,217 of JBAMCP010000031.1, forward strand.
AGTGGCGGTTGGGGCAGGGCGGACACTTTAAGCCAGTCAAGGGTTAAAGTGTCGACAGCTGAGAGATGCACATCAAAATTCAATTTCGAGCCAACGGCAAATGAAAAGCGAAACTTCTGTCAGCCCCCAAGAGAGGCGAAAAGAAAGCAGGAAAGTGGGGCTGGGAAAAGTTGCCGAAAATAAAACAGCAGGAAAACTTTGAGGTCTCCTCTGAGTTTTCCACCTGCCAAGCACTTTCGCTCACCAACAATCAATAGTTTGATTAGCTCCGTGAGCTGCCACGTGTTGACTCGTCCCAAGAATCATTCCTAAGCTCGAAACTTCTGATTGAATCGCTTTGTCTCTGCCACTGTGGCTGCCACACTCCTTCGTTGGCGCAGTTGTCGAAAAGTTGTCAAAAGTCTCTTGCTTATCTGTGGGCGGCAAAGTTTGCCCAACTTGGCCGGCAACCCCGGGCTTTGGTCTCCTAGATGCCTCTGATATGCAGAAATTGGGGGACCAAAGATGCGAGACCAGAAATAGACAAATATGCGCATAAATTTTATTGTTTCGCCAACTTGCGAATTCACCAACGATAAGCGAAATGAAAACTGCAACTCGAACTCAAAACAGTGCCCCAAACCAAAATCAAATTTAACAAAATTTCAAGGGCTTTGAAAAATTGTCAGCCACGGAAGGAAAGTAAAAGAAAATTCAGAGAACTTCTTCGGTGCGGCCCTCGCGGCTGACGCGGAAATCGCGACTGACAAATCCCTGGCCTCGTATACAAATGAGTTGTCTTTGCCCGTAGAGAACAACAATTCATGTAAATTGCTTAATTTATTAGACTTTTTACGCCGACGACGGCCCTCTCTCCCTGCCGACTTTGGGGGCGGCGCACACGTTTCCCGTCGCCTTCGTCGTCCTGGTCGTCTTCATCGTCGACGGCGATGGCTTAAGTATTTTGTTTTGCTACGCTTTTCTATTTGCGAGCTGGAACAATTTCCTGCAACAGCAGCGACCATGGCGACGTTGGCTGTGTCTCTTTCAATTTCCATGTGCCTGCGTGGCTGTCTGAGTTCCGTGACTTTGACTAGCTTTTGTTTTATTTGCCTACCCCCACCACACAGCGAGCCCTGAGCCCAGGAGACAGTGGGAGTTTGGGCGGTTTCTTGTGAAAAGTTTAAGGACTTTTTTTTTGGTTGTTGCTCAACTTTAATTCATTGTCGCTTGTTAAGCGAATTTGTTATCTTAATTCCTGTCATTCGGCCCACCGTCATTTGGATGCCGACGAAATCAGCCCCACAAGTCTGTTCATTGTGGGCCGCATTACGCATACGCCCCCTCGGCAGGAAAGGTCGTTGCTGGCGCCACAGACGGGCTAATGGCTGCGTTCATACAAATCAGAGCTTGCCGGTTGCCATTGCACTTTCCGTGTAGTTTTGGAAATGTTTTCAAACACTTTCTCCGTCTTTCGAAAGGGGCAGACCGGGGGACATAATGCTCAGCAAGGCAAGGCATGAATAATGCACGGGTAACTCACACACACAGCGAATGGGTACGCGTAAAGTGCAAGGATGGCGCACTCACTGGATGGATACTTTTCGGTGCTGGCAAAGAGGATCCTGGCAAGAAAGTAGGTTACAAGTTGCAACTTGAAACTTGAAGGCGTGTTGCTTTTAGAGCTCCCAGCCATCTTGGCGGCTATTTCCCTCTCAACAACAACAACAGCAAGAAACATCGATAAAAAACGACAACGACATTAAAGGCAGTGAGACATACCAATGAATTCCGGACCAGCTTCGTCTTTCTTTGCCTGCGAGAAAATCTTTATGACTGGCGATTTTGTTCGATTCACTTGACTGTCCGCACAAACTAGGCACCTCGCGCGTCCGAACTCTCACTAACACACGGAGGTCGACTGCGGGGCAGGACGAGCAAACGTTCCCGTTGACTATTTTGCAAAAATGCCGGCCAAGTGGAAGCAGCTGGACCGCCTCACTTTGTTGGTTTTTGGCAACTGATGCGTCCGCGCCGTCAATGTCGGTTCTGGCCAATTCGCCGCTTTCCTTTGGCAGGCGCGCTCGTTGCAAGTTCGAAAGCCGACCCAGCCGGCATTCGGCACACCCGACAGGACTCGGCGCGCAAAGCCGAAGAGAGCACTCGCCGCTCTTAGCTCGTATAACAGTTTCTCGCCTGCACTACTTCGGGATGCTGCGAGTAAATGAAACTGTGTCATTAGGTGCATTTGTTTTTTTATTTCGGCGACCTCTTCTCACACACCTCAACCCTACTGTAGTTGTGTGTAGCGTTTGGCGCCACTTCTGCTGCTCCTGCGCCCTTGTTGCTGTCGCGAGCTTCCCTTTTCAGGCAAACACACACAGCCGCACGGAAAGGCTTGTTGTGTGTCGTCTCGGCAATCGGCCGACTGTGTGCTTTGCTCGTCTAACTAAATGGCAACAATTATGTTTCGAGTCTCATTAGAAGGAACTTAAAGTGCTGCAATGAGTCGGCCCGGCCGGCCTGTCGCCCCGTCTTGTGTTTGCATTGCTGTGAATGACGCCGTTAATGATGTGCCTGCTGCCGTGTCAGTCGGCCCACGTTTTGAGGTCGAGACCGTAAGTCGTAAGGCAGGGCCGTTAATTGGTATATCCGAGCCTCACCTGTGCCCTTCCCCCAACTGTCCCAACTTGGCCGCTGTCTCCCGCTCACTCGGCTGGATTTGCTGTGTGCCCAAAACCTCGTTGCCTGCCAAACAATGTGCGACAGGACACACAAAAGCGACAACAAAATGGCCCAACTAATCACGCTGACGTCGACAAAATGTACATGGACAACAAACAACGCCCGTCGTCCGCTGTCCACCGTCCACGAGACAGCCACCAGGCCACGTACAATAGAAAGCTATGGCGGCGGCTATGGCGACTGCCGAGCTGAACGCCCACAATGGCTGGCCACCTATAAAAATCACATGCGAGCGTGTTTAATGAATGCCCGCCGCCACCAACAGCAGCAGCAGCAGCGGCCGCATTGGCAGGACCAACAAGCAAGCAAAACACAAAGAGATTTTGGGGCGACCAAAGCCCGAAACGGAACCGGCACAGGTTGCTGCCGTTAGCTCCATTACCGCCGCCCGGGCTTTGGTGGGGCTGAGGCGGCGACTAATTTAAGCCGCGCCCGGTATAATTACAGCGGGGACAAACCCATCTGACCCATCTGGCCTGGGGGAGCAGGAGCAAAACTGCTGGAAAATGATGCGCACGTGACATCCGGTGGGTCGCTGGGTCCGAAGTCAAAAGGACAAAGTGCAAAAAATCCGCGAGCAACAAGAACAAAAGGCAAGTCAACGGGTTACACGCGCTCTTCCCCCTCGCTCCAGCAACTGACGTTGCTTCCTTGCTCATCGCCGCGTCCCTGCCCGTCATTTCAACTTTACTTTGTAGAAAATTATGAGTCACCGGCTCGCAGCGGTCGGTGGATCGGCGGAGGGATGTGTGCGGCGTTGGGGCTTTCAGCCTTTTGCATTTTTCATACAATTTTGCGCTGCTGGCGAATCGTGCTTTTTTAATTTTTGTACGTGGATTATTTGTGCAGCGGAAGCCGAGCGGTCCGCTGCCTGGCCACGCTCAAGAAAATTAGTCGCTCTTTGCGCGCGTCGGAAAATAATAAAAACTGAAGTGTAAATTCACTTCCGCCTGCCAAAACGCCGGGCTTGGCGCGAAGCCCACGCCCCTAACTGACAGCTCGGACGATGGCGGACGACAAGTTTTTCTAATTAAGCGTACGTGCGGCTGTCGGCGCTTCGCTGTGGATTGGAGCTGCGATTGGCTTAGTTCTTCGCTGGCCCAGCGTAAAAGTTATTGTCGCTGACAATAGTTTTAATTGAAAAGGTGAAAAGCTTGGCTGGCGGACTCTCCTGCCGAGTAAGCTAGTCTAAAGCCCTGCCTAGAGACAAGAGCGGCAGTGGCAATTCAATCAACGGCGATTCGGCCAACCAAAGGCTGGTAGACGCGGGCCCAACTGGCCGACCACCCCTCATTTGTCTTGGCTGGCCTTTGGCTTGCGGCTCTTGACTCCTGCCGGCCACTTGCCCGCCACTGGCCGACCAATTGAAACTTACAACTGCTCGGCTTGGCGTTCGCAGCTGCTTGCCAACTTCAAGCACTCAAATTGGGTTGAGGCGGGGCCAGGCTGTAAGTAATCGCAGCCTAAGGGCCAGCGGGTGCATCGATTAGTGGGCCGCATAACTCAACCGCATGGTAAATCAAGAGCATCCATGCATCAAGATGACGACCCCGCCGCACACAGCCCATACGTCTTTCGCTGGGCCCCATAAATAAATCCACCTGACTTCGTCGCGCGTACACAATCAGCGACTGTTGTCAGACAGCCGTTGGCAGTGGCGATGGCTGTGCGTGGGGCGCAGTGCAATGCAACTTTCTTAATTTCCCTGCCATTGCCGCGAACCGTTCACCCACATAACTCATACGCCGGGTGAGCCAGCCCTGCCAAATTGTTCGTTCTCAGGTAGACAGGCTGCGGTGCGTAAAATCGCTTAAGATCATGCCGCCATCACGACACCGTAAAGTTTATCCTTTTTTTGAGCTACCCTCATCCCTATGGGGCAATAGTTGAGGTCGCCCACGCGTCTGTCAGTCATCAGCTCGGAGTTCGGTTTGGTTGGTTTCGTTTACCTTTCGCTCCGATTCGTTTTGTTTTGCCATCTGTAATTACGGGTTGGGAACAGCTCCCCGCTTTCGGTTCAAGTGGAGAACCATTCGTGGTTTTTTGGGGCAATCGAAAACGCTGTCGTGCTGGCGTCGACAATAAAGTTGCTGCTTCCGACTGCCCGGAGCTCCTTTTACCTCTTAGTGCGGCAGTGCTGGCTGAAAGTTTCTAATCCCTTGGCAGGATGATGGGTAGCGTGCCGAAAGTTCGGCAAACTGCAAAATTTATATGAGTTTCCTTTGAACGTCAGCCGGTCGCCGTGTGCCATTCGCCGTTTGCTGTTTGCCGATTTTCGGTTACTGATGATTGCATATGGCGAGGTGTTTTTCTTATGCTCCGTTATTTTTGGCAACTCCAATTGCAGTGCGATTTGAGTTTCCTCCCCACTTTACCAAAATCGGTTCTTTCACTCTGCGCTAATCGGCTGAGCTTCACCGGCACAAATTTGTGCTCGATTTGTTTTGGCGCCAAGCCACGAATCACAGAACTGCAGGGATCTGTGGGCTCAGCCTAGATATAAGTGCATCTTGGCTCACTAAGGTAATGAAAGGAAGTACCGCTCAAAGTTTAAAAAGACTTACAATAATTAGTTTGTGTGCGGAAGTCAATTGCAATTGATATATTGATGTTAGGGATTGTTCGTATCAGCAATCAGGCAACACGGTGAAAGTCAATATGAAAATGTTTTAATAACCCAAACGGTTGATTCCTTTTCGATTCCCGGTCGCCTTGTTCCCCTGTCTCTGCTATTGGCATAGCCTTTTGAGCGGCTTTGGAAGACGGCAAACTGTTTGAACTGCGACTAATTAGAAAAGTTGCCGTTTGCGCCTCAATCGCTTTCACTCGCCAGAACCTACCGCAATCTCGACTAACGAAGGCGGCAATCCCATTGCCGCCCGCACCGTCATGGCTCTTAACGCAACATTGGCCCTAATAGAGTCTTTGAGTTTATTGGGACCCTTGGAACTTTGGGAGCGAGTTTAAAATTGTCTGCGCTGCGAAATTCGATTAAAAAATGGAAACACAAAATGCCAAGAAGCAGAAAAAATCGAGGGTGCGGACGCAACGAAAGGAAATGAAGGCGCAAATTACGGTTCACTTAATTTGCATTTAATTACAAAGTTTATACAAAGTCAGCCATCCCAGCGTTATGGCCGACCCGTTCCCGCAGCGGCCAGCAACTGCAGTCGAATGTCGCTGGCCGGCCATCGACAAGGGCTCCTGGTGCGTTAATCATATCGATGACCGGTGATGGGCCCTTTTCACTGGCAGCTCAGTGGTTGTGCAAATATTTGCGCAGACAGAAGAGGCTCAGAAAAAATATTCAAAAATTCAGCAGCCAAATAAAAACAAACGAAGCGGGTGAACAAACACAAATTAAAATACTCAACGCCCTCCTCCGAACTCAAAGGCCATTTAATTTCGTACGCGTGTGTAAATACTTGGCACTCCTATGTCCCTGGAGCCCCGGCGGCGGTTCTTTATGGGGTCAAAATTTCATACTTAATTTGGAAAAACTTTTCCCACCGAGTTTTTTAAATCCGCCGATCCAAATGGTCCCGTCTGAGCTCATCGTAATGAGATTTTTGAGGGAGGGCAATACCCAGTCAGGACGTTGAAATTTTGTTCACGTTCTCGTGCCCGCTTTGTGAATTTCTGGCGGAGCATTAAGTGCAATGCTAGTCACCCCCATTGAAGTCATAAAGCGTACAGGAATTTTTGATTTTATGCTGCAACTTAAATGAACTCCTAGGCGTCCCCCTCTAACCAGCAGCTCCCTCCATAATTTTACGATCAAGGGACGGTCAATTTTAAAATTAACTGGCCCATAATTACCGACTTCATCGTTCGATCGACTTACAAACCACAAGAGCAACATGGCCGTTGCAGGCCGGAGCCTGATTAAAGAAATTGGCATAAATTATAAGCACATCGCCTTGGCAACAATTAGATTGAAATTGCGGCTAGGCTGAGGTTAGGAACGGGAAGGGCTAGGGACTTTTGCAAAAAAAAAAAACATGGTAATTATGTGCGGCGGCAGGTCGGCCCCTCCGTGCACAGCCAGTCAGATAAGTTAAGGCTTTGAAGTGTTCACGCTGGAGCGCGTTGGCCTACGTGCCGGGGCAGCGGGTGGAGGTAGCTGGAAAAGTCGATGGCTTGGGATTTTTATATTTAAATGTCAATTTTCGAGTGTAATTAAGTTCTGTGTGTAGACCCAGACGGAGGATATTTAAGCCACCAAGAAGTCATCATATTTTTGATCACATACACGCAGGCACAGGGCACAGTAGGCGCGAGGCCTTGGGTATGAGGCGCACGTGCTTTTGAGTTTGTTAAAAGGCAAGTGAACTGAAAACTGAAAACAACAAACAGAAACAAATGGAAACACACACACACACACACCCACACACTGACACACTAGTTATGAAAGCCTGGCAACCGATGGTGCAATGGCGCGAATTAATCGTTTTTTCTCTCGCTCTTGCGCCTTCCCGAGCCCCTCATCCTCTTGGGCGATAGAAGAGCTTTGGTGCTTAATAAAAGAACCACAACAATGGTGGTGGCAGGCAGCAGTGGCAGCAACAAGCGCAGTGGCAGCTTTTAAAATAAAAACTTTTAATTGGCCGTATAGCTTGCCTTGGGAAAACTGCAGCGCATAAATAACAGCGACAAAACCGAAAAGAAATATCGGCATCCCAATGATTGTTCATATGGACGGATCAGCATATGTGAATTCGATTTCTTTGGATATTCTTGATGCGGACTTCACAGATTTTATGTGTCATCAATCAGCAGTTAAATCTCTTAACTAAAAGTGAAACAAAGGCGTGGAACATTGGCCTCTTTCAATCATGGATAACTTCTGAACCAGTCTATCATCAGTTTATCTATTTAAGTTCAAAGTCCTGGTTATTTAATTTCCTCTAGAGACCTCGACGCATTAGGCGACGGTGATGAGACGGCCGAAGTTGAGGGCACCAAGAAAAAGCCAAGAAAATGAAATAAAACGCATTAGTGTTCGGTGTAAAAGCAAAAAGTTTATGACATGCATTTAATTGTATTTAGTTTATGTCTCCCTTCGCACAGACAAACTGACTCAAAGACCAAACCTCTCGATTTGCCTACAGAGAAAAGAATAGCAAACGCATGGCGGCATCGAGGATACGAAGACGGGGCCCTTGGAGTGGCAGGCATAATTAAATGAACATAAATTAGGCTGCTTCGGGCAAAACATCGCGGCACACACACACGTGCACCGGCAGCGATACTGACAGAGACAGTGGGACTATAACAATTATTTCGTAATGGATGTCTGAGCTCCCCGGCCCAGGAGACTTTCCTGGCAAAAGTCAAGGAACATGTATCATTCCGCCGTCGTCCATATGCTAGCCGTCAGCGTTAGAGGCCAAGACGGCATATGAGAGCTGACTTCTTGGGCGAGACGCTGATAATTAAAAGTGTTTGCGTGATTTCCATTTTAATTTCGGTTAAATTATAGGGGCCCCCCTGGCCCTGCCACTTCACGTAGTTTGACTTCAAAAAGCCTTAAAATTATGCATAACAATGGGGCGGTGTAAACTTTTAAATGCTCTCATTAAAAACTTTAAGTGGCGTATGGCGGGGCCGACACTGCAATTGTTTGGCCGCCGAGCTGGTAAAGTTCAGCCAACTGTTTTCTTGCTGCGCTGACGAAGGCGCCTGTCCTTACTGCAGGTGACAGCGGCGACACAATATATCACAAATAAGCAGGAAACTGGTGCGGGAAAGCGAGCTCAAGCAGCCGCGGGTGCGGTTCATTGTTATGCCGGGGGCATCCTTGCTATGCTCATGCTGACAAATTATGCTGTTTTATGCGTTTTTCGCCGGCTCACGCAACCCGAACGACGAGCCCCAAGCCCCGACCTCGCATCACACGAAAAACATACGCATGAGAAGCAAGCCGAGAGCCGAGCTGAAGCGATGGCGATGGCTATCATTGGGTTGGATTGCGAATGTGGCAACGCAACAATACCAGAGGGCTTCCTTGGCGCGGTTGCCTGTTTTTGTGGCCTGCTGACTGCTGTTGTGGAGCGCGGTTCCTGCTCCATTCCCTTGAGTATTAACAGCAAGGCGTGTGACAATAGCAGCCCCAACTGTCGTGGCAGCTCCATCCAGTAAAAATATCCGCCAACGCGCCTCGCAGGAGCTGTTAATATTTTAGGTGGGACAAAGTCAAAGGCAGCGGGAGCGGCAGCCACACCGTCAGCACCTCCGCCTTTTGCTGACGTGTAAACAAATTGACAGCTTATAAAGCCCGGCTGGCCGCCGCGTCTGTCTTTCGGGCTGCTTTGCTTCCCCTGCCAAGCAATCGCTTTATTATGCAGTGTAAGTTATTTTTGGCACGTCCTTGTCAAGGTGTGGACCGTTGGCACGGGTCTCCGTCTAAATGTTTTCGTGGGCGGACAGGCGGATGGACGGATGTGCATTTGATTTTTCGCATGCGAAAATTAATTATTAACATCACCGACGTGTTCATAATTTTTAATAAGCGCCCCGTATGCTGAATATCGAAGAACACGACAAAAAATAATATAAATATTTAACATTTAATATTGAATATTTCAGCGGGGCTGCGGGCTATGGTTTGGGGTGATATGGCGTTAAGCCGCGATAAAAGCTGTGCTAAAAAGTGTAATTAACGTTAATCAAAAAAATTATAATGTGGTGCCCGAAAGCTTATCTCTTTATGTGGATACTCTTTTCATACAATTAAAATCGAGCGCTGTGGCAACAAAGTCATTGAAAAATTCGTTGCCTAGTTTTCAGCGCACTTTGAATTCTCGCGACTGCCTGGACGTTTTACCAATTGCCGGCTGCGAAAGAGCATTTCGCTGTCGTAGGTCACGAGTAATCTCCCTTTCTGTTTTTCATTAATAAAATTTTAAAAATGATTTCTCAATAGCGCCATATTTAAGCCTGCTTTAAAGTATTAACCGTGCATCAGCCAGCGTTATATTAAATTTAATGGAATTTAGCTACCCGACCAAATGGTAGAAAACTTTCGGTTTTCTCGGCTCTCGCCCTGCCAACCTTCATGTCACCGCCTTACACGCGTCTCTTCCAAATTGAAATATTTAGCATGCATCATCTTTTATGCAAAGATGCGAGAGCGAAAGGACCCAACTTCTTTGCATGCATTTTGCATGAGCCGCGCTTTCGCGCCACATCGGGCAGCCGTCGGACCGTGGTCGGTTAGTGGCCCGGCATGTGCGTTATTCAAGAGCCCTGTCCAACCGCAGATTCAACAGCTACCTGGAGACAAAATTCTTGGAGTTTCGCCGGCACTTTGATCAAGGCATCGAGAGCTGTGGACAGAGGCGTTGGCGGATGTGATTGGCTGGCCTAAGTAAACATGAATACTGCCTGCGAACGGCAAACAAAGTGGCCAAAAAACTGGCATCGAGAACCGCAACCGAAAAGGCAAACAATACGCCCAGGAGACTCTTTCACTATGTCTCTTCGTACCACGGATTTGCATTCGATTGTTTGTTTTTCGGCTTGCAACTGGGACACTGCGTGGTTGCTTCTGCGGTTTGGGGCATGCAATCCCCATGTAAACATCATAAATCGAATTCTGCAATTTATATAATTTAATGCGTCACTGCTAACAATTTAAATGACCGCACACATGGGAGACAGTTGGCCGCTGTCAATGAAAAACATTGCATGAATTTGTTATCAATTTTTCAAAAACTTCTAAATGACCGACCCATTGTAAGTTTGTGGCGATATGTGGTGTTGGTAAAAATTAATGAAATTAATTATAAATGTGAACGTGTCACTTGGAGTGACAGGGCGTCTGGCGTGGCGGCCACTGCTGTGAAAATAAATCATTTGGCTAATGATTTTTTGGCATTTACCGCAGCACCAAACGGCAACCGCCGTCGAGCCGGCTAATTGAGTGGCTCTGCAGGGCCATCGGGTCAACGTTCATAGTCGCCCAGCAGGTGCCTCTTGCCAGCTCCAGAATCTGCAAAGGTTGCAAGCAGCCACTAGTCCATTCGAATCCCATTCAAATTTTCTTATCCCACATTCGACACAAAAATGCGACCCCTGCCTCTGCCTTAGTCGAGTCTGGGGTGCCCTTGGTTGGGCTAGCTGCGGGTCTGCCGCTGACACTGCTCGATGGCGGCTCGTCTAGACTTATTAAATCAGACATGGGGCAAAGGATTCGGTTCAAGGCGCTGGGGCACTTTGATTTCGCTCTAAACATAGGCGGGATACCTTTTTCGTTGTGTATCTTTCGAGGGTGCTCCTTTCTGTTTGATATCCAGCTGGCTTGGTAAGGGGCTTCAACTGCAAGTGGAGACTTTTGAGAGTCGGTTAAGACCCTCAGTTCCGGTCTCTCAAATGGCCATCAATTTCGACAAAAGCCCGCCCCTTTATCTTCGGTCAATCGGCCATCGCTGTAAGAGATCCTCAGTGGAACTCGAGCTCTTCATTATTCGCTGGCCTCTTGTGAAGGGCCCGTCCCAGCCATTTGTCTTTCCGGCAGAGTTTGCATGTCGCATTTCATGTACAATCCATTTTCGTGTTTGTTTTATTCCGTCCAGGCTGATTGGGACGCCTTTACGCCAACAGCAACGACGGCCGCGTCGGCGACGGTTTTCTGAAAGGGAAAAGAATCTTTGCCAATTTATTAAATAGGCTCGCAAATGTGCGTGTACTTTGGATCGGCTTCGTTGGCCCACAACCATTTGCTTTGATTTGTGTTGCCCTTCTCACGCCCCCTTAAAAAAAAAAAAAAAACATACAAAAAGGAAAAGCAATCGGTAGGATTGAAACAAACCAAAGGAACTCAGATTGTTGGTGGCTTTGTGTGGGGCGTGGAACAGAGTAAATTCAACTGGCATTGCGCCGCAAGCTGTTAACCCAAATAATTATGGCTTCATTAAGTTGATTGTGTGTGTAAGTGGTTTTTTGATAAAGCGCCTGAGTTATGAGCGCCCTGCTGGCTGGCAAATTAATTGCCCTCAATCGGCAAATACACCAAATGGGCCTCCCAAACCGGAATCCGTTGCCAGCAAAAGAATTTCCCCAAATTAAAGTGCTAATTTGTTGGGTCGACTTCGCAATCGAACTGCCAAAGGGTTTGGACTAATTTCACGGCCCTCTGAACAGGACAGCCGATAAGACACACACACACATACTCATATGGCAGGTTGTCAGAATTTGAAAAAGTCGGTGGCAGGGTTTTGCTCGCCAATCGACAGTCATACTTCCGGGCCAAATTGGCCTGGGTGGGGCTTTTTAGTTTGAGGGCCAACGAGACGACGAAATATTGCAGGTGAACGCGAGCACGCCAACGACAACCAGGATACCGCACTATTATTTTTAATGGGCAAACATTAAAGCCGCTTCCTCACTCTGCCTCTGGTCGCAGCGGCGAACATAAAAATAAATAACAACAAATTGGCAAGCAAATGTTTAGTTTGCGGCGAGATGCCGTCGTGATTTTCAGTTTCTGAACGCTCCGCTCGTTTTTTAAGCTCCCGACAACCTCCGCCGACCTTTCGCCCACCACCGCCGCCACTGCCAGCCACAGTCGGGGCCGGCAACTTGAAAGTAGGATCCCAAAACCATTTGCCTTCCACACACAAATAACAGAGACACCCAGAGCAGAGGGCGCGAGGGAGCCTGCTGAAGCAGCCGGGGGCGCATTGTTTGGGCAGCCTTTGAAAGCCCTTTCAGCTATTTTATAATTAGTCCCAACCAGGGCAAAAAACTTTTTGGCAGAGAGCAACTTAAACGGCGTTGTTGTCCCCCCGCTCCAACTCCCTCCTGGCTTCAAGCTGCGACATTTCGTGGGTCCGCCGTTTAGTCAGCCAGGCGCACGCGGCGCACGTAAACAACCTAGGCAGGCCAGGACATCAGGAGCGGCACATGTGCCGCCGCACAGGCTGGATGGTTGGCCGACCAGCGCAGGTTGACGTTAAATTTTATGGCAAATAATGGGACACATATGCCAAAAAAGTTTCCATTTCCTGCCTAAATTAGTTTTGCGGTGGGCGCCCATCTACGAGAAGAGGGATTGTTTTGATTTCACCCCCAAGGCAGTCGCGTGTAGCCTGGGCCGAGCTGGACATGTCCTGGACTCAAAACTGCTAATTGGCTGCGGCTTCTTCCTGGCCCTTCCCGGCCTTTAACTGCCCAAATGGCCAGTTCATAACCAATGCCAAAAGCTCGCCAGCTGCTCACTTCCTTTAAAGCAGAACAGAAGGGACACAGCCACCTTAACTTTGTTTTATTAATTACAATCACAGCCATCCATCGATATAATTTAAGAAATACATTAGAAGACCACACTTCCCTCTGATTGAGGGGGACACCGTTCGAAATCCACTTGCTTCAGCTGGCGGTGCATCAACGTCAGCAGCAGCAACAGCAACAAGGCCAAGTTGCAGCTTTGTTAATCGGGCGTAACTGGGGCTTGGCTGGAGCTGCAGATGAGTCCGCCTCGTCGAACCTCGACGGCTAGGAGAGTCAACCCTAAGTGTATGAGATTCATCAAGTGTGTCAAAATTGCTGTAAAAGCTTCGCTCGCAGCACAAAATAATGTACAGAATAAAGCAAGGCGACTGCAACCCATGCAGCGACCCTCCTGCTGAGCACATAATCACGCAGACACCCACCAGGTACTCCGGGGAAAGGCGGTGGGGAAGAGTCAACGCAACGACCCGCTGACTCCCAAGCTGGGCGGGGCTTGTGGGTTTGTCTAGATAAATTGCAACATTTCATCAAGAACTGGTGATTACGCTGATGTTGCAGGCAAGGCGGCAGCCAAGCTAGGTGTGCGTGTGTGGGGTGTAGGGTGTGTAGCGGGCGGGTGGGCAAAAGGACAACTGACACAAAAACCCAGAGAGCGGCAGGAGCAGCCGAGCACTTCGAATGTGATTACGTGTCTTATAAAACTGAAAGGATTTGAAGGTGCAAAATAGCATTAAATTACAATTTTTGTAACTGCGCGTCCGTGGGTGTGGGACAGACAGGCGGCAGTCCAAACGCCTTGGAGTGCAATGAATGCGTTGGGATTTCAATTTGGCTTAAAGTGAGCCGGCACTTGTGTGTGGGTGCGTGTCAGAAGACTCCGGCGAATCTTTAATTTTTGAATTTATAATTTATTACGCAATTTCGTTCGCATTTCATTTGAACAATTTTCGATTTTCTTGTCAATTAGGCAGCCAAACTTTTGACTATTTATCTTCGTTAGGCGCATTCCGTCGCTTTCCTCAGTCCCGCGCCGTGCCGTGCCGTGCTTATGTGTGTGTGTTTATGTCAAAGGGCGGAAGTTTTGCAACTCTAATTTGCTTACGCTGGAGAGGCCGGAATGTGCGTGTGTAGCTGCCGCATGACAGCCGCTCCTCATCCGCCGTGTTTGACAAAAACTTTACAAGTTTGAGGACCAACATTTGCGTGGCCTAATCGAAAGCAAATATCAGTGAGACGCCGCACAAAATCGCTGCTTGGCGGAATTATTCGTTCTTGAAAAGTTTTCACTGCGCCGATAAAGACAATTTGCTAATTCGCCGGGTAAATAATTAACGTTTGCTTTGTATGCTAAAGCCGGATAAGCGAGGCTGCCACCGGCTTATGAAAACCGAGTGATTTGCCCACATTTCAGCATTTAATGGGTTGCCTAGTTGACTGAATGGTTGCATGGCAGCTTTTTGGCCTGCATACCGTCCCGTTGGCCGGGTGGGTTTTGCGTACTTTTGCATATTTCTATAGTCTGATTTCCTCCGGCCACCCTGCCCAGCCCAGTTGCCGCCACCGCACTCGTTTACTGCTCGAAGTGCACTTGCAATATCCTTTAAGCTATTTCCGCTTATTGCTCAGTGCTGCTTTGTATAAAACGGAAATAACAACGCCCAACCTCCCCGCCTTGGGCTGCAGGCATAACCATAACAATGTTGCCGCTCCTCCCACACACAAGCCTGGCAAATGCACGGATTTATTTGTCGAAAATTGTCTAAAGCTTCGGGGTACAGCGTCCAATCTGAATGCAACGGCGGGTCTACGAGTAGAGCAGTTGAGAGAACGTGCCGCTTAGTGCAGCTCGGCTCCGCCGGAAAAACTTTTATGTTTTCTTTTTGTTTGGGCACGCCAACAATGACTGCTTGGGTCAGCAGAACGATGGGGAGGGACCTGAACAGCAGGTGGGCGATGGCAATTAATGACGAAAACTTTAAATTGCAATTAATAAATAGTAATAGTAATAGTAGATTTGTTGCCGGCCTCGCCTTGAACTATTTCCAACGCCACCGCAATTAATAAGCTGCTCGATGGCCGGGGTATTGCCGCTCAGGTTCTGGAATTTGACCCAATTCGGTGGGAGAACTCGTACGGTGACCTGCCTGGAGCTGCAACTAATTTGGAAGCGTGTCAGAAACTTGGCAAGCGACATGGCAACTTTGTTGGCTGTCGGCTGGCCGGGATGCCTGGCAGCTGGCGGCTGTTGGCTACTGGCGCCAGTGGACCATTTTGCTAATTGTCTGCATTTATCAAGTGGAAAACACGCAGAGTTCTCCTCCTGCCCCCCCTGTGGCCGTTCAAAAAAAGGCCATGGAATTTATAACAATTGTTTTACAATTTACAACGAAAATGACACTCCCAGCGTGCGATAGTCGTCGAGGGACGTGCAAGGGGTGGCAGTGAGTGTCTCTGTGGTTGAATTACTTTTATTTTCCGCGGCGCCATTTGCATGCCAGGGAACTCCCTGGCCATTGATTTGAGAATTGGCGACATAATTTAGGAATTTTTGGAAATCAACCCCTTGTGTTTTCCGTTGCCGCTGCAGGCGCTATAAATTATGCTACGTTTTTTATTTTGGCCCCACAAACTTTTGCGCACATTTGTCGGGCAAGTGTGCGTGTGAGTGAGGTTGCACTAATTCCCAGTTAGTTTAATAAATTGTTGCCTGCACCACATGCGTGTGGAAAGTTCGGTGTGAACTTTTAATTTCTTGTTTGGCAAGCGGCGCAGTGTCATAAATTCCTTCCACTCGACTGACGATCTCGTTTGCGCGTGTGTGACCCACAATGTCCGGCCAGACCGTAGGACCATGCGTTCTCCAAGTGATAATTATATTGGCAATTATTTATAGAAACAGCGGTTCTAAAAAGCTTCAACTGCAAGTCATAAATTGTGTTCCCAAGGACAAAAAAGCAAGGCCCAGCCAACGCAAGAATTGCCATGGGGTAATTAAGAAAGGCTCACACGCGCTAAATTACGACCAAATGGCGTTCAAGGTGGCAGCTGTGATATTCAGAAAAACTGGCGGCGCGTCAGACTTTCCACTTTTTGCCCCCCTCCAATTGCGTGTTATGCAAATGAATCGAAAGCCAATGGTGGCCCAGTGGGCCGTCGGCGGCAAGGCCATAGCAATATCAAAGAAACAAGAAGACGGGACCCGAAATGCAAGCCCAAGGCAGCGCCGAATTTATGTTGCTCTTTCGAAAGAGAAGGTCCATTTGGTGTACGGTTGAGTGATAGATCTTCGGCTTCTAGTTTTTTATATTTTTAGTTTAAATAAAGAATGATCCATTGAGTTTTCATTGCACTTATAAAAGTATATAAACCCTTGATAATAGATTAAACGAGATCTGAAGGAGTCTAATTTCTCTGCTGCTTAGCGATGCTTTGTTGAGTCTATTGTAAGATGCTAAAAGGAATTGGCCAGCAAGTATGCAGGCGGAATAGCAACAGGAAACGGATGCAATAAAATATGCACAATTTACAGCACGAGAGTAGTGCGAGGCCAGTCTCTCTGTGCTGGTACGGTCAGGGCCATCGGAGGCTGGGCTGAAACTGCAGTTGAAGCAATAAAAAAGCAAATAGATAAAGAAACGAACTCGAGAAACTCGAAGACCTGGGACTTCCTGGCCAGCAAAGCAAAGCGTGGGATAGCCAAGGAAAGCTAATTAGAAATCGGCCTCCGCAAAATTTAGATCGAAAAAGGTGACCATGGATGGGAAAAGAGAATGCAAATAATTGGCGACACTTGCTTGGGCTCGGAATATAGTAAGCACAGAGATTATGCAAATCGGCATTCCGAAATTCATAAGCATTCAATATTTCATGGATAGACAAAGTTTAGTTTGCCCAGGATGCAGATTTTCCAAGCAATTGCCGGCTGTTCGGCATTGCATTGCCCCTGCCGCCCCTGTTTGTGTTTGAGTTCTGTTTGTTGTTTTTAGTTAGCACTCAAGGCATAAGGACATGACACAACACAACCCGAGCCCCAACCCCGGCGCCGGTAGAGGAAACAGCCAAGTTGCTACTGCGTTTGAATATGAAAGTGTTTTGCATGAATTTCATGTGTGGCACGCTCGACTGGCCCGGGCACTTGACGAAATTTACTTGCCATTGTAGAATACTGAATAAATCATAAGGATGCTGCGAAACTCTCTCTTCGAAAGGAAGTGCGAGGCAATGGGAAAGGACACGCGTTCGGTGCTAATTCGAAGTGCAATTTTCTCGGCGGACAGCCGAAAATCAGGGACTTTGATGGCCCCGCAAATGGAAAAATTGCCAGAAAGCTATTCACGCAATTAAGTTACGTTATTTTTTAGGTCGAATGGCACTAAAGCTTTTATCTTATTATCTCCACCCCTCACAAAGGCAGCGGCGACGTCGGCCTAAAAAAAGCACAGGCGGCCAAACAAAAACAGACAAACAAGCGAGACTGGCAAGATGGCAAATAGTCAAAAAATGCGAATGTAAAAGGGGCGGGAAGGCGAGGTGAACAAAGGCTGGACCAAATAGGGCCTACGGCCTGGCCCAAATGGGAAACGCCGGAAACTCGGACAAAGCGCATTAGATTCGTAGTCCTGGCTGTCGCTGTTGTCGTTGTTGCTGTTGCTGTTGCTGTTGGGGTGACCCAAGTCAGACGCTTTGTTATTTCAATTTTATGTGCCAACGATTTTCCGCCTTTGATTGCGCACCTTTTGGCCGAGTTCTTTTTAAGCCATGGCAATGGCAATAAATATGAGCAAACATTTCACAGGATCCTTAATTAAAGTCATTTCCTTTTGGTGTCTTCGCTGAGTCTCGGGCAACCGGCGCGTTGGTCCGCTTCAAATTAAATTTGCAAGGGACGGTCTAAAGGAAATAAGCAGCATATAAAAGTGCGACCGAATGACCCTACCCCTGATCCTACCCACCCACGACGGACACACACACATGGACACAACGGACTCACATGTCGAGGGCAGCGGTCCCATTGGCAAGGGTTAAGAGCATCGGTAGGAGCTCGGCGAGCTTCGTGCGGCCATTAACATGAAATTTTTAACAGCAGCCGCAGGAAGAGTGGTAGGTGGCGATGGAGCGAGTCGGAGGACGACGTGGCTATGCGAATCCAAGGACCTTACCTGGTTGCGGTTGTTGCCGTTGCAAAATCCAAGACCATAAGCAGTCCTCCGGCCACGGCTTTTGTCTTTTTTCGGTCTTTTGGTTCACACTTCGCCCCCGGTCCCCACCCAGTCCCTATTGCCATCCCGGTCCCTCTAGAGAACTTAAGATCCGCACTGCCGCTCGTTGCTCTCTGTCGGCCCGGGCACATCGCCCGCGTTGCCCATTCCTTTAATCCGGCGCGTATGTCCTTGCACAGCATCCCCTGCATTGTTCGCACTATAAATACACACGCTACCCAAGGTGGACGGCAGGCAGCAACAACGACGACGACGACGCCGACAACTCCATCGGCCGTCTTTTGTGTGGTCGGCAGGACCTGGGCGCCAGGATGCGTTGTTTATTTATCGCATTTTTATGTGAAATAAACGATTCGGAATTGGCTACGTAAAGCATTAATTTTATTGTGTGAAATTGAGATTGCAAAATGAAGTCCGATCCTGGGATCGGTCGTATTGAATTTATTTGAGCCGCCCTCGCAGTGGATCAGCGGCGTGACCTAAAAGTCCAGCGCGGAGGCCGACAGAGCCATCAATTCGGTTAGTTTGGCTTGTCAGTTGTAATTTCATGGTTCGTTTAATTGTCTTCGTCTAATACAATTGGTCATGTGTGGCCATAGAGGATGCGTTAGACGCGGCCAAGTGGAGCGAACGGCACCGACGAATGACCGGTGAAATCAATCAAGATAGAATTTATTTGGTTTAAACCGGCCACGAATTGCCGACGAGAAGAACGTTGAGCTTACACCCCAAAAAATGCAGATCCGCCTTCGCTTGCAGGTTCTGTGCTTCTTGATCCTGTTGGCTTTCAACTACTCGCATAGTCAACCCCCTGCGGGCGATGCAGCCGCTGCTCCGAAAGCAGCTGAAGGCGACGCTGCTGCCGCTCCAAAGGCAGCTGAAGGCGACGCTGCCGCAGCTCCAAAAGCAGCTGAAGGAGACGCTGCCGCTGCTCCGAAAGCAGCTGAAGGCGACGCTGCTGCCGCTTCAAAGGCAGCTGAGGGCGACGCTGCTTCGAAAGCAGCTGAAGCCGCTGCAGTAAAAGACTCTAAAGAAGCTGACGTAAACAAAGAATCAGAGCCCATGGAAGGCAGGGAAATAAGTTCAGCGGAAAAGAACGATGTGATCGACAGAGCTATCGAAGCGGATAAAAGGATTATCGAACAGGAAAATTTGAAGCGCCAGCTGGTGAATAAAGCAATTGCAGATAAGAACAAGCGACGTCAGCTCGGCTTCGAGCATCCCGACGAAGTGCTAAAAGAGGCCATGCCACTCGACAAAAATTTGATGAAAGAAAAACAATTAAAGGAGGAATCCAGCAATCTGGCCTTGAGGAAAATAGCACCAGAGCCCGACCAGGCGGAACCCGACGAAGAAGAGGGCAACGTTGCTACTGATAAAGTCGAAAAGTGCAAGCCAAGCGAGATCCTCACCTTAAAGAAAGGATGCATTGATCGGGACGAGTTTATCGATCGAGTCCTTGTGCGCGCCTGGATGGATGAGAACTTGGACGAAGCCAAAAAGGCAGCCGGTCTTATAGGTTCTGTCAAATGCAAAGATGGCGAGGTTTATACCCGATTCGGATGTGCCCCTAAAGCCGATGCAAGACCCGACGGCCCGCGCATACCTATCCAAAATAGCCACCTGGTCGGCGGTCACGTTGTCAAAGGCGCCTGGGCGGGTAATGATTTTGAGAGCGACACGCTTATGGTCCGAAAAAGACAGTCTCATCGCAAGGGCCACAAGTCCCCCAAGGGTCCACACATCATCGGCCACAACCGGCCCCGCGAATACGTCTATCTTCCAGGACGCCGACTGCGCAGCGGGCGTCTCTGCCGCCCCTATGAAGTGGCTGGCCGCAATTCGCGTTGTCTGCGCAAACGAGGACGCTCGGGTGTCTATGAGCACAAGGAGCACCGCTACCGCCTTCAGAAGCGTCATCGTCACGGGGGCGACGAAAACGCCAAGGCCTCCGACTAAATCCTGCTCACTTGTTTTTAAGAATTAAAGTTTATCAATATCCAGGAAATTTGCTTTAACTTCTAAGTCGAAATGAGCCCGAATGGTTTCCTCCAGATGTCGATGTCAATGCATGTTGGCTTCGGATATTCAATCCCTCAATTACCTATCTGTCACGGCTGATTATTCCAAGCTGGTTGGCAATTTTCTCTCAACTGACAATGAAATTGCCGAGAAAATTCATCGTCCGGCTTCGGTTTCCATTAACAGCGTCATAAAATCCCCAACCGTCCCGACCGACCGACCGACCGGCCGACTGGCTTATTTAATTAAGCAGAATTTAAATCTTATGAAATTTCTTAGCCATTTTGTTTTATGACAGCCCCCAAAGTCCCTCAAAACACATTGGTCTTTTACCCACAGTCATTGACAAAGGATTAATCAAACAGATACGAGTGCATGCGTGTGTGTGGGTCTCTTTGGGTGTGGGGTTGAATGCCCCAGGGCGATGACCGGCACCTTCAGATACATTTCGATGTGTTTGTCGATGAGCTCAGTTATTTTATAGCATGTGCGAAGCTTATAAAATTTAAATCCACAATTAAGCGGGATTTACGCCTCAAGGGTCGTTCTAAACGGGTGACAAAGGACGTGTGTGTGTGGGTGGTGGTTAACTGGCTGCCTTTGACATGCTAATTAGCTGGTCCCTTGAGCTATTTGGCCGATGTAGGCCGGCGGGCATGATGAATAGTTTTACATCACTCGATTGCATTACACGGCAGTTTCATGCTCCAACGAAGGAAAGTCACACGTGGCTGCCGCTGTCCTGCTGTTCAACTGCTTGCCATTCTCTAAGCAGCACAACAAGCATTAATCATATCCGTTGTTAATTAGCAATTAATAACATTTTGGATACTGTAAATTAACCATCTGCCTTTGCCGCGAAAACCCTTAGCCATAATTCACATTTGGCCCACGCAACCGGACGGACTGAGTTAAAGCCTGCTTATCGATTGGTTGGTTGGTTGGCAGTAAAAAGTTTGATTGGCTGGGCGCTGGAAAATGTTTAAATTTCGCCAGTGATCTATAACTCATCGGCAATTTATATTGAATTTTCGGCAAGCCCTTTGGAATTTATGCGTCCGCTCATAACTCAAAATAAATATGATTGATGGCATAATTCCATGTTGGCTTAATTGCATTACCAGCCACAGCAACAACAGCAGCGCGTTCGTCGGCTTTGTCAAACGTGCTGAATATGAAATTCAATTTCGATTTGCTCCCAGCACCGCCGGCTTTGATTCCTTGGCTGCCTGACCAATAATTGATTCATAATTGTTGATCGGCGGCGAGGGGCACTTTAAATAAGCTCTGCTCAAGTCAATTGAGCAGTGAGCAGTTTCAGTGTGTTGAAATCCCAGCACTGATGAACTTTAAATAAGCGACAGTAGGCCCGCCCCTTCTGTTCGCATGGGGCCGTTTGAACTCATTGCAGTTTGTCAACATCGAATTGGGAATGCATGAAATATTGAATTTGAATGTCACATTCCAAGGGAAGCCTGTTTGTCTGCCCCGGCCAGCTGTCGTGGCCATCCGAAAGCTGCTAAGTAAACGCCAGCAATTCGATTCGCTTGGCCTAAAGTGCAAATGAGGAAGTCAGATTTTCCTGTAGACTGGCAGTTGCCCTCGTGATTACTGTTGAAGTATTATTCATGGGATATTCATTTGCCTGAAAAAAACAGCTCGCAAGTGCGCTTGGCTGATCGGAGAGTTCTTCTCTGATTTATTTGTCGCCTTGGAACGCGTGAAATTGCTTTCTAATCGCCCACTAAACGAAATGTCACTGCCACACTCCGCGGCAACGACTCTGCCCCACCTGCTGGAGGCAGTGGCGGTGAAAATCAACTGGAACTTATTTCAATGCGATTTGCTTGAGTTGAGCAGCAGCCGCCAAGTGGCAAAAAATAAGGCATAGGAAAATTGAGTCAATCGCGTTAAGCAATCGAGCGGCCAAAGGCGAGCATAAATTCCAAATCAAAATTAGCCGGGGATTAAGAGCTGCCCGTGGGCCCAGGGCTGGAGTGGGCGATGGTCATAAATTTTCCAGGCAATTGATATAAATCAGCCGAGTGATTAGTGGGCGTGTTGAGGCTGCGACAAGTGCCAGGCCGCCACCGCCACCACCGGCTTGTGTTGTTTTTTGTTGCTGGCTGCTTCGTTGTTGATGCTGCTGTTTTTCTGGTAGGGCGGGCCACGCCCATACAGAAAATGATTCGTTTTATTGCATCTCGTCTGCAATTTATGCGCCACTGCACCTGTCCGAAAAATTTGTGGGTCAAAGTGGCCTCTTGTTGGCCAAGCCAAACGTGAAGTGACCCACCGACCGACCGGTCAGCCGGCCACTCGTTTGATTTACAGTCTCGGCCGCCGTTCGCATGTCAAGTGGCAATTTCAACAACAACATCAGCAGTTGCAGTCTTGATAATTCCATAATGTGAAGCATACATTCGCTGCCCCGTTGTCGTCCTCGCCACACCCCAGGCCGTCGAATGGATCGAAATCAGTTTCGCCTTGGTCCAGTCAAGCTGCAACTATTTGGCGATTTAATTGTTGGGCCCTTTGTTGATTTTCGACTCGATTTAAATATTTGCCAGGCTGTGCCCATCTGCCTATTCGAATCTGATTGCGCATGCCGCCCTAGCTTTAATATTTGCCAGCGTCTCTGGATGGCTTTGATTGTGCTCGCCGGATTTGTGGGCTTGGCCAGTTCAATTTTGCAGATAATTGCGACTCGAATGCATGGTTCAGTCGATTGATTGATGTTCAAATTATCTGCTTCGCGCTGGGCATTGTGTACTTTAGAAAATCCATGCGTGGGCCCGTCTCGCTTTCTGCGAAAGCTGGCAGCGTTTATTTTCGCATACGAATCGCTTTGTTTGCCGTGGTAATTAAGTAAGCAGCACATTAAATGTGTGCTGATGATGTTAACAAATTTATTTATCATAATATTTACATGTGTTTAAGTTGCTGCGCTTTACCCGCCATCGTCGGCTTTTGATGGTGGTGGTGAGGCGGCGCTGATCGGCCCATGGAAGCCATAGGCAACAATTCGGTCAATAAAAACAAACTTGATACTTAAAAAAATAATAATATAGCAATCAATTAAGCGCAGTCGGCCAAAAGCAATACCGCGCCGTCCTTTCCACCGCCGACTGCCGTCCTCGTAATTCAATAAATTGTTTGTGTATGTGCGTGCGTTGCGAAAATGTCATGAAATTTAATTTTGTTTTTATTTTATTTGCGTGAGCTGGTCGTTGTTGCTGGCATTAAAATTAAAAATATGCCAGCAACGGCCACGGCCTGTCCATCCTTCCAAACGCTATAAAGCGAACCCGTTAAAGCCACGAAAACGATCAATGAAGGCCTCAGAAATCAATTCTATCTCTCTATTCTTAAAGAACTTTAATTCCATTTAAAGCGCTTTTTTAACACCCTTACCTTTGATCCCGAGGGGATTCTCCTTTAAGGATTCCTCTAAAGTTGCATCCATTTCGATTGAATTCGAGTCGTTTAAAAGAAATGAAATATATAACTAGAATGAATGGGAATTGGTAAGTCCCGAAATTTAAAAGGCTCTAAAATATAACAAATTAGTTACCTTTCTTACCTTCTTAGGAGTCTTTAAGGCATACGATGCACTCGGAAAGAGTGCATTGTGAATTTTAATGGGACAAGTAAGTCAACAAGCATGCCAGCCCATTGTTGTAAGGACATGGCAAAGGCAATTGCGCCGGCTGCGTTACACCTCAGTCATTGGCCACCTCGATACCGGGAGGGGCGAAGAAGGAGAAGCAGAAGCAGCCGGCGATGCTTGCTCACACGCCATTTTGTTGTAGCCTGTTGGTCGAGTTGGTCGGGACAGCCGACGGAGCAGTGGACAGCTTAATGGCAGAGGCAGTGGCCACAAACACGGACAGTGTTTGCGCTGGCGTCATTACAGGCAGCCACCAAGACGACCTGGAGGACGGGCAGGCAGGCGAGCAACCCCACCCATACTCGCCGTGCTGGTCGTGCTGGACAGATAATGCTGATGATTTCGATGTTCGTGTCATTCAAAAGCGTTATGCGTGACGAAACGGAAGCTCTTAAAAAGCGCAATGAATAAACACTTGAAATGAGGCCAGAAGCCCCAAAGAACCTGGACGGCCAAGCAGCACTAGCCGACCGACCGACGGCTAACCAAAGCCAGGGTCCGTTCTGCGGTCGCCATGGCACATTAGGAAGGACTCTTTTCGGTTGTAAATTTCGCTGTTTTATGTGCGTTTCGTTACGCCGACTGACCGGCATAGTTGGCCCAACTCAACATCATCACCAGCGCCGTAGACACCGCTGTCGCCATCATCACAGGCAGCGCAGTTGCCGTCGTCGTCTTTCCTGGCACGCCCAGCAAATATTTCCGTCCAAGCCAACGCGGCAAGGGGCACACAGGAAGAGGGAGCGTTGGGAACATGAGCGCATTATTTTAATTAGACTCGGGCTGTCAGTTAGTCAGTCATCTGGCCGGGAGGGTCGATGGCTGGACAACTTGTGCTTGGTTTTCTATTTTGCCCCCACGTCTGTTTGTTTTTCTAATTTTGTGGGCTGGGCTGTTGTCCTACTTAATTGAATCAACCAACTGTCATGTATCAGGCGGCAATGCTGCAAAATTTAATGCATTTTTAATGGGCCCCTTCCAAGAGTGAAAAATTCATAGCTCCATCCAGTGGCAGGGGAGGCTCCATATGTATTTGCATAATTCATAGGCCCATTTTTCATATGTGCCCTGTCAGTTCTGTACAAATTTTATTGGCCGCATAATAAGGCTGGATAATTTGGTTAGAGCCCCGCCCCAACCAAGCAGAAGGACCTGCCCGTTTAATATCAATAATCTCTAGACGAAATGCCAAGGAGCTGCGCGGCCAAGCAATCACAGTCAAGCCGTAAGGATCCTGGGCGCCTGCCCGCTGAATCGACTGCTGACCACAGGCCCATGTTTCACAGGCCGCCTGACGACGACTGAGACATATTGTTTTTGGCGGCCACAGACGCCGCACACGCCACAACGGCCGCCCATAAAAAATGGCATGTGCAGTCAAAGGATGACAGTGTAGTCCATGCGTCAAATACATCAAATCTTCGGCCCTCTGTCGAAGGAGCATGGGAACAAAGCAAACACAACTGGGACGCACGGGGACCGCACCAAAAGCCGCTCACCGAAGCGAGTCTGAAATGTGTATATCATTTGGATTGATTGCCTGGGCACAGCCGTGTGTATCGTGTGTGTGTGTGCGGCCGGCTGTTTTCAGGCTTTGATTGTTTGCCTCTGCGAAAGTGTAGGCGGGAAGGAGCAAGGCGGATGTGCTCGTGTCGCTGGCGGAAGATGGTCGACCAACCGACCGGGCGTCTTTGTTGTCACACTCGGTTTGTTGACACGTTCAGCAGCGTAAGTGAGTTATGGGCGGGCACCTTGTCATGATCCTGGAGCGGATTGTTTGTCGGTCAGCTCAAATATGCTTGATGCTCCTCGCTGGCCACTGGTCGACGGGCGGCAACTTTAAGTTAAGTAATCAGAATGCCATTGAATTTCTCTGCAGCCGGCAGTTGGCACAATAAAAATCCATAAATAGTAAAAACTTCAAAATGACAATTCGGCTTGGCAGCCAACAACCCCGGCAATTGTTACAAAACAATGCACACAGCCCCAGTTAACCGGCCGCCCACTTAGGCGTGTTCATGGCGAGAAGTGGAAAAAACCGGGAGAAACCTGCACGAAGATGTCGACGAAGTGCAAAGCGCTTCAAACGATTTTCCGCAAAGTTGGCTGCCTCTTGCAGTGGAAGGTGTAGGTGTTTGCGGTGAGCCCTCGTACGAGTGCATGCGTGTGTGTGTGTGTGTGTGTGCGCGCGCCTTGTACATGTTTACGGCATCAACAGCAGGCAGAAGTGGTTTGTGGAAGACCGTGAGGCAAGGAGGTAGACTGTGGCGGAAATAAAATTTTTGGGCGAAGGCCTTAAGGTATTTCACGCCAGCAAAATATGCGAGGATGTTAGACAGCCGACGATGGGGCTGCTCAGAATAGCCAGCGGGGAGGAGGGCGGACGGCCGGGCTGTCATCTTCACACCAGGAGCGGAAAATTTCTGGCAACAAACTTTCGTGCACGATGAAGGAGGACAAGAAGACCGCCAGTCGACAGTCGGTAGAGGAGCAACGAAGATGCGTCAAGTCCCGCCACTCGGCTCTGGCCGGCCACCTAGGTCGCCGCTGGTGGGGGTGTGGGTAGAATTTATTGCCTAGGGAAGCGTATCTTTTGCGCTGTTCAGCCTTTTTTTTGCCCCTGCTGGAGTCGCCGGCGCGCTGCAACATGTCGAAAAGTTGTCGAAGCTCCGGCTCCGCCAGCATCGGCGGTCGCGACTGTTTGCTGCACCGGGAATTGAGTTTCGCAACTTTGTCGCACCAGCACGACACCCAAGACGGAACAGTCGAGTCGACGCTGGAGCTCGAGTTGAATATGTTTTAGTGGCGCAACTGTGCTGACAGTTGTGTAAAATACGCGCTCTCATAATTTATTTCAGTTTTGTTAACTCGACGTGACTGCGACGCGCCAGTTGGTCGGTAGGTGGGCAGCAGGCCTACCATATTCTTTCCATTGGCCCTCTTCGCACGTCCCTGCAATTAGCCAAATGCCCGTCAGCCTTGACTTTCGCCAGTCAAAAAGGAAAGATGACGGCCCTAGAAGCATCGGCATTAAGGATCCAAACTCCGGAATAAAATAACAGTAAGGCCATGGGAAACCTCTATTAGTGGTCACATTGCCAGTCATACAGCTCTCCAGCACATCCGTTTAATTAAGTGGCCGAGCTACAAGGATTCAAAAAGACAGCCTCCCGGGGGCGACCGCATGGAGCCACCCACACGCAGCCGACCGCACTGTTAATCCAATTTGAAAACTCTAATCTTTAAATGTGTTGACCACAGGCAACCACAGCACATAATGCAGCCTTAAACGCAATGTCTCGGCCGGCTCAAGCACGCTCAGTTCGGCGAACATACAGACTGCCAGGGACACAAACGAGGCCAATTTGTTTTCGGTTTGTTTCATTGTCAATTTTGGGGCGAACGGAGAGCAACTGTGGGAATTGAACAACTGCGTTTTTGGCCCTAAAATGCCAACTGGCCTACGACTGCTGCCCGGCTGGCCGTTGACCGATTCTCCTTTCCGACTGACCACAAAACAAATTATTTTAATTAGCCAGGTTTGTCTTTGCTGCAGATTTGTTTGCGGTCCATGCTGCAATTGCAATTGCAGTTACAACAGTCAATCAAATGGATTCGCAACGACCTCCTGTCAAATGCAATAACGAATGAAAAAATTTTGGAATCTTCGCCCAACAAATGGCATCCATTTAAAAGCAATCCGAATTTGTGGCTTCAAATCAATTCGATGAATTTCCTTGTGCTACTTGTCGGTTATACTCAAAGAGAAGCCAGTTTCTAAGTCCTCAAAGTATTTCTGACTCCCAGAAACAAGCAAACAAATTGCGTGTGTAGTTTATTGAATCAAGTTTTGTGATTTTGCTACCACCGGTACAAAATGCCAGGTATTTAAAAAATTTTAATTAAATTAATTTCAAATAATATATTATATAATGGAGATGGCTTGATGGCAATATTAATGGCACGACCACGCCCAAGCCATCACCCACGGATGGCCAGTCGAGCGCGTCATAAAAGTTAAAATTGCCGAGTTGCTTCCGCTGCAGTCCCCTTTCGTCGCAGGACCTGACAGCCGAGAGGTTGGACAGGGCTGACGCGATGTGACGTGCCGCCCTGCTGCTGACTGTGATTGCAGCCTGATAACTGTGATTATAATTGAATTCTTCATTGCGATGATTTTTATAGCCTCCATCAACTTGGCCTCTCGCCGTCCTCAAACCGGCGTTTCATCTATTATTCTCTCTGTTGCGTCTGATGAATGATTTGAGGAGGGGAGTAGGGGTAACTTTATGATTTCTGATGAGCTCGATAATTGAAAAACCTAATACAATCGCGAGGACTTCGTGAAAATAAGCTGGGTTAATTAATTATACCCTGTACGTGAAGGTACAAGGGTATAATGTGTTTGTGCGAAAGTATGTAACATAGAGAAGAAGACGTCGTACCCAACATGCTTAGAATCAATAAAGAAATCGATCTAGCCATTTCCGTCTATCTGTTCGTCTGTCCGTCCGTCTGTCCGTATGAACAAAAGGATCTCAGAGACTATAAAAGCTAGAGCAACCAAATTTGGGATTTAGACTCGTTATATCTGCAGGCAGATCAAGTTTATCTTTTTTTTTCCGATGCCACGCCACCTACCCCCCTTTATTTTTTAAACGCAAATAACCTTTACAATATTTGAAATAGAAAATAGGCCTGCCGACCTGATAAAGTGGCAGTCCCACATTTAACAAAATGGCCGTTGGATAATAATATGTAATTGGGGAAATAAAATTTTTTAATTTGTAAGCCCATGAACCACCGATTGGAAACGTGTTGCCAGATTTGTCACTTACAAAATAAGCAATAGTTAATGTGCCATCTCTAAATACTAAAAGTACCCTCGAATAAGAATTTTAATTCATTGTACGAAGGAACAGGGTATATTACAGTTGGGCCAGCTCGACTGATACTTCCTTTCTTACAGAAGGAGACGTCGGAGAACCCCCAAAGTTATATGCTTTGAATGATAAATCAGGGATCAGAGGCATAGAATTGGATAGTTGAAGGCTGGAAGAGGTGGACGGACGCCCACGAGGACGACTGGCCGGCTCCGCCGACGGATGGACATAGTGCTAAAAACAAACATAGAAAAAACTCAAGAAGGACCAACGGACGGACATAACCGAGAGGACGGACAGAGAGCAGACAGACAGCGGACGGATAAATGTACGGCCGACAGACGGACAGACACAAAATTATAGCCAAGAAACAAGTGACAGTGAAAGACGGACTTGCGGACCGACTGGCGGACGGAAAGACAGTTAAGAGCAACTATTGGAAGTGGGCGGACCAACCTGTGGACAGATCTAAGCAGCGGGATGGTCGGAATCCATAATTCAAATGAGCTTTAAGTCCGGCAAATAGTATAAAAGTGCGAGTGCAAGGGCCTTGGCCCTTCAGTCGATCGCGATCCGTCGAAGCGGTAAGTTGTGCGCGTCTGCTCCCTCTCTTCCCCTCTCCCTTCCAACTCCCATCCCACTCTCCTCTCCCACCTGCTCACCCACTCACCTCTCCTCTCCCCTCTCCTGATCACCCACTCACCTCTCCTCTTCCCTCTCCGCTCTCCTCTCCCATCTCTCTACACTCCGCCTCGTAAAGTTTGAGAAGGCCGCGTCCGCGAGTCTCCGCGTCCGCGAGTCTTTCTAAATCCGTTTGTATGTGCACACCCGCGTGTGTGTCCGCGTCCACGACTGCGTGAATGTCCGTCGGTGCGTCTGCGTCCGCCCGTGTGTCCGTCGGTGCGTCCGCGTCTATGTACCGATGCATATGATGATCGCCCAACAACCAACAACAACAACAACCAACAACAACAACCAACAACAACAACCAACAACAACAACCAACAACAACAACCAACAACAACAATCAACAACAACAATCAACAACAACAATCAACAGCAACAATCAGCAACAAGGACGAGCAACAATGGCAAATAATGGTAAGTTAATAATTTTTACTTATTTTGAATCACGAAATTGTTTATTAAAATATAAAATTCTCTTTTTTTTTGCAGCCATTCTCAGGTGAGTCCAATTTTTGTTATTTTTTCATTTTTCATATATATTTTCTATATCAATCTTAACTGAATATTTTCTTATTTCCCTTTCCCATTTCTCCGAAATTTTTTGGGTGGGTTACTCTTTTATAATGTCGGTCTTTTAATGCCGGCAATGTTTATATTTTCTCAATATGTTTTTAACTAACCATTTTTGCGTAAGCAACAATTTCTAGCATTAATTTACAGCAACAATCAACGGCAATAATTAAATAATGGTAAGAACAGAATTTTTATTTACTTTAGATCATTAAATTAAAAAATTCTTTCCTTTTTTTTGCAGCCACGTCTACGCAACAACAAACAACAGCAACAATTGACAGCAGCAACAAGGCTGAGCAACAATGGCAAATGATAATATTAAAATACAAAATTCTCTTTTTTTTGCAGCCATTTAGGTGAGTCCAATTTTTGTTATTTTAATTTCTCATATATATTTTTTCTATATACATAAATCTTAACTAAATATTTTCTTATTTCCCTTTCGCATTTCTCCGATATTTTTTGTGTGGTTTACTCCTTTGGAAAGTCGGTCTTTTAATGCCGAGAATATTTATATTTTTTCAATATTTTTTAACTAACCATTTCTGCGCAAGCAAAAATTTGAAGCCATAGTTTACAGCAAAATGTACAATTTCTTTATTTTCACTCTTCTTTTACTATATCTTCTTTATATAAATCTAATCTGAATATTTTCTTATTAACCCCCTTTCTCGATATTTGTTGGGATTCTTTTTTCTGGTTTCGATCTTTTAATGCCGGCAATGTTATATATTTTTTATATTCTTTTCCAATATATTTTTGTCTAACCGTTTCTGTTTCAATTTACAGCATTAACTTACAGCAACAATTTATAGTAACAATTTACAGCAACAACGGTAAGTACACAAGTTAATATATAATTATTATACCCTGTGTAGGTGGGGAACATGGAGATGTGAGTACATTTTATACAAAATGTATTCGAATATCTCAAGTCGACTCGTAGGTCAGTTGTGACCCCATTGCATTTGCAGTGGCCTCCCCGTGGTGTTCCCTGGATACCGATTTTGAACAATCGGAAACTAATTCGAGCGGCGTTTTTTTTTTTTTTTTTTAAATCAAATTAAATTTAAAACGAAAATATTCGAATTAGCAAATTGCTCTAAACATAAAAAAGTACAGGGTATATAACAGTCGGGCTAGCTCGACTGTTACTTTCTTGCTTGTTTATACTTGATTTTATTAAGGAAAGGTAGAGACCCCTTTATGTCCTTGGTTTGTCTTAATAGAAGCCATAAGAGGCGCACTAGCAGCCTCCAAAATGTAGCTGCGCATTAACTAACCGACTGGAGTGGTGGTTTTTTGGTCCCTGACTGTTGGCAGGAGCAAATCCCTGTGGAGAATGCTGTTTTTGACGTACCATTCACAGCCGGTAAGCAGTCTCGGAATTCTGTTTTCCGCCATCTAAATCCGCCTGATCTGACTGTCGCCGACCAGCCCCCAGATTTGGCGCCCATAACTCCAAATCGGTGCAACTTGCTGCGCGTGTTCAGTAACCAACAGTATTTGCCAACCGCGGATCGTAAGCGCGTTCTATTGGGTTGGCAAGAAAGTCATGTCGTTTTTTTTCAATATTAATATTAATTCAATAGTTACTGGCACGTGCTTCGTGAAGGTGAGCCTTCGGTTAAGGAAGATCCCAAGATACTTCACCTCGTTGGGTCACCTTCAATGGTCACGGCAGGCGGCGTGTGCCGGCGCAGGGTAAAGCAGACATTGGCAGATTTGTTGCCGTTGATTCCAATGTTCCAGTTTTTCGCCCATTGGACAAATCTTGATTCATATTCTTGCAGTTCATCTGCATTGTGGGTGAAGAGGCACTAAACGGGCCCAGTACACTTCTCTGTGGGACACCAGCTGCCACAAGGTGTTGGCCAGACACAGCCGAATTGTAGCGTACCGCAAACTGCCTGTTTGCCAGGTACGATTTTATCAGACAGGAATAGGGCGCAGGTAGTACTTTCTTGAGTTTGCTCAATAGCCCAAAGTGCCATACGCGTTGCAGTATTCTTTTTTGTCGAAGGCAACCAATATTTGTAGGACGACGCGATGTAGTTGCTCAGCCGTGCAATGGGCAGCTCGGAACCAGCTCAGGAATAATCCCCTATGAATCAACAATCCTGACGATCCTGGCCACGATCAATCTCTCAAACACCTTCGAAACCGAAGGAAGGAGACTGATCGACTAATAAACATTGTTTAGCAACATGTGCCGACACCGGCTTTAAGCTTGGGTGGAATTGGTAAGCCGCTAAAACTCATTGCATACTTTTGGGGCTGCTTGGATTCTCGCCAGCCCTCGACCAACGAAATTTACCATGCGCCAAGATCACATTGCATACTTTTGGGGCTGCGTGATTTCTGCCCAGCCCTGCGTATACTTTTGTTTTTTTTTTCTTGTTTTTAAATGCCTATATCTCGAAAGTCAAGCAAGCGGGGTCACAGGTCAAACATGTTTTGGAGAGGTTATAAGTTCAGTTACAGTCCGAAGCTATCAGAACTTGCCTAACTGCAGCCAAGCCGCGAGGATCGATTATTGGCGATTAAGGACGAAGGACATGAGCTGCGCCTGCGCAAAGGGCCTCACATGAAGAAGCAGGACCTATAGAGATCATCCGTTTGAAAATCTGTCCAGGGGTTTTCGAGATAGTCGCATTTGAAAAAAAAAAAAAAATAAATAAACAATATTTCACATTTTTAGGCAAAAATGGCTTTTCAATACTCTCCATGGTCCCGCCACCTACGCGGATGACACACTGGAGTCCCACACTGGAATCCTCCATCAACGCTTTCCAGGAATGGCTGCATTTTATGGAGCGTAGGTCTGCCAAGTGGCCAAGTGGCTTGTGTCACCTTTTCCCTGGGACGTGGAACATGCACAGGGCTCAGCTTCACCGGAGAAGCCATCAAAAGCAGCACAGCACACTGCTACCTTGGTGTGCATCTGGACAGGGCGCTGATCTGGAGGGCCAAAGCAATTTCTAAGCTACAGGAGCTAGGCTGGCTCCTTCAATCCCAGAAGCTACCCTTTTGGGACATACCCTGGACATATGCCATCCAACTATGGGGGACTGCGTCGACAAGTCAGATAAAGAGGCTCAGAGGGGTCCAATCTGGAGCTGCAAGGAGTGCATCCGAGCTTCCCTGGTAGTTTACCAACCGGGTAATTGAGAGGGACCTCAAGCTCGTCCTTATCGGGGACCGAATTAATCACCACAGCTGCCCAACACACTGGCGAATCAGCTCGCCGATCCTTCGCCCCTTCGAAGCCTGAGAGGAAGTCATCCCAGCGACCTGCCTACCCGAAAATTACTCTAATATATCTGTATAAATTGTAAATAATGTAATTATCCTCTGTAAATAGCTGTAAATAATTGTAATCATAGGGAACTACTGATTCCAGAACAAAACATTATATTCTTCTGCTTAAGGTTAAGTTAAATAATTTTAAACATATTTTACTGAATAAAATGAATTGAATTAAAAAAAATGCAGTTTTTTTCCTGGGATTTCATCCCGGGATTTCCCGCCAAATTTTCCCGCGCTTTTTTCCCGCCTTTTTTCATTTTCGCCAGATTTTCAGGTTTCGTGCTCAAATTTTCCCGCGCTTTTTTTCCCGCCAAATTTTCCCGCGCTTTTTTCCCGCCAAATTTTCCCGCGCTTTTTTTCCCGCCAAATTTTCCCGCGCTTTTTTCCCGCCTTTTTTCATTTTTGCCAGATTTTCAG
>JBAMCP010000032.1:0-41912 GCA_037075105.1 Lissocephala sabroskyi
AGTTTTATAAGAGTGATACAGTGGGTTTCAGGGGGATTACGAGTTCTTTCTAAATTTACCGCCTCCCACTAAAAGTAAAGAATAATTAGTTATACGGTGGGGAAAAAATCTCGATTACTTTCGGGCATTATCAGGGACCGCTTCAGCCGTATTTCTGGATCTTCCTGGCGGTCGCCTCTTTATCTCATCATCTATAAGCGGTCTTCCGCTATTTTCTATTGGGCGGGTTTTCCATTCTCTTATTTCCGGACCCCATAATTAAGGTCGAGGTTAAACGATGTTTTTAGGAAAATAAGGAATACCCATTATAATTGTTTTCTCGTCAAAAGAAATCAATTGAAGCGACAATAAACTCTCCTTGTGATCAATCACACGAATTGGTTGAGAATAGCGCCGCTGTGTTGTTTTGTTTGGCTTTGAATGGAATTCGTTTGATTTGCCTCGTTTCTTGTGCTGTCTGCGAGTATAGAACTTCTCAATTACGTGATGCATTTATCATCCATGGGACTTTGATTGTCGAAGAAAATGTCACATCGAATTTGTTTCCAGTCGAGAGAATCAAAGTCCCATCATCGTTTTGCGACGCTCTCTTCGCTACTACAGCCATTGGCATAATTGAATGACAAACATCAGAACTCTCGAAACGAAATTTAAAAGTCCCCCTTCTGCCATCCACCTTCTTCCACAGCGTCCACTTTGATATGTTCAGTTATGTTTTCCCCAGCATGTTACCATATTTTGCCAATTTCGCCGCTTTTGCTTTCCTCCCTCTTTTTTTTGAGTGAGTGATTGGTTCAATGGGTTTTAGAAAATTGTGTGTGTTTTTTTCACATGCCATCACGGAAAGCGAGGGGGTTGCCAAGAATTCCTGTAGTGCCGTTGAGGCGAAAGCTTTTAACTGAGCGCATCTAGCGAAGCGGAGCCACTGCATCCACCGGCATTCCCAACTGTTTACCTTGTTAACATTATTAGAGACCCATGGCTGGGTTGGGGCAGCAGCCGACGGTACGATTTGTGGATCGGATCCCATCGATTCCAGCGCCGAGCGAAGGCCGCCGAGTGCATGCCAATATTTCATTAGCCCTGAAATGAAATTTGCTGTTGCCACGGCCATTATGCCATGCCTCCCCATATGTGGAATTATAATAACAATAACGAATAGAGTTGCCAACTAAGCCGGGGAAATCGCATGTCATGTTTTCAAAAGCCGTCGCCGAAGTAACTCCACCAACAGACCCCGTGCATGGGCACCACAGACAGATGTCAATCACTTGCTATGCCAGGGAGGCGTCCTCGGAGGAGCTTTAATGGCCTGCAACTTCGTCTGGGAAGTGGTGGGCCCCAAGCTCCTGTCTGGCCGTGCAACTAGCTGGGCGCCCCGCCTGGTTGCCCACTTACTTGCGGCGAAGGCAATGCCGAGCGTTGGCGGCTGATTGATTTTTTTTTTCGCTGCCAGTGCCACCGTCGGCGGCTGTCGTTGTTGGCTGGCATATCGCGTAATAATGGCTCAGTCCTGGGCCCACGCCGCGTCCGTGTTGGCAGGCCTGCGGCCCTCGGGCAGGCCGCACTTAGCGCCGTCGTTTGGCGGGTGTTGTCGTCGTTGTTGTCGTTTTGTTTGATAACATCGTCTAGCAACGCGTCTGGCCAGCCCCTTGCCAAAGCCAACAGACCGGGCACATTGGTGTTTGTACGAATTTCGCCGCGGGCATAATCAGTTCATAGAACGCAGCGCAAAATTTTTTGACATGCGCGAGGAAAAAATATGACGTTGGTTGGCCTGCATTTTCCCGTGGCTTTGGTGATGTTGGTTGAGGTGGCGGGCGGCCATTTGCATATACTCCCCGTTTTCTGTGTATATGCTCTTGATTTTTGTCGCTCATGGCGTCTATTCAATTTGGCCTCACGAAGTGGAATCAATAAATCTGCTCCACTGTTTGAATCCAATTTATCACTTTGCAGATTTTACCCGTCGCCAGAGCCACAAGCGCACACACATGTGCACACACAGTAGCGCGCGGATATAGTCAAAGTAACGGCAATTTGCATTGGCTTATCCACAGGTCCTGCTTTCAACACGCGAATGATGAAGTGGAAGCGTTGCTGATTGGCGCTCCTGAGCCTGCACGGCGTATGCGTGATATCGCAGAGCTACTGCATTAGAAGCTCACCCCCCTCGATTACTTATTCGCTTCGGGTGCTGGGGGACTCGGTGTATAATAGAATTTATCAAAATTCTTTTGCCCACGCCGAAGGATTCGGTAGAAGCCGCGGCGACAACAAAGATTCGCCAGACGCGGCCGCGATTCGCTTTTGTGTGTGCGCAGCGCGCGGAAGTGATAAACCACAAGCCCGAATATAAATAAATAAAATCCCCATCTTTTGTACATTAAATATATATTTGTATATATATTTAGATGTCGGCTTTTATTCTTGAAATCATACGCAATTTCTCGGTTGCGTAATCGGGGCACAAAGAGACTGACAGAGGCTGGGGGACACACAAAGAGTTTTGAGGTGGTGTGGTGGTGGGGTCAAGGGTCAAACAAAGAAAAGCTCTTTAAATTCTTATTTGGAATGGTAGTTTCTTTGCTTAGCTTCTTTTGCTCTTTTTTTGGTGCCCCCCATCAAAGGAAGAGGGGAACTGCATTGTGGCTTCGGTTTCTTTGCGATTCTTCACATTTCTTTTGGGTTTCTGTTTCTTTAGCAAACTTCTTACATCAATTACATTTATATATACTATATGAGTTTCCATTTAATTTTACTTATGGGAGTTGAACCGCTTCACGCTGCCACGTCCCACGCTCAAGCCTTTTGCTCGTTTGCGTCCAATGCAATTTTCTGGTAGATTTTTCACCACGATTTCATGGATTTTTTTTCTCTCTTCTCTGTGTACATTAAAGTTTAAAATAGTTAAGTGAGCTACATTTAATATATATATATAATTTATTTTTTTTTGGGTTTTTTTGTGTTTTTTTCGGTGCCGATTGCTATTTTGCGATTGAGGAAAGTAAAGTAAAATTTAAAATGAATTTCGGCAACGGAACAGAATTTCTAGGAACAAAAATATTCTTTGGTTTGAGGTTGACAAAAGCTTAAAGTTACATAACAAAAGTGCTGATACAAAAAGCATTTAATGCGTCCTAAATAATCTCTCTATAAGTTTCAGTTTCCTAGGCGTAGAGTCAGGTGATTCGCATTGAAATCAAAGCTTTCGAGAATCATTATCAATGGCAAAATATACGCACATATACATTTATTTCATATATTAATCTTAGTTTCCTTAAAAAATTCTACACCAACACAGTGCGCTGCTTACCGGCTAACTGACTTAAGATCCGAAAGGGCTTGAACTTTCTTGCTTTTTTTTGGTTTTCGCTTCGATTTACCTTTTTTTGTGTTGCTGCCCTTAATCGAATACTAAATACATTAAGCTTAACTAGTTAGACTTTAAATATAAATATAATTTATGTTTTTTTATTTTTATTTTTTTTTTTGTTTGAATTTATTTCTGGAGCTTTTTGTTGACGACTGTCTTCACCTTTCTTTTGCCAATGTTCAATTCTTTTTGTGGGGGGTTCTGGTGCCGTTTTCTGCTTTCCTCTGATTGTCCACTAAAAACTATGCTTTCTCTACTCGGGGGCTTCTGTATATTCCGTTTAATCGAAGTAGCTCGTATTTTTACACTTAATTTGCTTTATAATTTGCAGAAAAACGCATATTAATCAAATATGCAAAATTATAAATACCCACAAATGAGTGCGAACCCGAATATGAATGCTCTTGGGGGAGATGGTGTGCATTTCGTAATAATAAATCTGAATAATTCAAATGAAAACATTTGTTAAAATGCGTTCATGTTTATTAATTTCAATGTCCTCGGTTCGATTTTTTTTTTGGTTTTTCTCGATCGATTTTGGTTTTGTTTTCTGTTTATTAATTGCATTACCCTTTGAACCCAGCTTGTGATGCATTACACTTAAACATACAATACACATAAATTGTTTCTTTTTTTTTGGTTTTCGTTTTTGTATATGGAGTGTATATTTGTTATGTATATAGCGTAATTTAATTTATATATTCAGTCTTAAGCTACAAAAATCGTTATGCATTTTTTGCTTTGCTGTAATTACGAATTCAAATCAAATGAGGCATTGAAATCGAATACGATTGTGGGCAAATGTAAAATAGATTCCATGAATTACAGGCCATTGAATACTAAAAAAGACTGAAATGGAGAGGAAGCGATAGAATGGTTCGAGAACGACGGACAGACTGATGGCAATAGAGGTCCCTTAACCTAAAAAAAGCACATCTAACCTAAGACTGGCCCTCGCTCGACTATCGCCATTTTGTTTTGGGGTCACTGCTGATTTAAATACTATTTCTATTTGCTTTCTGCCAGTTAAACTTTCAGCGATTTTTCTTTGCTATCTTACAAGCTTTGCCTCTGACTCGCCTGCCAACCCCAAGCACACAAGAGCCGGGCAACTAGGCTCACTGCCGGTGACTGTACTTGAGGTCCTACCTGTTTTGGTTTTTTTAGAGCATCTAAGACGTTTTGCGCTTTTCAAGATTTACTGTATGTACCTTGCTCAAAAGTTACAACAAATGAGACAAATATAAATCCAAATGTTTCTCTGCTCTCGACTGGGTGTTGCGTGTATGTTGGTGTGTGTGAGTGGTTCTATGGCTAGTTCACTATGCAGTACAGTTGTGTTGTCGTAATCGTATTGTAGTTTGAGTTAAATGAAACGCCAGTTTGTTC
Organism: Lissocephala sabroskyi; assembly: GCA_037075105.1. Classification (NCBI taxonomy): domain Eukaryota; kingdom Metazoa; phylum Arthropoda; class Insecta; order Diptera; family Drosophilidae; genus Lissocephala; species Lissocephala sabroskyi. The sequence continues at coordinate 4,766 of JBAMCP010000032.1, forward strand.
GGAGGTTCGTTTGTCAATAAGTTTTCCATTTTCTTTAGCTGTTTTGAGATTCGAGGTGGAACTAATTTTACAGCTAGGATCTAGAAATATTGAAGTTTCTGTATGTTTCCATGTATTTTCTTCCCATTGTTATCTCTATTTTTACATATTTACAATTGAGGCGATTACCTCGCGGCTGCGCATTTTCTTTCCTTAAAATTAAATTTACCGCTTGCAGGCTTTCGAGGATTTCATATTTTTGTTTTTTTATTTTGTGATTTGGTTTGGTTTTCCTTTTTGAAGCTCGTTACAAATATTCCTCATTGCTGACTGGCTTAGACGTTGCGTTCTTCAGTAAGACTCGGGAAAATAAAGGATTATTTTTTAGGCCCCGACTGCGGCTCAGTTTCAGGGCAATCTTTCGAGTATGTACAATGATTTGGAGGAGGACGTGGTAGGGCAGAAATAAAGAACTCATTAGATGAGGCAGCAGACATCCGGGTATCCGTGGTCGGGGCCAGGCGGGTGAAGTGAAATCAGAGACTCGCTTCCAAGTCCCTTCAACCATAGGACAGCAGCGCCACATAACTGAGCAGGCCCAGCACCAGCAACGGCTCCACCATGCGGCCCGCATTGGGCAAGTAATCGGGACCCGCATTGCTGCGCACGTCCATCAGATCCCGGGACAGCGGCAGCTCGGTGGGATCGCTCAACTCATCGTGGCAGGGCAGCATCTCGGGCTTCAGCATAAAGAGGCGTACATTGATGGTGTTCTTGTTGCCTAAAGCATCGATGGCGTCACCAGCCAGATGGGGCTGGTGGGTCAGCAGCACGTCGTTGTGGGTGCCTGCGCTGCCTGCAGACGCACTGACGCTGCTGCCGTAGAAGGAGCCTTGCTTGTGCAGATTCAGATTGTCGTCCATGTCGATGCCACCGTGGCCCAGCCCGGGCACATGGATGCCACCGCCGCCACCGCCGCCGCCGTTGCTCTCGTCATAGTAGTCGTAGCGTTTGTGGGATGGGGTGAGGGCAGCCGGGACTTCGCCAACGACTACGGCATCCTGGCGCTTCCGTCTCACCTTCAATTGAACGTCGTTCTCCTCGCCGGCGGTGAATGTGAATTGGCGCTGGCCGCGCATGGCCTGCCGGGATTTGCTGGCCATATGCTTGCGTGAGCCGGTGAGGTCGTCCATGCTGGCATAATTGGAGCCCACCACGCTGTTGCCGATGCCGCCCATGCTGGCGCTGTTGCTGCCGATGCCGGTGAAGCCGCCGACGTTCAGAATATCGAGGATATGCGATGGCACAGGATCGACGAAATGCGACAGCTTTGGCTCCTGCAGCGTACAAATGAAATCCTCCAGTGAGTCACGCAGCTGCAGGTGACGTGTGCGATTTTTCAATTCAAAGATCCATTGTAGTCGACAGTCGCAAATGAATTTGTTGTCTGTGGGCGAGAAGAAAAGAGAAGGCCGCCGTAACGGCACCAGAAGATGAAATGGGCGTGAATTTAAGTTGAAGCCAAAAAACGAAAATAAAAGGCACATTGACAGCTCGAATGCTAACCGTATGCGTGTGTGCGAGTGTGTGTGTGAGGGGTTGTCTGTTGTGAAATTGCTTTTGTCAAGTCATCAGGGTCGGGCCAACCCCATCGACTGAACGGCCGCCGCCACCCTTTTTGGCCGATTGTATCCGCTTGGTTGGCCAGGTGAGGCAGCCGTAGTCGTCGTGATTTCCGTCTAGTTTTTGCCCAGAGTCCGTCGGTTAAGTGGCCAGCCAGCCAGTCAGTCAGCCGGGTGAGTGGGTTGCGAACAATTTGCTGTCATTTTCTGGCTAGATTCGTTTTAAATGATTTTGCTGTTGAATCGTGACTTCGGTTGGCTCGTCTCGCTAAATGCCCCAATGACATTTCCAATTTAAGCACTCGCAGCAGCCTCGCCTACTCCTTCGGTTCCCTTGATCCCGCTTTTAGCTGCTGTTGCAATTGCATGGAGCCATGCTGTCCATCTGGCGGCTCTCACAGTTGGACACTAAACTGCTCCCTGTCAATTATTTTGCAGTCGTTTGTCTGTACGGCTGTCCATCGGCCTGCCTGTCTGTGGATCTTTGGACCCTTGGGCTGATGTGACGCCTGTCGCCCTTCGATTTTCACTCGTCTATTCAATTGAAAACGCCACATGTCCATGGGGGCGGCGCCCAGGACGAGACGGCCGCAAGCCAGCCAATTTGATGTTTAGTCGGTTGAGTTTAGAATGGTTTGCCCAGCAATTGAGCGTATAAACTAAATGCCAAGTGCATGTGCGTGTGTGTGTATGGGTGTGTCAAGGAGCTATTCAAAGGCTCGGGATTGTAAATCTTCATGGGGTAATTAGCGTGCCAGGGACAGAGGTCTGGGTTGTCTTTGCTGCCGCCTCAAACCCGACGCATAATTAGGAAAAAAATAACGAAAAAATCGACAAGACCCACTGACTGACTAACTTAAAGGAGCCAGGAAGGATATGAGCACATCATCATTATCCTATGCACATACAAAGGAGCCTGGTCCGTCGGGCAATTGGGAGGCAGCCAGCTGAGTGTATGACAATAATTTGTGGCATATTTTCCAGCGTTGAATGACAAAAGAAAAGTTTCCCTTCGGGCAACAAAATAGTTGGCAAATTAGGAGTAGCAAGGCTGGCAAGAGGGGCCGAGGCAGCAGCAGCGGCGACGGCAACTTGGAGGCTGCCAGGAAGAGTCAAAATTTCTAATTTTCTACATGAAAACATGCAAAAGAACCAACCATAAATAAAGTTAAATATGCAGAACAACCAGCAGACGGCAGGCCAGCCAGCCCCCACGGCCAATAGGAGCAGCGGCGAGATGGCAAATCTCCCCCAAAGGACAATGGCAGTGGCAACGACTTGGCAACATTTAGCACGCAAATTACAACAAAATTAACATGATAATGAAGTCGTTCCATGGCCACGGGACTTGGAAAACTGGCAGCTGTTTTCAAACTGACCAAAAATGACAATGACTGTCGTTCGTCTGGCCCAAAAATATAAACGAAAATAAGCCACCAAAAAATGTTCCAAAAGCGAAGTTGGGTGGTGAAATTGGGAGCGGACTGCACAAGTGTCGTTCGTGTGTTTGTGTGAGTTGCATAAAATTGTGTTTTATATTTTTAATGATACTTGGCCCAAAGCGGTAAGAAGTGTTTTGGTCGGCCGCACACACACACAAAGACGCATACATATGCAATTACAGGATCCTTTGCATGGCCCGAACTTCGGCAATTCTACAAGTTAAAAGTTGTGGGCAGCTGTCCACCACCCGTCGACTAGATGACTTTCAACTCTGTCTTCTGCCAGCAACATGACGTTGGAGTTTCAAAATTTCAATGGGCTACTCCAATTCTTGGTATTTTCGCTCTTACTCTCTCCCGCTCTCTGTCACTTTGCCCCGTTTATTCCTTATTTTGTTTTTTTTTGGGTGACTTCAGAAGCCGGAAACGTTTTTACGGTTTGTAAAAGACATTTACATGGACATAGTCACATTTACATGACCAAGCAGACCAGCCAAGCACAGTGGGTCGAGGTATTAGACCGATTTGGAGTGGTGTTACCGATATTTCCTTAACAAAATTCCTTTAAATTCCTCTTCAATTCAGTCTTATTGTCGAACTAAAAACTAAACCCCATTTCATAGGGTTAAGGTTCCATCAAAGCGGCAGGTTTTTTAAATCGTATGAAATCCATTAAGACTGTTATTGGAACCACAAGCTTCGAAATAGACTTGGTCTTAAGATCGGCCAATCAACAATTTCGCAGACATATTAGAAGATGTGAAAGTGAAATTCATGAATATCAATTCCTTATAACCTTTCGAACGAATGCACTTTGATCGGAGATCTTTGGAGATCTTGAGACCTTTCTATTTAAATTGGATAACTTTTGTTAATTTCTCAACGTGAACGCTGAAAATTTTGTTGCTTTTCTCTACCACTGTGTCCTGGCCAAGTTGCCTTCTATTAAAGGGCTAAGTATGCTCTATGCACATGCGTTTGTGTGTACATTAAATTTTATTATTGTCATTTTCACTGTGCACACAAGTCCTCACCTACACACACTCCAACACACACAAATTGCCGGTCGCTGCAGTAGCCTCATTGCCCGAAGTTGCCCACCCTCTGCAAGTTTTCGGCCATTTGCATAAGGTTTGCTTAGTGTGTGTATGTGTGACCAGGACCAAGACCCAAACTTTAGTTAGTTTTAATGCAAATGTGCCATTTTGACCACCGGTCACCCCGTTGCCGCTTCTGTACGCCTTGCGGGCATTCCATGTGTCGAAACATATTCATAATTAGTTGACTGTCCATTGGAGTATCCTTTTCTGCCTCCCGACACACACACACACAAGCGTACAAAAGAAATTAATTTAAATTAAAATTTATTTAGAGGGCCTGAAACTTTGACCCCGAGACGGCGCCGCAATTTCGCAAGGGACGCGTCTGCCCACTTGACTGGGCCCGGGGACCCGTTAAATCGTCGAGGTTTTTTTTAGGCGTCCCTTTAAATTTTGCCGCCCGTCGTCGTGCGCAGCAAACGTGAAAGGAAGCCGGGATAACGGGGCATTTCATTAGCTGCCACAGCATGAAAGAAAAACATTTATTTTAAATTTAATACACTAAACAAAAGGGAGCCAGCACAAAATACGAAGGGGCGCAATCGCGCAGCTGCCGTCGGCCGTTGGCCGCTGGCCGTTTTAATTGGTTAGCAAGGCGTTTGAGATGGCCAACATTAAGTTGGCCACCGATGCCGTCGTCGCCTTTTAGGCGCTTGCCGAAAAAAAGGACGAAAGAAACTGAAAGCAAAAGGCAAAGGGCCCGGCAAAGCCTGGCAATTGAGCCGCCGAGCTGAGATTTGAGTTTTTCGGCCCAAAGTTTGCCATGCACGCCACGCCGGCCGTCCTCGCTCCCAGCAGAAATCAAGGCAACGAAGCAGCTGCTGGTCAGTCCTCCCTCTCCCGAATGGCCTAGTTTGGCTTTTGTTTTGTAGCCGCAGCAAGCGCAGCTTCTGCTTTGTTTGAAATCAGCTCATTTTTGGTGGCTGCCGCCATCGTCGTCATCATCGTCGTCGTCCTCCCGCTCCCCCTTCTCGGTTAGTCGGTAGACCAGCTGCTGCTGTGGGAAGGGGTGGCCGGGGTCGGTTTTGTTAGTTTAGTGCCTGGCTAGGCAGTCGTTACTTGTGACCCGCTAACGGTGCCAGGGGAGCGAGCGCAGTTGCCAAGTTGGAGGACTCCCTTGCCTCCTGCTGCTCGGCCTTTTTGCTATGCGTGTGTTTACATTGGCCACAGAGAAATCGAGAGACCGAGACAGTGCGTGTGTGTGTGGGTGTGGGCGGCCGGTTCTCTTGAGAGTTTTATCATTTTTTATTACATTTCTCGAGAGCGCTATGTATGCAAATGAAGTCGAAAGTTTTCCTTTGTACTTCCAGTCTTGTCCGGCAACATCAGTCGACCCGGGAGCGCCGGGGCTTCCCGTCTGCGATGTGGAATGGGGAAGGAGTGCGGGGGTGATATGTTCTCTGCTTGTTGGGGATTTGGGTGTCGTTTTTTGCACGGCTTTTTAAAGTTTAAGGAAACTAAATAGCCAATTCACTGAGTCAGCAGACTAGGAAGGCAATTTTGTTGGGTCAAAATCGGGTGGACATTTTAGACAAAATGTAAAATAAAACTCTTTTAAAAGATTGGGGCACAAAGATTTGCACTTCTGCCAAACTTGGCGTTTGATTGAATTTTCTTTCTTTCCCGCAGCTTTTCCTCTCCTGAACCACCACGAATTGCAAGACTGCAAATATTCATAGTCTACTTTTCAGGGCGTATTAATTTAAATTTATGCAGATATCCTGAGCTCTTCTTAATTTGAACTTAAATGTTTAAAAAGCCCAACTCGTGTTTTTGATTATAACTAAATACAAATTTTTAAATATTTTTAAGTATTTAATTGACTAATTGACAATTTTGAAGAACTCTTCAGTTACTTCTAAAAAGAGTATACAATTCCCGTCACTTTAATTCTGCCTGATTTCCATTTCAAAATCGTTTCCCCGCATTGACCAGTCTCGACATTCGACTGCTTTTTAAGCCTGGCGGCTTTTTTTTTTTTGTATTTTTAATGAGCCTCAGTTGGTGTTTTCGGTTCCCTGTCGGGGGTTCCCTTGTTTTTTGGGTCTCTGTTATTACTGTGTGATTTTCCATGCTTACTTCGTGGGCCGTATTCAATTTTGTTTTTATTTTTCCAAGGAGGGGAGCGAACTGAACTTTTGCCTGTGCAATTTTCACTTAAGTTTATTCAAAATCAAATGGTTTGTTTTTCCGCCTTGCTAAGTTTGACCTGCCCCTCCTTTTTTATGTCCGCCCCTCACACCACCAAAAGTGGCTGACCCGCAACTTGGGGATACCGCAGACCCTCATCTCCTACCACTTGCCGGGCCTCGCAAGGGACCTGGGGGACCCCGCCTCGTGGGCCGTGTCTGTGCGGGTTTCGCGAAGCCATTCAGCACCCATTTGAATAGCTGGTGCTTTTCACGCCAATTTTCTTTATGTGCCGGACAGCGGCGGGTGGCACGAGGCGCGGTTGGGCGCGGGGCGGCTAATAGGGGGCAATGCTCATTGAAGGTTTTTATTACGGCAAATGAATGAACCCAACGACTAACCAGGGCCTCGCAGTAGTTATTTCTTCACTTGCTGTTGTTGTTTTGTTGTTTTTTTATTTTTGTTGCCCTGACCATTTGAATGGCGTCGGTTCGTTGTTGGGAAAGCCATAAAAATATATCACTGTTTTTTATTCGCCCTCCTTGCCCTCTTCCTTTGTGTTTAGCCAGATTTTCCTCCCCACAATTTAAAACTCTACGTGATTTTCTAATTTTAATGCAAATTTTTTCACAAATTTCCGTTTCGCCAAAACGAAATTGAATCAACTGACATTATCTTACATCAAGGATAGCTCCGAACCTCAAATACTCTCGGTCTTCAACATAAACACACTCTCAAATGGTTATTTCCTTAAAATTTTTGGATTGAGATAGAAGAACCAGCGATTCCGAAAAAAACAGGAGAACAAAATTAGCTAAAGTATTGATCGTTCCTTACAAATTTCGTTAAAGCTGAACCAAGATTCTCTTTCGAGATCAAGTTATTTTTAATACATAAAATCAACGCGTTAACATTTCTTAAAAAGTAAGCCCGCTTTGTGGACAGCAGATGCGTATGAAAAAACGCAATAAATCATTGAAGATGACAGCAGGCGTCTCTTTACCAAAAAAAGAAAAATGAAAGTAACATCCGTTCGGCAAATGCCCGCCCACAGGCTCGAGGCGAATGCGATTTTTCAATCAACAAACAATTACAGTTTATTTCTTTCATATCAAATTATTTTTGGCAATCGAGCGTGAAGTCAAATAAGCAGCCCCACGAAGATCAAACACTCGACCCCAAGGCAAAGATGACGACGGACGGGATGACAGCGATGACGACGGCGATGCTGCCTCTATCCACCCTGCAGAAGCCGGCGGTTCAGCGGCCGAGCTCATTTGAGGACGAGCTATTGCAGGCGATTTAACAACCAACTGGCAGATATATAAACGTATATAGCCGGGGGATAAATATTTTATGAAATCGCATAAACAAATCAAAGACGAATCAAAGTTGAGTTGGCAGGCGGAAAAAACTGGAATCACTTAGGCAAAAGTAAAAGAGGCAAACTGAAAATCAAATGGGGAAAAGTAGAAAATCATCCGTTTCGATCGAATCTGGCCAGTCAACCGCGGAAAGGCACGCACACATACGCACCACCCAACTGCGACCCACCCGCTTTGGCCGAGCCACCGAAATCCTCGGGGTAGTCAGAGCGGCAAATATTTGACTCAAGGTTGGGAAGGGGAACGTGGGGCGAGTAATGTGTTTGTTATATGCTAAATCGCATAAAAAATGCAGACAGACAATCGGGCGTACAATCAGACGGTCCGGGCGTGGGGCTGACCCGGCGGGCCCTTCAGTCATCCAAGGACGGCGGACGGCAGTCGAGGCTATAACAACAACTCACCACTCGGCGGTGACTGACGCGTGCCCTGCTGGAATTGAGCAACATGTGTAATGCTAGATAGTTCGACGGCCCACCCTTCTACCTCCCCCCGACAAAGCCTTAACAACCACTCAATGAAGTTTGCTTAATGTTTGCCAAAATAGCCAGGCCCATGATTGCCAATCTTCATTCCCCTGCCGAATGGTCTGGTCGAGCCGCCCTTCTTTCGGTTCACCCTCACAAGACTAGTGTTTTTTTCTTTATTTCGTTGTTATTGAATTGTATTTAATAAAATATGCGAGGACATGGCCCGCAGGGCGAAGGGGCCGTGGGCCTGCTCGTTTCGAGTTGCTTGGTCGAGTGGATAATGCAAAAAAATGTATAAATAAATAATGAGAGCTTTTATTATGCGATGGGCAGTGATTTGCCAGAGATACTGTGCCAACCCCCCGCCACTGAAAGTATTTGTTGTGCAGTCAAGTGGCTTAAGCAGCCAGTGCCCTGAAAAGTATGCACCATTTTTTTGTCTGCTGGCCTGCAACACCGCGGCAGGTTTATTAACAGCAGAAAGCGAGCGTGTGCATGTGTTTGTGTGCGTGGGTGTAAGTGCATTCATTGAACCACATGCGGTTGGGTGTGTGTATTTGGAGACACGCAATATATCAAGCCCAGCTGACATAAATTGTGCACTCAAACGTCCGTTTGATCGTCATCGCCACAGCCAACCACACGGCGCGCAACAGCAACAGCAGCAGCAGCAACTGCCGCACCGCCATGAGCAACCACATCCATCAATGTCCACACTTGCCATGTCCGTTCTGGACCGCATCGGCTACTACACCGTCATCAGGTCCACTAGAATCGCCTCATATCGATTGCCCGATATCCTCGTCTGTCATACATATAAAATATCCTCCTACGGCGGGTCCACTTGCGTGTGCGGATAAATTGAAATTATTGTTGGTCCGCAAACCATCCCCCTGCCAGCCGGCCTCGATGCTCGGTTTATTTATGGCAAACTGCACTGCTAATACAGATGCGAATGGATCGTGTCCGGTGTCCTTTGCTCGGTGTCCTCTCCACTCCAGGCAACACTCTCTATATTTTATCGTATAAACGGCAATAAGTTTTCAGTTTCCAGTTGCCACTTTGCCAGTTTGGGTCCATTTGGCCAAAATATTCAATTAAATGTACGTTGGCAGCTCTTGCAAATTTATGAGATGCTTCCCTGCCCCAACCATCCCCTGCCGTTTCTAATGAGTTCGGCTGGCCGAGCTGTTGTTCGATTTTGTTGGGAAAATGAAAAAGGAAATGCAACGGGAATGTCATTTAATCATATTAATGACAATGCGAATGTGCTAGCCTGACGCAATTTTTGAGCGCTTGCATTTCCAATTTTTGGCACCAAAAATTCTCTGTTAGCCTATCGGTTGTCACTTAGGCTTTTGTGTGGCAAACTCTTTTGATGGAGTAGCCAAAACAAACGAATATTGATGAAGGTGTTGGTTGCCAGCGCCACCCGCACACATCACGGATTCCGTTGAAATCAAATGAAGGGCCTGCGAGGGTTGACCAAAACTTCAATTGACAACTTTTTTTAAAAAGAGTGTTGAAATGAATCTTTTAGTCCTCTCTGAACTGTATAGCCGGCCCTCGCATTTGCTAGTAATGCGGTCATGTCGCCGCATGCCACCAAAATTAAGTAATACGAAACAGCAACGATGATGCTGGGGAATAAACTCCACAGGCACACACACCGACACTCGTACAGAGAGGATTTGTATTGCGATTGGGATTTGGGCGGCATTTGCCTCGTGGAAAAACCACAGGTAAACATCAACGGCTGTTTATATGGCAATAGGCCTGAATTTGGGCTGGGATGCCTCAGAGCGCCGAGCTTTGTAAGTGGAAATCGGCGGGGGTTATTTGCCTGTGCATATATTAAGATAGATTACCACACGCACACACACATGCACACACAGAGGCATTGGTAGCTATGAATTTGTATTAACACCGAGGCAAAGCCAAAAACCGCCGTTGTAGTCACTTGTCGGCATACCGAGACACCCGCCAGCCGCCCTCAGTTGGCCATCAACCATCATCGCCACCGTTGGATTACCAAGCGCGCAAAATTAACACGCCTAATGCCTTGTGTCTGTCGCTATGGGTGTGTGTGTACCTTGAGTACGCATAAATTATAAACAAGCTTCATTTTACAACCGCCGAACCACCGAAATGCCGAAAACTTTTCCAAGAAACCAACTATGCGAAGCGAGCGCCTTCAGGCCAAAAACGACGGCCACCTAGCAATTTTAATGGGCTGACTTCTTTGCGTGCTGGGGGAAGGCGGGCGGAAAACATCTCGAAATTAAATTGCCTTCAAGATGCCGCCACTGCCAGATGTCTTTCGGCACGCTTAGCTAGTTGATGATGATTAAAATAAATTCAACTAATAAAGCGCGTTAATGATCAGCCATCAGTTAAAGTGACAAAGGCGTCGGGACAACGACAACGACCCCGAAAAGGCTTAGGCGGTCGAAAGGCCGATGGTTCTTCCAACTAATTTACCACTTATTACGCTCTACAAACGAACGACACAGGGAAAGTATTTCGATGTTAACCAAATGAAGGAGAGACTATCGATTTTGGAGACGGAATCGCAATGGTCAAATAGAATCGACTTGGATTTTGGACTTGAATTTTTAAGAGGCCACTAATCTTGGTATTTGTACTCATCTATCTTCTTTTAAGTGGGAAACTTATTATTTCACATATTTTTTATTGAATCTATCTTGCCCAGCAAAAATATTTCTTTTATTTATATATTACGAGTCAAATCAAAGATTCCCAATCTCAACTTCAAGTTCTATGATTCTTGCCTCAAAAATCATGGATTCCATGGGCAGAGCATTTGTCTTTCGCCTCTTGGAAGTCTTCTGTCTGCAATTTAGACTTCCAGTTCGGCATATGCCACGCGTTGAACTTTAGCTGGTTGACTTTAATTGCCTAACCCACGCTGAGTAGTTGACTTGTGATGGGTTGTTTGGGTTTTGGGGAGGGCGGTTAGTTGGTCGGTTTTATTGGCAAATCCAGCAGATTAAACAGTTCATTTCACTTGAACAACATCAGATTAAAACCGAGAAAGCAATTAATTTCCAGCGATTTCCAACTTGCCGCACACAAAATCCGAGCGTATTTAAAAATTAATGTGCGATGATAATAACATCGTAAAATAAGCACGATACCAAGGTGACAAGAACGTAAAAGGATATCAAAGGTGAATAGAAATTTCAGCTCAATGGAAACTATTCTTTGGCTCGGAAAACTTTAAATGATTGAGGTTTTACTTTTTCTGTAACCTCAATTTTCAGTTTCCTGGAAAAGTCATTATCATTTCGAAAGCGAAGTGTTTTTGTAATTTAAGGAAAAACACTCACACATACTGGGACAGCCACAATTGCATATCCTTTGGAACAAAGAGCCGTGCGGTTGACCGCCGGGCATTGAAAACTTTACCGCATTAAACAATAAAAACTCATTAATAATGTGAATTTAAGTTTTAATTGAACTACTTAATGGAAATGTGAGGCTCGAGGGCCGCCGAAGTTGATCACCTGAAAACCGCCCCGCAGGTGGCGCGACGCGTGGCGGAAAAGGCGCAGCGATTTCCATTGTTCGCTGAAGCGTTGGATGGTCAATAGTTTACTTTTCTTCTTTTCTGCTGATGCAACAACAACTTCCGGGCTGGAGGAATGCACATTCATATTCACATTTCATTTTGGTCAAATAGAAAAGGCAGTCGGGTCGGTCGGGCGGTTGGTCGCTCAGTTGGCCTGCCTGGCCGCGTAATTAAAACGATGCCGTGGCAGGACAATTAAACGCATGCCAGAGACAGAGAACAATGGTGAAAAATGTGTGGCACATTTAATTACAGCGACACTCACACATACGCGCCGAGGCTGGTGTTTAATTTATATTACATTGCGTATACGCCAAGCGGAGCGGCCGGCAGGCAGGTGCGCCAAGTGGGGCCCAGCCGGCGGCGGCTCACCCACAGCTGCCACTTTCGTTCGAGTTTCTCATTGAAATGCTCGGGCCTGCGGCTGATGGCGAAGACAAAAGATCTCGTCGATTAAAACAAACTCAACGAGCAGCGACAGACAACGAGTCATAAAATTGTTAATTTGTAGAATCAACAAAAAAACGATAACGCCCTTTGGCGCTTCCCTCTTGAAAATGGTTTGTTGGGCCCTCGGATCTCGGGACAATTTGTATTTTGTGTGATTTATGCATTGGCAAGCGAAGCCCACAAACCGAATGACAAACGAACGAATTACCAGTTAGGTGGACGGAACGATGTTGAGCCTTCAGGATTTATGGCAAACAATCAACAGGATTTGGCCACGGCTTTGGCGTGTGTGTGTATGCGGCTTGTTGGCCTATCGAAAGTCAATTCTTCGGCTGCGTGCCGCACGCTCATTTGTCGAGTTTACGGCCGCCTCTGCCCGGCCAACATCATTTGTGTTGGCCAGTTTTTGGCAGTGAAGCGCAAATGCCTTTTATACGTTTCAATAAATTCGCCAGCTTCCTGTTTCGGTCATCACTTCCTGTTGTGCGTGTGTGCGCAGCTCCCTTCCCCGCCCTCCCCTAATAACTGTTTATTGTTGCAGGTCAGCTTAAGCTGCCCCCTCTGCATAAAAGATGAGCAGGACGGTCTTTCGATTGTCTAGCAAGCATTTCAGTGACAAAACAGTTGCTGAATGAATTCATTTCTCTGTGTTGTTTTCTGCAACAAGGTGACAGTAACTTGAAAAATCTATATAAGGATAGTTTGAAAACAACACTGGGCAGCAGAACCACGTTATTCTTTTCTCAGATTAGGAAGCGATTTTCGCAACCCAGAAGAATATCCTGTCGAGTTTTGGTGCCGCTCCAAAATGCTTACTGGGTGGTCGTGTGTATGAGTGTCATTGGCATTTGTTGGTGTAGCTTTCAGGTGACTGACTCAATTTTTGGGCAGTGCCAACCAAACAATTACAATTTGTATCATTTGCTTTTCCGGCATTACAAATTCCTTCGGCAGAATTGAAATTTATGGCCCAGACAGCAAGTCTTAACTATCTCGCCAAACTTTCATTGACTACCCAAAAAGAGCAGTAGCGGGAAGCTTCCACAAAGTAATCAAATAACCAGGATGTTTGTTCTCTTCCATTTTGAATTTTGGGCGCATGGAGGCGTGGCGGCGGCGGGAAAAAAATCTGTTAGAAATCCTATTTATATTTCGAAACAATAACCATTCAATTCGAGCTAACGACTGGGGCGGCAAAGCGCCGCATAACGAACCAATTGAGCCGGACACGAACACGGATCCGGGAGCGCCCAGGCGTTGGCGGTGGCTCTTTTGGGAGCTTAGCCGGAAAATGGAACAATCGCCTCCCCAAAAAAGGATAAAAAATCAGAGCAGCCAGCACTTGTGAGTGTGTGAGTGGCGAGGGCTGCCGCATTTATTACCATGACAGTGGACAATGGGCGGGCGACGGCGACGGTGCGCCTTTAAAGCGAAACAGTTACAAGGGCGCATTCGAAATGCTTTTGGTTTTGGCCACAGGCGCGACGACACAAACAAAACGTGCACCGCATACGAATAAACATTCCGGCCAACATACGACAACGGACAGGTCATCCATGGGAGGTGTCCAACCTACCAAGCGTAGGATGTAGTGGGCGAGCGGGGGCGTGAAGTTGCCCGGGCGTTCCCACCCCCGCACACAAGTTTGTAAGGGCCAACGACAGCTGACCGGCATGTGGGTGGTCGTGTTCGGGGGCGTAGGTGGTTTGTATTCCAGTGCCGGTGCTGTGGTCAACGCGTGCCCGAATTGAAACAAATGCCACTGCCGGGGGCCACCGGAGCATGACTATAAATTTTTTACAAAATACATAGCATAGGTACCATTCTAGGCCCGGCCGAAACGGCACACAATGGAATACGGGCAACGGGCAGCAGAGAAGCTGGGCGCCTGTCAGGAGGTGTTCAGAAATGTGACTAAGCTCGATGAGCGACGGCCGGTTGATGTTGACGATGATGGGAAATGTCAAATTGACAATGAAATGGCGGTAAATTTAAACCAGACTAATCCCCGCCGATATCGATGAGAACCAAAAAATATGGCAAACAAAGGCTTTTGAATGCGGGGGCTTGAAAGCCCTAAAAATGGACTCCTCGACGGTGAGGCATGAATTAATCGAAATGAAAAGCGAAGAGGTTTCCGATGTCCCCATAAAATTTTCATGCCTACAAAATGTATTTGAATATGTAGCATACTTATGAGCGCAGTCAAGTTTCACCACAAAAAGGGATTGTTGATTATCCACTATCATCGAATTCGCGGAATCGACTAATCAAAACTCAATAAGCTCTTCGAAATTCTGCCCATTCCTTTCGACCCATTTTCTCTTAATCAAAGCCCAAATCAAATTTATATATGTCCATTTCCGCGCGCACCGGTCGGTTTGGGCTAACGTCAATCCATTTAGCTGAGATCCCAGAGCCGCAGAACAAATGACACTTTCTGTCAATGGCAATTACCAAAACTTTGTTGAGGACTCGAAAGCTCAGAAGTGCAACTTCGAATTGGAAAGTCACTCACAAATCACAACGAAAATGTCACTGTCACTGTCGCTGCCTTCGTCTTTCTTTTGTCGTCGACAGCAGCTGCTCCTTGGCTTCGTTTAGTTTCTCGGTGATGCATGTGCATCAATTTGGTGGAAGTTCATGTACATCATTTGTCCTACTGGGACAAGCGTCCACCCGACTGCCCGCCCATCCACTTTCGACAGCCGTGAGGCTGCGTCACCTTGGGAAACTAATGGAAAGCCTTCGGTTCACTTAGCTTCACTCTCACGGTTGGCAGACCTCAGCTCAGCCTTCGCCATCGCGGGAGCCGCCGCCACTTCGCCAAGTTTCGGGGAAGCCAAAAAGTCTTGGCATGTGCTGGGCGAGCATCCTTTTTCGGTTCGATTAGTTTGCCGCTTAACGCGCCGTCCAACAGTTGGCAAATACGTTAACTCAGTAGTGGGCCAAATTGATGTCATTGCCTCAAACTGCAAGTATTTCGGGTGCACGTTTTATGGCCCCGCCACGCCAAGTTTATCCGTCCGAAAGAGAGCGGTACTCGTCCTTCAATCCCTTCTGAGAGTGAGGCGTGGGCGTGGGCGGGCGGGCGGTCGGTTAGCGAAGTTTGTTGCAATTTTTATGGACCAGACAACTGGCAGCATTGCGGTGGCTTTCAGCCACTCCAGTCGTTTGTCAGCCCCACACACACACCGATAGACAGTGGAAAGTGTTGACGTGTGGCATCTTTTAGGCGCCGCATTAGTGCATCTTCTGGTTTATAAATTTGTCATTTGGCCAGGACATTCAGGCAACTGGTTGAGAAGGATGGAAAGCCGGACGCTGGTCAGGACTTTTGCGGTTCATTAGCAGCATTTAAAAAAGTTATGCGAGAGAGTTGAGGGGAGTCAGCCGGGACCGTGGCAGTTGAAAGTTTTAAATGAAATCAACCAAAAATTTTCATTTCCCTCTGAGGACATTTAATCATCTGGTATTCTAATCAAGCGGTGCCCTCATGCATGAGGCCATTTCGCAGAGGAAGAGGAAGTGTGTGTGTGCGTGTGTATTCGTATGTGTGTGCAAATATAATCACTGCATATGAATTAAAAACTTTTGTGCATGCGAAAATATTCAGAAGCTTAAAGCAATTTGAAGTCATTTGTAGCCAATTTACATGCCTTCCCCGCCTCCGCCGACTGAACGCCTCATCAGCCCGCTCGCCTCGCTGGAGGCCCTCGTATGCATGGATGGATAGACGGGCGATGTCGGGGGCTTGGGAAATGCAATTACAGCTGTGAAAATACATAGCTTTTGTGTGCCAATGTGCATTTTCCGCTGTTCGTTTTATTTTCTTTCTTTTCTCTTTTTTGTGTGTGTTGCGAAAATGAGAAATGAGTCATGCTAATGGTTTGCCATTAGCAAAAATTTCAGCAGGACCTTCGCCGAACAGTCGGCTCCCTCGAATCCCACGGCCCGCTGACAATCAGTCAGTCAGGCAGTTGGGTTGGTCCGTCATCTATCGCGGCTTTGGTGTGCCTGATAATTAAGTTGCATTTGTAACTTGGCAACATCTAGTAATTTGACTGAAAAGGATGGCGACGATGGCGCTCCACGTTGCCAAATGAAATGGGAAATGTGTGTGATTTTTATTTTGAAGGCTGTGGTTGTTGCTTTTGTCGATGCAATTGCTGCATGAGCTTCTTGGCCACGTTGATTGCTTTTAGACCTCAAAGTCTCGGCGCTAATTGCAGAGTCCTGAGAAAATTGCTCACGTAGCTTTAAGCGGTAGGATAATTCAAGGTTTTCGGAAACATTACTGGGTTGGGTGATTGTTCTCTCTCTTCTTGACTACGAGTATAGGAAAAATCAATTTATCAAAATTAAATTTCTGCGGGGGTCCTTGAAAGCCGCAGACAGCAATCATTTAATATTTCATTTGCATTTTACCTTTAATTGGGCTAATCAACACGCTAATAGCCCAACGACCCATGCGACAGCCATCAGACCCCCTCCAGCTGGCATATTTTATTGTTATGAGCCTTGCCAGTGTCGGTGGTTGTGGTCAGCCGGTTGTCGTCGTCGCTGCCGCTCTCTAAATTGCACTTTAATGACTAATTTAGTTTTTGTTGGCCGGGCCAATTGTTGTGAGTGGCGAGCTGGCGACTCACTGAATGAGTGAATGAGTGTCCCAGGCATATGCAATTAACAACAAAGTGTAGTTTGTTGTGTGTGCTGTGCAGAGTGTAGATTGTGTGTGGGACGAGAGTGTCAACGGAAGCGAGCACTTGAGCAATGGCGATTCAACGGCTTCCTTAATGAAGCCTCCACACTCGACCAACCATCTGCTGCCTGTGAGTGTTGGCTCGAACCTAATTGTGCTTTTATTTCGAGCCAAAGGACACTCAGGGAGTCGGGGAAGCGCCAGGCAAGCATAAAACTTTATTACGTATACGCAGTGCGAGCCAATCGACGGACTTTCTCTGCCATAAAACTTAACTGCCCCTTGGCCGATTGCTCAACTCGGACGTATGTGTAATTATAACAATTTCAAGTGGAACTCTGACGCCCTCGTCCAGTCTGTCATGTTCCCCCGCATCGGTAAAATGTCCCGTCAAATGTTTTTGCTTTGAATCGATGGCGGCCAGGAAAATTTCGTTACGCGGTTAATCAGTTAGGTATTTTTTTGGTGCGATCACTCACCTGATAACAACAGCTCACTGGTGCTGTTGACCAAATTATCCATTATGGGCTGGAATGTGTAGAAGGTCAGGGTCTCCAATTTGTTCGCCTGCACGTTGATAGACAGCAAGGCAGGCGTTCCTCTCAAGAGCCCGTTGTCGATTTTCTTTAGCAAATTGTTACGCAAATTCAGGGTCTTCAGGTTATTCAATCCGTCCAAGGCTCGCTCCGAAATTCGCTGGAAAAATAAACAATCCAAAGAAGGTTAACTAACGTTAAATCAAATTGTTAACTGGCAGGCGGCGGTGTCATCAAATTTGTTTGTCTTGGCGTATTTAATTCCCCATAAACTAAACTTTACCCATTAAACCTTAAGAAAAATAACTCAATAAAAGGAATATGTGTGTATATGAAATATGGAATATAATGTGATTTTTTATTGCAATCAAAACAAGAATGTCAACAGTATAAAACTTTACATATGTTTATATTTATTTTGTACTCTACATTTCTCGGATACGAAAACGGAGCGCGTTTGTTTGAAAAACTGTAATCGAAATACAAGAACTACCAGAACTATGGATGTTTGAAGATTTCTAAGGATCTTCTGCTGTTTTAATATCTAAATATAAAATAGAAAATTTGAATTATGTATCCCAAGAAACTTTCTGGGAACGTTCTTGATTATTCCCGGGGCCCAACAACATCAACCAATAACCACAATTAATTCCGTTTTGTTTTTTAAACCTTAGAAAAATAATAAGTATCATAATTAACTAGGCCCACCGAATTTTTAAGTACTCAAATGAGTTTATAGAGTATTAAAATTTCGTTGCTATCCTGGCCGATTTCATACCGAGTAATGCGTTAGTTGTTCATCCCCTTTTCTTGAATTATGCATAATTTTTCCATTTGCCAAGACAAAAGCATATTGAATATTAAATAATGATTCCCAAAAAAGAAAGGAAGGGGTAACATCCGAGGGGAGTTGGTGGTGCTAAGGGTGAGATGCTTCCCGTGTCCCAAAACAAACGAAATGTGACCCACACACGCACGCACACAAGTATGATAAGTACACTTGCAAAATAAATAAATAAATAAAAACGCAAACAGACAAATAACAATAATGCAAACAAAAGCAAAGCGCGTTTGTAGAAGCAACAACAAAAAATGGGAGAGTGAAAAAAGAAAGCCTTGAACTGAAAATATTTCAATGTATGCTTGGGTCGCTTGGTTGGTTCGTGGTCATCCGGCGGAGAGGGCCTGAAAGCGACGGGGCTTCGGTGATTTCAAGCCAAATTCAAATTAGTTGCAGACACAAAAAATTGAGGGAATTTTTGCAGTCTTCATATCAAATTATTTTTCCCTTTTTTGGGAAAGGGGCAGAGAACTTTTGTTTTAGGCTGCGTACTGCTTATCTGTCTCGACTTTGGCCTCGTTTGTCGGAGGAGAAACCTTTTAACGGAAAATGATTTATGAAGTACGCACACAGGAAGGATAACGGCGGAGATCCTGGCCAAAGAAAACATAAAGCGCAATTTGCTTTTAATAAAAAAAAATGCAGAATGGGAGCCCCCGAGCGAGTCGAACTGATGGGAATTCGAGCCCAACATATGCCAAAAATGGCCAATCCCGGGGCCCGGCCACGGCATTGATAACAAGCCCCATGATTATGACTATGACAACGCCCGCTGGTCAGGACGGACACCAGACTGTCTAGGGGCTGTAGGGGATCGTGGGCGGTCCTGCCAGCGACAGCCGCAAATTTCAACCAGCAGACAAAGTAAAAGACGCGAGCGCCCCAAACACTTCAGCCGAGGGCACTTGACGGGATGGCCACCCGGCCTGGCCAAGTGGCGAGGATATGCTCTCTCATATGCGGCTCTGTGTGCGTTTGTGCGGGTGGATGTGTGTTTCGTCCTGACACATATGCGAGTTGTCTGAGTGTGACATGATATGCGACCACTTTGTGAAATGGAAAAAATGAAGCACGCAGCAGAAAAATACACAGACGACGGCGTCTCTGAAAGTGAAGACGATGAAGCGCCCTGACAACAAAGTTTCGGGCTGGTGGTGGGCGGTGGGCAAGGGTATCACAGGATATGCAGGATTTACGCTTATCTTTTGCACACCCACACACACGAACATGACTCAGCTTGGCATAACTTTGTATCCAGGGACATCCTGTTAAGCGAAATTTCACTTCCTCCGGCCGCCCCCATTCATACGAGCGTCTCCCAAAGCCTTTCGGGGTTTTTATGGTTTCCTAGGGATTCGCCCCACGGTCGCCTTTCATATTCAATGATTTGTTATTCAATATTTTGTAAGTAGATTAACTGGCAGGCCCCACATTTGTTTGGATAAGCCAACCAACCGTCCAGCGACTCCCAACCGTCGACCGCTGGGCGCTGAGAGGCCGCTGTCAGCGTGTGGTCCTCGCGGCTGCTTGGTGCGAATTAAGCTGTGACCATAAAAGGCCTTGTTTTCTGCTCCGCCACAAAAAAAAAAACATAATTTACAAATCTATTTATCATATTTGCGCCTTGGTGAGCCGTCTCCTTCCATCCGGCAGGCGGCCTCGGTCGGCTGACCACTTAAATCACCACAAAAATGAGCATTCGAATTGAATTTATGACGCCCAGTGAAAGTTGTTAGAGCACCGAGGATGTGCTATTTATGGGGTTTCCAAAGGACCAACGGGCCGCCTGGCGAAGGGGCAGGCAGTAATGGTGACACCAGCAAGGCAACTGCTGGTGCTTCTGTTTCTTATGGTCAAAGGACCCCGGAGAAGATTTATAGGCCAATTGTCTGGGCCACTTGACAGCGAAAGCTCACATTAACATTGCCCCCAAGAAATATGGAAATATCAATAAATCGATTAATATTCGAGGCAGGAAATCAATTTTGCAGAATCTTCTCAATCGAGAACTGATTTAGGCACAGAAAGGATACCTAAAGGGTCTCAGACCATCAATATTTTAATAGAGTGCCATTTTCCCCGGCGATTATGCCACTTACCTCAATGCGGTTATCGTCCAACTCCAGCTCGCTGAGACTCCAGAGCTCGGCGAAAACGGTGTCGCCAATGAAATTCAAATTATTCCATGTCAATTTCAGTACATTGAGATTGCCGAGGCCACGGAATATTTCGCTGGTCAGCACGTTGATCTGATTGTGGGCCAAATTCAAATATGTCAGCCGCGTCATATCAGCAAAGAGTCCTTCGTGCAGGGTGCTAATGTTGTTGTTGTTCAAATAGAGTCGCTCGCACATCGGCAGATTGCGGAAGGCATACCGATCCATTTCGAATATCTGATTGTGCTCCAAGTTCAGCTCGAGCAGGCGAATGTGATTGGCAAAAGCGTCTTGGTCGAGGGCCATAATGTGATTGTTGTTCAAAATCACGCGCTCCAAGAAGGGTAAATTGGCGAATGCATGGCTCTTGACGATCTCCACTTGGGAGTACTCAATGACAATGCTGCTGAGGTTCTTCAGCGGCTCGATTATCATGGTGGGTATGTAGTCCAGCCGGGCATTGTTCTGGATCACAAATTTGAGCTCGCGCAGCCGCTTCTGTTGGTAAAATCGGGTCCAGGTCGTGTCATTCATGTGCAGACCCTCGGAGAAGACCCAGCATTCGGCCTTTTGCACCGTGACATGGTTCTCGTCCGGGGTGCAGTAGCACATGAGCTTCATATCGCGCCGCCGGGTACAGAAGCCAGTGTTATCAATGGCTCCAGTGTAGGAGGTGCTGCCCGAGGCAGCTGACAAGCGGCTGCCGTAGGCTGTTGACGATGAGGAGGCCGAAGAGGCGCCGTAATATGAGGACGAGGCGCCGTTCGACATGGCCAGATTGGAGGATGAGGAGCTCGTGGTGCTGCCACGTCCTCGATTACGTCGCTCTTCCTTATCGCGGGAGCGTCCTTCTGACGGCTGAATGAGGCAGCAGCTGAGCAAAATGGCCAGGCCAACGCCGAGTGCCGCCATTTTATGGCGCTGATGATGCGGCAACATTTCAAGTCGACTGATTGGAGGCGTTCTGGGTTCTGCTGACAACAAAAACGAGAAAGACCAAAAAGAATGACTCAGTCAATAAAATTTGTTTGTTTGCTGCCGCATTTTTGGGGTTGCTCGCGGCTCACAAGCATAAAAGTGAAGCGCCCCATAAAAATGCTAATTAATGTTGTTAACTTTTTTTAAGCTACCCCAGCTTCACCTTTCTATTGAAAATGCTTGCATACTTCTCGTTCCTCACGCTAAGCGGCGTTAACCCTTTCCCGTGCTATAAACAGATTTATGAGGTCCATAAATAAACAACCGCCACGCTGACGCTGATTTTTCGACCGTTAACTTCCCCCGTATGTCAGGGTTGCTTAGTGCGATTTTATTTTCGATTTATGCATTTTCAAGTGTCATTGGGCCGAGTGGCCTCTAATTGCGTTCATATAGAAAAATTGGCATCCCACCACCGACCCTCCCTCGATCCAATCTCTCATTCCCTCGGTCTCTCGGCCTCGATAATGGAATAATCAAGTGTAAATAAGCAATTGGCAGTTGTCAAGTGAGTTATCGAAGTTTCGTTGAGTAATTTTCAGGCAGTGATTTGCATAAAATATTGTCTCGATTTTATGGTCCCCTTGGCCCCCCTTCAGCTCTTGATGGGGACAACAGCAAAGGGCAAAAGGCTGGCGAAATGGTAGGGGCTGGGTGGTGGGGGGTCGTTTGATTGGTTGGATTGTCTGACGGGCTCGAAAATCCGAGAGTCATTTGAGTTATTGGCTCTTTGACATGCTTCATTACATTGATTTTGGTTATAAATTTTAAATAAAGTGATGATAAATGTTCCAAATGCTGGCGTTTGTCGACCCGACGACGATTAGGTGGGCTTTGTGGAACGTCTTTTTTAAGTCGCAGATGTAATCTTGGCCCAGACATTTGGCTAAGTTCAAGGCAAAGTGTGGGTAAAAGGGAAAGGCAGTCAAGCCGGTGTTTCATGTGGCAAAGGCTCGAGCACCGCAGGATTAACTACTCAGAAAAGCGCACGCACACTCGCACAACGGCAGGGAGGTTGACAGACAGCCGAGTCAATTTAAATATCAAAGCAAAGTCAAAACTAAAATGTCCTCGGGAGCCAGACGCTCGGGTAGACCGCCCGACCGCCCCCGGCAGCCACAGCTGAAGGAAACGAATGAAAATTCGTGCGAAAACTTGGAAGAATCACATAAAAGACGAAAAAAAAGAAGACAACTCGGAGGAAAGCGAGGAAGAAAATCAAAAGCACTTTAATGCCAGCTGAGCGTTAATGGGTCGGGTGGAAAATCCCTGACGCTCTTAACTGTGCCATGAAGCAAGTAATCAGTAATCCATATGCGCCCCCTACACCCACCACCTTAAACCGGCTGTGAGGGACTGGGTGTAATTAGATTTTCATATGAGTGAATTTAAGCGACGATATAAAGCCGAGCTCGTGACGCACTCATCCGCCGGTGACGACGATGAAGGCAGCGTTGACAGCCGCAGCCACTTAGTCAAAAAGCGTGACAAGTAGAAGAGCGCGAGAGTGAGAGGAGGACAGAAAGTGGGTGTGAAAGAGGCAGCAGATAGAAAGGGGAAAGCCGACGCCACTGACACGTAAAGCAAATGAAAAATCAATTTGTTGATTATGCATAAATCATAAGATTTATGCGACTTCTCACAGAATTCATAAGTCATTTATCAAACAAGAAAGTTTCCTACGCATATGTCACGGGCACACAGCCAACGACAAGTAAACAAAACAGGCGTTTGATAAGCGGCTTTCGAATGCTCTGCCTTGAAAAAATAACAATACCTCGAAGACAATTTCGAGAGACGAAAACTTTATCGTGTAAAAGATTTTAAAGTGGAAAATACAACTCTGCATTTATAGAATTGGAAACGACTGAACTTTTAGCTTTTGCTGAAAATTGCACAGTCTTAGTCGCCTTCTTTAACTTTACAATATTTCTATCTTAAAACCTTTCCAACTAATATCATTCCGATCATCTTTCCGTTCAACCGATTTCGATTCCATTTTGCAGGGATCGTCGAGCTTCCCCAACTATTTTCCTTTTATTTTATCCTTCAGCCCTCTTGCTTCTCGAAAATGTACACCTAGCAGGATTGCCAAGTCAATGTTCTCTCTTTTGCGATTGGGTATGGCAATTTATGTGCTTCGCTGGCTCGGCGAGTCCATTTGCTTTTTGTCATTCAAGTCTGAGTCGTTTGCCGGCTCCTCTGTCGTCTGCTCTTGGAAATTTTGCAGCAAAAAGCAATTTGTCTTGCTATTTATAATTTCGATTAAACTTTTGAAGTGCGGCACACACACACAGGCGCAAACAATCATTGCATATGTTCTAAGTGCACACACACTCACTTACACACATCCAACCAACCAACTTCCCCCCCTGACGACGCGACGTCCTGCTGGGTGGCAAACAATGAAGCATGCAAATGGATAGCCCAAGTGCGAGAAAGACGCTGGGAGTCGCCGGGGCGAGAAGAAACTGTGACAGAACTTGACTTGGCCAGGCACACAAGTAACCCAGAGACAGCGGAAGGTCGCACTAGAGAAAACTGGAGCAGGCAGGCTAAGCTGTCGGTCTCTCAGGGAATAGGGACGTCTCTGTTTCTGCCCCGCCGTCGTTGTGCTCGTCTTGGGAGAGTTTTGAATTTGCCGATGGAAATTGCTCAACTTTAAGCGGCTCGACTTTAGAGTTGACGGTGTTGCGTTCGCTGGCAAACTTTGCTTATCATTGAAAACAAACACGACGGAGGAGCGCGCTCAGGCGTGAATCAGCCAGCCAGCCAACCCATTCGAGTGTCGTGTGAAATAAAAACAAAAACAGCGTCGCCTCCAGTGCTCGCCTGCGTCAAATGATGAAGATCGAGACAAAAAAAAAAATAGAACCCAACGCACCGGGGGGAAAAAAAACTCCAGAAAATTGTGATGCTCCAATCTGCTTCCCCATTTCTGTCGAGGGGTCGGGTCGCCTTGCCTGCGTGTGGAAATTGTTTTCAATTTTCGTTATTTGACAAATGGTGACACTTCCGCTGTGGCAAGCAGGGCACCGCCAAAGGACTTGGCAATATGTCGGCCAAGCCGGCAAGGATGGCCGGGGAACGCGTAGCAGTCATGTGGGTCGTCATGAGGTTTTGTCAACAATAAGTTTATGCAGGGAGCGGGGGGGACTGGCAGCCAACCAACCGACCAACTGACTGACTGTCAGCAACAAATGCAGCCGACAAAATGACGACGACGAGGATGATGATGGCGATGGGTAAGGACAACGTGGCTGTCACCGCTGCTGCCGGAAGAATCGTAGTTGTTTATGACATACTCATATGCCCAAGCTCATCATCGCTCGTCTTTTACTCTTCCCCTGCCCCTCTCTCGCTCTTTTTCTCTTGCCGGGAGGACGACACATTATGAGTTGTGGTCGGAATAACTTTAAGCCGGCGGGACATGCAGCGGGGCAGGAAGTGGCTGACAAAAAGCTGGACATGTTCGGCTCTAACTGGCTGCTGGTACGGCTATAAAAAGCGAGGAAATTGTGGCGGAGGGGGGATTGCATTAACCCTCAAAAAAGTGGGCACGAAATGGCGGCTATCAATCAACTTTTGCGGCCGGCCTGACAGTTCAAATTCAGCGGCCTTTCAGCAGCCCAGGGCCCGGGCCTCGACCCGTCCCGACCGCTCGTCAGGTTACTGATTTATTTGTTTTTTATCAATTTCATTGGTGGGCTTAGTTTAATATTAGGCCGGCACCCTTTTTCCTTTTCCACAGCGCACAACCCAAAACAAGCTGTCATACGCATCGGCTGCTCTGCCGAAGGACATCAAAATGGATTGCCACTTGCGTTTGTCACACGTCAGCAGGGTTGGCGAGGGGGGGGGAAGGCTAAGGTCGAACTCGCCCCCAACCGCTTTGTCTTTTAATATTTATTGTCACCAATAAGCATGTCACTTCATAAATATTTCATAAATTGCTTGCCATTTATTTTGACTTCCTTTTGCCAGCGCAAAAACTTGGCTGGCGAACCCTTTATGCTCGGAGTGGAGAGAAACAGATTCCCATTTGAGTTCCTTCCACATCTACTTCTGGTTGTTGTTGTTGTTGTTATTATCATGCGAAAAAGTCATTGCCAGCTGTCACACACAAAGCTCCCCAGACTGTGGCGCCTGCCGCACCGCCGCCTCTTCTTCCGGTGCCCCAAAATCTGCACTATACAAAATTTTTCTTCGCCATCAGCTAGCCCAGCCAGCGGGAGAAAAAGAGAGAGCGGGTTTGTCTGTGTGAGTTGCTGTTTCGTGTCGTCAGCTTCGTTTTTTGGCTTTTAGCATACCTGTCAGCAAAATAAAATGAAAAGTATAAGGAAACTTTCGCTCATCGTCGCCTCCTCGGTAGCCTACACTATCGCCAGCTCAGCTGCGCCGCCATATTGTTGACACATATTTTCGTTAAAAGTTGAATGCAGACTGTACCCTTCCCAGCCAGTCCGCCACCACCACTTTGGCGCTGCACTTGATCTACCTCCGCGTTACTTTAGATGTCATTTTTTCACTTATATTTTCGGTCGCCATCAACGCCATCAGCCGCGTCGCTCTCATCCTCATCCCCATTTTGTCGTTTTCGTCGTGAGCTCTTCAGGTTTATTTGCCTTTTCGCTGGTCTCGCTCAACTGGAGAGCTTTAACTTTTGTTGCACAATTTACCAGCCAGCTCATCCTCAGCCTCAACCGCCTACCGACTCAAATTGGCAGCCCCCGAAAGGCTTGAGACCTCGCACGCCTGCCTTTTCGTTAAGTGGAAAGATGGCGGAATACACTTAACTGTGCTAAATTTATTTTTTAAATTACGGTTCTCTAATTGTCGATCTCACAGTCTCTGCCTGAAAGACTGGTAACTGATCTAAAAAACCGTCAGCACCTTGAGCTTCAAGAACAGTCGCCTCTTTCACCTTTCAGCCATCTCATCTTTCGTTAATTCTATTGAATAAAATAAACTTCAGTCTAAGAAACCTTATGAATCTTTTTCTATAGCTGTTTTTCAATTTCTTTTATTAAAGTGATATTAAACGGAACGGTTGATTTTTGTTTTGGCAAGTATAAAATCTGAAATTCAATATCAGCTCCTTATTTTCCCCGAAGAGAATTCGAAAACCGCCTTAAGTTGAGGGCACCAGTTAAGTTGTCTCTATGTTTTTTCTTCTAAGCGCTCGAATTGCTTGAATTTGTCATCTCGTTTGCTAAGGCTTCTTTCCCCTTTCAGCTCGGTCGACTCACTCGTTAGCTGCCTGTTGTCGTTGCCGTCGTTGTTGTTGTTGTTTGGCATAATAAATTCTTTTAGTTTGGCAGAAATGCTCTCAAAGATAAACTCAAACATCCAAACATAAATACAAACAGACGAAGATCCGGCAGGACGGACGGCCGACGACCGAGCCAAGCAAGCGGTTGGCATTGCGATGGGTGAGAGGTTCGTGGGGTTTTCGCTTTCCAAAAGAGGATAACTTTTAACTCAACTGTCAAATATTTTAGCAATTTTGCATAAAACATTATAAAGATGCCAATGAGCTGCAGAGCTGGGTAGGAAAGTCTGCCCTCTCCCCGACCAAGCTTCCTGCGCATTTCCATTTGTCTACTTCACTCCCCAAACTCAGCCGCTGTCGTCCTTTATCTTGCCTTCCTCGAGATTACCTGGGAGTGCGTCTGGCGATGACTTTGAAAGTGAATTTGAAATGCGCTGCTGCCGGGCGGTGCAGTCGCCCGGTCTACTTGCAGTTGCCCTCTTCTAATTAGCTCAGAGCCGAATGGAATCCTGCCGGGGATTTCGAAGTTTCATTTCCTGCTGAAGTGCCCACTCACCAGAACCCGGGCCCCTTCGCTTCTGCCCCTCGCCTAATTGGATGATCACTGCTTATCGAATGGCCTATCGAATGAGTTTCGCTTACCTATTTATATTTCTATTTGTGCCGGTGACGGTGACAAGAGGGCGGTGGGGCGAAATTCCCTCACCAACGAAAAAGGCTGCGTCACGTCCGAATTCGGGAATCCTTTTTCTTTGGAATTGCTTTTTTCTAGCTTCTCCTTTTTTCTGCTGACTAATGCGACCTGCAAAAAGACCAACAGAACAAATAACGAAATGAATTAATACAAGCAAAGAAAAATATGATTATCCAAGCCAGCAAATGGAAAGGTGGCTGGGGGGGCTTAGATGAAAAATGCCTGCTAGAAAATCTAATTGTGTTAATTTCCACGTAATTGTAGGGAAATTGCGTGGGCTGTGGTGGTGCTCACATGCGAGTGGAAAACTATTAACACGCAGACCAAACCTCCGCAGGGGTGGGATGAATATTCTCGTTGGGTGTGTTTCGAGGAATTAAGGAGCGAGCCCTCCCCCTGCCCTTCCACTTTTATTTCTTTCTCGGTGCTTATGTGTGCGTGTGTGACGACTCAATTCCCTTAAGTCTTCCGCCAGCCTTAAATGCCAAGGGGCAGGACCCTTTCCACCCACTCACATGTCCACTGGCCTGCCTACGGAATGAAATAATTGCTGGGGATTTCCCCCGCTCAGCCGTCGCAGCGGTCAAGTTTTGCCGCCTTTAGTTGGTTGTTTTATTTCGAGGCCCAGGATTTCCCTCAACTGGGTAGAGTTTATTTTTTTTATGCCGCTTGGCCGTTTACTTTAACGACACATTACAATTTTCCAGCCCCCGTTCGAAAAACGCGGGTGGTTTTTTTTTATTCATTGACGTTAATTATGCCCGTACTATTTTCTATGCGTGTGTGTGTTGGTCAGCAATTTTCATTTGAATATTTCATCGGTCTTATGGCGGTTACTGCCGATGCGGCTGATTAGGGGGCGGCACAGGAGACCGTGAGGGAGAGAAAGCTCCATTAGATAATTGATCTGGTTCTCTTGTCATTTCTCTTGTTGTTGCGGCAATGACTGGTGATTTGGTTCCAGAAGGAGGGCCAACGAGCGTGACTATAAGAAATTTAGGGAACTGCATTTGAAAAATGAATATAAATTGGTTTCTGTCATCCCGGGATCATCAGCGGGGTCATGGGATCGTCGAATGAAACTCAAACTTTTTGGTAGATATGAGGCAATGAATAGACTGCTTTTTTGTAATAAGATAAAAACTTCTCGCCATTTAAAAAAAAAGAATCAAATTGAGGAAAGCGAAGTCCCTTTCAGTCTGTTTCGTTCATCTTTTCCTGAACGCGTTATAGATTTAAAGAGCTACTGAAGCCTGCCAAAGTTTTCTTTAATTCGTTGCCTAGGCCTTCTTTCTCTTTCAGGCTTCGCGCTGACTTCACCATTTGTCAGTCTTTTTAAAATGCTCTCGTTTCGTTTTTAATTAATCCCCAACTATAAAATAAAAGTCCCCTTGTCTCTCCACCAACCCCAGAAAACAAAAACACAACGACGCTCCTCATAAAATTTCCTTATCATCCCAACCCCTGCTGTTTTTCCTGAGTACTGAAATTAAAAAAAAAAAACCAAACTTCATACGAAACGTGTCGCTGAATTGCAGCGGCAGCAACGCCGGCAGAGCCAACCAGCATCCCCTGCTCTGTGCTTGCCGGCATCGTTTTCAGTTTCAGTTTCCCCGAAATGCCGACAACAACAATAAAAAACTTAATATAATTACGTACAATTTTGCAGGCAACTTTATGGCTAACAAGCACGAGGGGGTCGGGTCGACTGGTCGGTCGGCGCGCGGGAGGAGGCAACCGGGAACGATTCCTGGCCAGGCCAGGGTTGTCGAGAAGACAAACATAAACACTTGCCAGCCATAAAGCGGCGAATGCAAAGCGCTGCCCGGGGGGCCGGCAGGGGCGGCCTGCCGGCTTGTTTGGCGTTCAGGTTGCCCGACGATTCGCCATAAACCGCGACAAGTCGAGGCGACAAATAAGCGACCGCCGCCAACAGCTTGCGGCGGCCCCGCAGCCCTCTCACTGCTCGATAAAAAGATGGCAAAGTTTACAAGTTGCCAAAGTGACGAGGGCCTGGGTGTGGGGGGCCGACGTTTACCGCTCCACATACTTCAGCGGTTAGGGGAACCCAGGGAAACCCTCAAGTACCCGCGCTGAGTGTCTGCCGCGGCAAGGCAAGGCCCGGCCGAACCTCAAGACTGTCTGCCAATGGGCCCAGTTGCCACCCCAAACACACATACTGACACCAGCAAAGCTGTTATTTCTTTATATTGAAGTCTGTACCTCGCCCTTTGGGCGTGAAGAAATCTCGCCCCAGTTGCCTGCAAATTGCGCGGCTTTTGAAGTCCTTCAATTTGAGAAAGCGAGTGATTCGTTTCGCTTGCTTGCAGTTCCTTGGAAAAACATGAAATTATGAAAGTTTAATGCTTCGATCCGTTGGATCAAACGGAAGTCAATCACCCCAACCACGGCACGGACCCTGTCAGGCAAATCGACGTCGTCCTTTTCGACGACTTGATGGCAATTAAGCTGTTGACACTTTCCGGCCAGCTGGTCACACAGCAGGACGCGGCACACGCAAGGACATCGGCCATGACGGTAGCCCAGCTCCTAACAAAAGACGGACTCGGGACTTCACCTGCCACCGCAGCGAAAATTAATTAGACGGGCCGCGCCAAACGAAGCGAGCGACAAAAAACGCGCCCGTGAGCTCCGCGCGTTTCCCACGCGTTTTCAATGTGATTGGCGCTTCGGTCGGCGTGTTTGGGCCTATTAAAAACGCTGCTAAATGGTCATAACAACTTCCGCGCTCCTTCGCCGACCCTCCACCGTTTTGGGGTCATCATTTACAAGAATAATAAACAGAAGCATAAAAACCATGAAACTGATTTTTCACGCCATTTCCATTTACATTTTCGGCGGTTTCTCCAGCGCCCTCCATGCGTGAGTGTGTTTGTTTTCTGTAATTAAAATGTAATAATTGCGGTCGAAAGAAAACACAAAAAACCAGGGCAAAAGAAACGGGAACTATAGTTTGGCTAGAATCGCCAACCCCCCTCCGTCCAATGGTCCTGGCGCGTGTTTCCCAGTTGTTTGTCATGCCTGGGAGGGGCCGAGCTGTTGCTGCTGCTCCGGCCAGCTCTCGGCGACTCTGGCCAGATGGGACCAGCACACGCACCTCTCCTACACACCCTGGGCCCAGAAAGACCACGTGCCCGCCCACCTGCTGACTGACTGTCGTCGTCGGCTGTCCGTCTTGGGCTGTCTCTCACGTCCTTCACCTTTCGTACATTACCGTTTTCACTTTCGCTTTTTGCCAAGCATGTCGATAAAAGCGAAAACAGGTTGCGGACGGTTGCACGTGGTTGGGGGGAGCTGGCGGAGGATGAAGGTGAGCAACTGCTTTCGATTCCGCTCGACGTTTCTGGATGTTTTTATGAGCGCATTTGTTACGCGCAATAAATGAAAATTTCATATAAATTTTTCATATTGCTGCTTTCCACAAATAACACGGCCAGCAGCAGCAGCAACAGTTGCCGCCCCCGCCCATGATGGTTTTACACAAAGGACAGAAATATATCCACACAACTGAACAGTGAAGCTCCCGCTAAAAGGGAAGCCGAGGCAGTTTCTCTTCATCAGTTTCATCTTTTTCAAAGCATAAATATTGAGAAAGCAATTATAATTTATTTGGATGCTCAGCCGGGCAGTTGCCGATCGGGAGCGATCAGGCTGACAGACACAAAAGAAAACTTTGCGGGGCCTGCAGATTCATTCGGATTCGGATTACATTGATATTTCTTGGATTAATGACTGATCTAAGAGAATTCATTATTTGCGGAATTCATGCTTGTACTAATTTATTTCAAAATAGTGCCTTTCTTCTTTCCTTTCAGTTCCTTTTCTAAGGCATTAAAGAATTCTTTAGCCTAAGCATTCATTGACGAATGGAATTTTAGGTAATATCTAAACGGTCCCATAGAGGTTAAGGAATTCTATTCTTAACCAGCAATCGGTGAAGCATTTTGATTTAAAGGAATTCATAATCTTTTGAATCTGTCAAATTCTTAAAAAAAATCCAGCCTTAAAATCTTTCCATTGCTTTTTCTACCCTCTGCCAAACTCCACCTCTTTGAAGTTTAGGACGCTGATGCTTTTGGTTTATTGCGAAGCAGACACAACTGTACGCACCGCCTGCGATTTACAGTTTCCGCCCATTAAATTGACATACGCGCATTCGCATTCGCTTTCGCATTCATTTCCTTGGACAGTCGAATCCCCAGAACAGGAAATGCCGTTTTTTTATGGCAGCCCCAACCAACTCACCAACCTGCCTGGGCCACGGGACTGTTTGCATAAGTTTTGTAATATTTCGGGTTTATGTTTACAGTTTGTTCTTATCGCAGGAACCCTGGGTGGGTGGGGCGGTGTGTCGGGCATTAAAATCACAGATTTACATTTTTTTGTCGTCACCGTTTGCCGAATGTTGAATAATTTAGTGTTTGTCGCCGTCACCCGTCCCAGCCGAAGGCAAGCAGAAGGGCAAAGTATTCGCTTTATTGAATTCTTCCTGCCCCAGCCACCTCATTCCCTCCCCCAACTCCATTCCAAGCCCTCTTATTGTTTCAAATGTGCGTTCCTTTCCGCTTTTGTTTGTCCGCCTCTCGAAGCCGGGTGGCCGGGACGGGCGTCCATTCCACTTGAGAATGCAAAACTCGAAAGCGCCAAACTGTTGAGCCGGCCGGGATATCGGGGCCGGTGAGGGTGTCCGGATCGGCTTAGGTTGTGTGCCAAGTCGAGCATGGAAATTATTTTTTAATAAACACACTCACACGCACATGCACCCGGGGCGTGCCGCCGCCGTCTCCAGCCACCCACCACCCGGCGGCTGGCTTGCAATGAAATGCGGCAGGATGACACACGGGGCGGAGGGGGTCGCAAAATAAATAAACCCACTTTAATATGCGCTCGTTATGTTATTTTCTTTTCATTTTCTTGATTTCTCTGGGATAGCAGCCCCACGCCCATTGCCTTGCCGCCCACGAGCTTTGCTCAGGCGGCGCCCTCGCTTCGCCCTTTTCCACGATTTTAATGTTTTTCTTTCGCTTTTCAGTGCGGCCCGGACGTCGTCTCTTCGTCGGCGTTGTTGTTCTTGTTTTCGCTGCTTGTTTGCCAGGACACCGAGCTGCCTCCGTTGCCGCGCTGGCTTGTTTGAAGTGCCACGCTCTATTTAAAGGCAAATTGTCTGTAGTCCTTTTCACAAATATTGCGATTCTTTTTGCCTTCGCATTTTATTTTTTATTATTTCCCACCCGCACGGCTATTTGCTCGGGCCAACTTGAGCCGCGCTTTAGAGCCAAATGGGTCGTCGGTGAGGAGAAGACGGCGCGGTTGCTTGACTGCCCAGCGCAGCATGAAATTCGCGAAAATTTGATGAAAACTTTTGCCGCCCGCTCATCGGATTCATCGTCTAGACATTAAAGAATTGGATAAAGCGAATGCCAAAGGACGCAGCGCTGCTGAATTCACCGGTGCATTTAATGGGTTTTTGAAGGACCCACACCAGCAAACGGCCGGCCCGCCCAGCAAATCTGACCGGAAAGACCCGCCGACCCTTTGTGTGTTTGCTGGTAGTTCAGTGGCCCGCATTTGGTGGCAGGTTCTCTGTGGGTCACCGGGGAGAGCAGGCGGCCAGGGCCTACTTTCAATTACCCCCCCGAATACGGCGGCTGACTGTCACGCATGCCCCTACCGAAGTCGCCGGGGAGATGCCCACGCACCCACCAGGGACAGGGGGCGGTACTGGCGCCCGCAATTGTTGCGCCGGCTGCCCGTTGTCGTTGTTGTTTTTGTTGCTGTGACTGCTTCGTTGTCGTTTCGTGTCATTGCCTTTGTTTGCTTTTTGCAGCTCGCTTTTTTGTTTATTTTTCCTTTTCCTTTATTCCCTCTCACACACACACACGCACACGGAGCACGCACCCCTAAGCGGCCCTTCTGCCCGAGCGGCGCCCTCGAGATTTGCTTTCTTTTTTTGATGTGCCCGCTGCTCTCCCTCTGCTCTCGTTAAAAGGTAGAAATTTATTGTGTCTTATTATTATTTTTTTATTGACAATACGTGACGTGTAAGCGGGCACGGGTGCGACCGAGCGACCCTTTGGCGAGGACAATCCGTTGATTTTAGGCCGATCGACCGATCGATTTCCCTTCTTCTTCTGTTATTGTCGTTGGTGTGTTTGTGTGTTTGCTAGTCTGTCTTTTTGTTATTTTATAATTTTTGGTTGTTTTGTTTTGTTTCTGGATTTCATTTCAGTTTCCCAGGCCCCACGTGGCTGACGCTGCGCTTTTTTTTCCCCGGGACAGGCGACCCTTTCGAGTGCGAATAGAGGACGCGGGGGTTGTTGGTAAATAGGTGAGGGTGTTGGTGAAGTGAGGGCTGGCGGGCTGCTCAGAGTTGGGGTGGGGCTGGCTTTGGGTTATTTGTTTTGCCCAAGCCAGCAAATCCCTACGAAATTGCCATTAAAATGCGCTTAGTCCTTTGAATGTTTTTTTTTCCTGTTTCCCGTCCCGGCTACGTGCGTTAATCATTATTTACCGTACAGCCGACCAGGCGGGGGTTAGTTTCAGGTGACCCGACTGGAACGGAAGGCCAAATCGCAGATAGCGGAAAACAATTAAGTTAATCAAATAGGTTGTCGCTGGGCCGCCGTTGTTTTGTCTACGGGTCGCCTCGGTTGTGTGCCAGCCTCTGCGGCCGTTGAAAAGATTCCACATACGCCTCATTGCTCGGTTCGCTCCCTCGGAATTTAAGGGACGCCCTTTGGCGCTTCCGTCATTTCGTCAGTCAGTCAATCTGTGATGTCTTCACACACACAGACCCGCTTGCGGAAAAGTTTTGCCAAGGCCACCGCCATCAATGAGAGCTTAGTCTCTGCCGCTCTCGTCGTCGACTTGCTCGCCCGGAACCTTTTTAAACAGCCAGAAACAATTTGCCGTTACCTTTTCACTTTTGCTTTCTTCGTGCCACAAAGAGAGTGATGGGCGAGGGAGGGCGGGAGATGGAGCTGGCGCCAGACGACAGCCGTTTATCTATGCCACCAACAGCGGCAACAAAAACAGGAAGAAAGCAAGAAGAAAGTTTTTTTCGCTCGCTCTCTCTTTGTGTAGCTCGCGTTGCCGGAGGTTAAGTTTTTCGTTTGCTTCAATTAATTTTCATTTGTTTACTAATCTAACAAATTAAACTAACGGTTGGCTCGGCGAAATGCGGAAAGGTTTCCCCAAGCAACCCGAACAACCGCCAAGCCCAAAATCTCACAAAATCCCAGACCAGACCGCCGACTCCACCTCCGTCTTGGGGTTTCCTGGTGGCCCTTCGGCCGTTCATTCGTTCGTCTTTCGGCGCGTTGGCAAACGGAAATTGAAAGGATTTTCTTAGGATCTAAGGGCCGTGCTGAGGGGAGTTTAGTGGCTGAATTTTCATTATAATTGCGGTTCAAATGTCCAAGCGAACCGCTCGCCCACTGCGGCCTCTTGCGGTGACTGTACTTCACCTACGACAACTGTACTTTTCTACTTGAGTTTATCGACAAACTTTCGCCGCTTCGGCTGCTTTCCTTTGTCAGATGTTATCAACTTTGGGTTTCTGATTTGCCTGATGACTTGGACTTTATTTAATATCCTTAAACTGAAACTGACCCGAGGCTCCGAGAGCCCCGAATTTTCCTATTTTCTCCACTTTCGGACGTCAGACAACAACGATGATTGTGTTTCCTACTTTCTGTGTATTTTATGCTAATTAATTTCGCATACAACAACCGACAACGAATAACGGTAAACATACCAAAAAAGAGGTAAGTAGAAGGACGCGAGTAGGTCTTTTTTTTTGCCTGCGGACCTCGCATGGCAAGCGAAAATATTTGTTTGCTGTCTAAAAATAACTGGCCAATAATTTTGGCCGCCCGACTCCCCGGACTCCACCAATCATCATTATGGCCACCGAAGGGTTCCACAGGTGAGGTTGCGGGACTGACAGGTCGGTTGCCCGCTCGGTCGGGTGATGATGTGCGTTTTGTTTGCTTATTTGGGGAATTTTCGCTTTGAAGTCGGCAAAGAACCGCATGAGGGGGGACATGGGCTGTGGGGGCTTTTGGCTGGGCTGATTAAACTTTTGATTGCTGATGGATAAACATTTCTGGGAATTTTTGAAGCAAAACTCAGAAATCCTTTAATCCCTGTCAGTCGGCTGATTGAACTTAAGTGAAATTGGAACTCTGAAAATATTGGGGAAACTTATTTATAGCCCACAATTAGCCAATTTCCGGGGAGTTTTCTGCACGACTAAAACAAACTCAAACTTGCAGAGCTCAAGTTTCGTTTGGATTTTATTTTTCTGGCTTTAACCGCAAGCAAATCTTTTCCTAGGACCCCAGCCGTGTCGGGCCTGCCAGGTAAATTTAAACGAACCTCACTTCCGCCGCGTCAAATGTCGCGCCGAAAATTATACCCCAGCGCAGGAGCCGCCCTCGTCCTGCTGGCCGCCTCCTTTTCTGTATTCAGTCTCAGTGCGCTCACTTGAAT
The DNA here is from genome assembly GCA_037075105.1 of Lissocephala sabroskyi. Lineage (NCBI taxonomy): Eukaryota > Metazoa > Arthropoda > Insecta > Diptera > Drosophilidae > Lissocephala > Lissocephala sabroskyi. The sequence goes on from JBAMCP010000032.1 coordinate 40,629, forward strand.
TTAATTCTTCTCACGCCCACCGGCCCCTCAAGAAGGCCACTGGCCTGCTTCTCTACCCTCGCCGGAGTACACAATTTTCCACCGCAATAAGAGCAACACCGGCGACAACAGAACTATAAAAACCCACTACACATTCAGGCTTGCATTTAGATGAACGTGTCAGCTGAAAGGTGAACATGCCCGGCCCAACCGCTGTCGCCGCCGGGGCGCCCGGCCCGTCCGGATGTGCATGTGGAAATGCGTCCGCTGGTCTGGCATTGAGTTGTAATTGCTCAACATGCCAACTTTTCTACAATTTTATGGAGATTTAATAGTTTCCTGGGCAGCGAGTGGCCCGTCGTGGTTTCGTTGCCGTCCTTTTTGCCGTCGTCCTTTTCTGCTCATTGTTATCTCGCATTTCATTGCTTTGGCTGACATTTCATTTGTGTAGCTTTCAGATTTCATAGCATTTCATTAGACAGCGGACGGGATCGGGAACGGGGACGGGAACGGGTTGTCGTGGGTTGTAAATTTGAATGTTGAATTTTCTCAATCTGCGTGACCGCGACAGCGACTGCGATGGGCTGCTGGGTCAACTTTTGCTCGGGGAACATGTGTCGCTAAATCGCATAGCGCTGGCCAGCGGGAAAGTTTTTCCGCGACAAGAAAACTTTTCCAGTTTCTCTTTCCCCCCGAAAAAAAAGAACCAAACCGCCTAGCGGGCGATCCCGGCCAGCTTCCGGTGGCCCCAACTTGACGGCAATTACAATGGACTCTGACATGTTAATTGGCAGGACCCATAACAGCCCCCGCCAGTTCCTGCTCGTCCTGCGATTGATGGTGAATCTTTTGTCGAAGTGACGGCGAAAGTTTATGTAAAGTTTGCCCCCAGGCAGTTGGTTAGAGGATGAGGAGGGAAAGCTTTCATTATTGCAATGTTCGCTTTTGCATTTGAGTAGCTGACAGATACTTTGGCGCACATTTTGCATTTCCCATCTAATTGTATGCAATTTCCACCGAAACTGCAGTCTGCAATTCACTGCAGAGACAGCGACCAACGGGCTGGTGTGGGGGACAATTCCACCGAATCACTGAGCGCGCGGGGAACTCGCCACACATGCCACACATTCGGCTGCCCTCGGAGTCTGTTGAGCGGGCGCAGCGCAGTAAATGCGCCAAAAATGGAGCAGGCAAGCCGAAGACGAGGACGAGGACTCGGGCGCGGAGCAGTTGAAGTGGCAGCAAAAAGTGCGGCAAAGATTGCAATTTCTAAGTACAAGAAACACAGCGAGATGAGTCGAGGGA